>CM052540.1:174889463-174919601 GCA_028533065.1 Trachops cirrhosus
CCAATGATGTTGACTTTTCTCTTTAAATATTTCTCAAATCTACCCATTTCTCTCCATCACCACAATGTGGGAGAATCCTGATATATTTCTTAAGTAGCATAAGAGGTTTCCTCCCTCATTTTGCTTCATTTCCAACCTCCTCTGAGACTAGATCAAAGCCTAGTCTCCCATGGCTGTGTACCTCCAACTCTGCTGTGACCCCCCTGGTTTCTCTCGATCATTTGAGTGCACCAACTTCCCATTTGCCATTGTGTGAATTCTTCCATTCACCTGAACGGTCTTCCTTCCCTCTCCATCTAGTTAACTACACATCCCCAGTTCCAACACCAATTCTTCCAAGGCTTCTTTTGTCTTTCTGAACCAAGCCAGGCCCTTCCTTTCTACATTCTCATAACACCATTCACATTTCTTCCAGAGCACTTTCCACACTTGTATCTCAATGAATCATAAAGTAATGCTATACTGAAAAAAGGGCCAAAATGTGTAGTTAGCAAAAAAATATGGGAGAGGTATCAGAAGCGATTACTCTATGTTTACTTATAACCAGGCCATATATATCGAGTGCCTATAAAGAACATAATCTTTTATATATGTGTTTATATAGTACAAAATTAGTACTAAAGTAGTATCAATGTGACACAGTGCAGTTTACCAAGTTTATAAAAAAATTAAGACATATTCTAAGCTTGCATAGAGTTTATAATCTATCAGTTAATACAAATCTGTAAAGAGAAAATTAGGAAGCAATATGGCAAATATAATAAAACAGACAATAATTAAGCTGATGACTAGAGATCAGAGATAGCGTCACAGTGAAAGTGATGTTAGTTTTGAGTTTCAAAGAGAGACTAAGAATTAGCCACCAAGGTATGGAGGAGTAGGAGGCTAATAAGGGGAGGTGCAGGTATATTTTAAGCATCATGAACAGCACAGACCACCAGCACAGAGGGTCAAACATACCATTAGGGAGGGATGAGTGTGTGCATACATGTGAGCACACACCTATTCCTGTAACTGCAACTTATTCACAGTGACTAAAGATAATGCACATGGAAAGGAATGGAGAGAGATAAGAGAAATGATAGAAGTTGGTATGTGTCCTCATATTTCATGTCAGAAAGACTGGAGCTAAATTTGCAGATAACTGCCATCAGGCTTTACTCTGGAAAGGGGTAAGGGTGATTTGCATTTTATATAGATCACAGCTTGGGGGACTGAGTGCGAAAGAGAAGAGACTGGAGACCAGAATATCAAAGTGGAGGCTGACTTCCTTCCAGAATGAGGGCCTGGATTTAATAGAGAAACAGCAAATATGCAGGTGGAGTTACACAGCTAACGAATTAGGAGGTAAAAATGAGAACCATGGCACAGGGAGGAGGTGTGGGAAAAAGTACCATAGTTTAGGAGGACACTCAGGTTTCAAACATGCATGCTGGGGAAAGTGGTAGGTTTACTAAGTATATCTTAGCTTATCTCAGTCATACATTAGAGTCCTACAGATAAGTCTTTTGTTTGTTTTTGAAGAATATTCACTTTGGATGCATGCATAGTCAAAGGTGAACTAAAGGTATTATGATTTCCCAAATTTGGGCTTAATGTTTCTAGGAGAAAATATATTCAGAATTCTAACCAAGAACATAAATATATGGGTGACTTGGTTGAAACTATATTCCAATGTAGTGATTTTTGAATCTGTACATGTTAGATGAAGGGAAAACTCCCATTTCCTATATGCTTTCAACAACATATATTGACTTATTCCTCCCTTTTGCTGTGTGTTTATGATTGCAGGTGGATTGATGAGAAACCCTTGGAGGAGGGTTTCACTTGGTGCCAGATATCAACATGTTTCTTGAATGTGCGCAGCTTGGAATAGGAAGCTAATCATTCTCTTATTATTAGAAATTAGAGCTGGGTTTTTCAAGTTTCTACTTCTTTGATTTTTTCTTCTGTGCACGTATACACCTTTGTTTAAGCTGCCAAATTTGTCAGGCACATTCTCGGGGAGATCCACGTTTGTACGATTGTTCGTGCAGCTGTTTTCCAGGAGCACTACCCCAGGAGGATTGCTAAATGGGCCAGCAGACTCCACCACACACTTTTACTGCAGAAGAGAATGATTAAGAACTGGGTTTGGTTCATTTCAATTTACTGGATGAGTTATATCTTCCACATCGTATCATTCATGGACGACTAATACAGGTTGAATTTATGTAGGATTAGTTTCTTGTATTTTTATTAAGAATAGCTTAGTGGGTAGAAGAGAAGAAGGGACTTTTTTTTTAATTAGAAGAGCACAGTCTCACAGCATATACTCACACAAGTAAGAATCAAGACACTAAAGCAAGAGGCCCACATTCAAAGTCTAGGATAGAGTCCAGAGTCACATCTCTGAATCTTCATTGGAGGTGCATGCTGGCCTGCACCCAGATCTACTTGAATGCGGTAAGTGGGGAAGAGAAAGCTGGCCCTGGGCAGTGACAAGTGGGGGTAAACAGAGAGGAAATACTCAGGTGCCAGGCTTGTGGGCTTTGAGTTGACACATGTCCTTGTGCTTGTTTTATGTCTATTATATCTTATCCCTGCCATTATTTATTAACTTTATGAAAACACTTGCCTCTGGGTCTGTGTGTGCTGTGTGCCTCAATGAAACAGCCAAGTTCAATCTGTAAGCAATCAGCAATAAAGCGGGGTGGAGGTAGTGTTCTTTCCTTATACCCGCACTTGTGTGAGCAATGCAGACCAGAACAGGGAACCGTGTTGCCCAGAGGAATTGCCATTTCTCAGGAGATGTCAGCAGGACAAACTTTGCCTGGAAGATGGCAGTGGGTCAGAGAGAGAAACACAAGAGTCTGATTTCCAAGGGCACAAGGGAGTCCCCTAGGAGCTTTGACAAACAGCCACGGGGAGCCTCTGAGTGCCTTGGGAGCAGCAGTCAAGTCATTGGGTCTTGAGCCATCCTAAAGGTGGCACTTGACAAAAATAAGGTCCTATTTTATTGCCCAGGCTTAGACATTTGAATTGTCCTAGGTCCTCAATAAAATTTAATTTCCCATCCTCTGGGTAAACAGTGGCTGTTCTAGCTTGAGGTTTTTAGAGCCCCGGAGGGCAAGGTTGTAGCGTGGATCAGTGACAAGTATCCTGATGTCTCTGACATGGAAAGGGGCTGAGAACATCCATGGGGAAGCCAGCAAAATGGGAGGCCTGGGACTTCCAGGTAATATTTAATAGTCACATCCCCAGAGGCAACGTGCTGGCTCCAAGGCAGGCACTTTGCTAAGAACATTTGTTATGGCATATCACTATATAACAACTGCTGAGGTCATGAATATCACCTGCATGATATGAGAGGAGGAAACCAGGCCCTTAAAATATATACTGCCTGAAGTTACACAAGTAGTAAGTGGGGGAGTCACATTGGAAATTCAATCTGCTGAGTTGCAAAGCTCTTTCTTTTAACTATTTCACCACTATTTTATTCAGATGGACTTTGCAGTCCTGGAGGTCTTCCTGATGACCCCACTGAGGTTGGGAAAGGCAAAGGAAAAAACAACCACTTTTTTTCTGTGAGAAATTGCTATTTATCCAGCACTGTGATGGATGAGCACTTTCTGACATCTCATCTCATTTAATTCTCTAACCAGTCAACAAGAAAATGTAAAAATGTCTATTTTATACCTTTTAAACACGAAGAAGCAAAGAGCCTCTGACTCTTATTCTGTTGCCACCACATTTGTTTCTTTGAAGAGGGTTTCTCTTTCATAATCCTTTGCAAAACAGAACATGTTTTGCCAGTTTTTGTCACTGAATTTAGCTTCACACTTGTGAATAACAGTGTGGGGATCAAATGTACACTCACTCCTTTTTCTTAATGGTATTTCTTTCACACACACACTGATGTACACACACACAGCCCTGCTGTATTTTTTTTAATTTTAACCTATAGTAATAAGGCAAGGCAGTATGCATGCATGTTGATTACAAAACTTAACTCAAGATGTCTAGATGGATTTAAATAAGAACATAAATAAGAACATGCTACATCTCACTTTTATGCATATTATATTATAGAAGGCCTGTGAAAGTTGCATGTATAAATATATATGTATAAGGGTACATATATATGAATGAATAAAAGTATATGTATATATATAAATATATATACAACACATATGTATACACATCTATCTGTTTGTGTATCTACGCTTTTAGAATTTTCTGTATTGCTTTCTGAATACTCCATTTCAGTAAGCACCTTTTATATAGCCACATATAAAAGCAGAAACTGTGTACACTGAACTGACATCAAATATACTGCTTTCAGAGGGCCCTTACTTGTTGCCATAAAATGAATATCTGCATGACATAAGGGAATTTATTCTGACATGCCAATCAGTGCAAGAACTATTCCTGAAGCACCCTCAGCCCAGATTAGGCCTCTCTGTACCCTTTTCCTTGTTGCCTCTGTTTGCTCTCCCTCACTGACCATGAATCCTGCACCCACTGTAGTTTCTTGTTGGGTTTTCTGTCCCTTTGATTTTCCCATGCAACAGACCTTTCTTCTTTTCACAATCCTCAGTGTTTAGGGTGGGTCAGTCCCAAGTGCTCAACCCATAGCTAATCCAATAAAAATAGATCGTGACATTGATTAGTAAGAAACTGCTGTTGCATTTCTAACACAAGGGTCTTCAACACCCCCATTTGAAGATTGGGAATAATATTGGGAAATGGGGGCTTTGTCGTGGAGCTCCAGGGAGATGCTTTGGGAGGGAGGGAGCTTGCAGCAGCATTGCTTCTATTCTATTTAGGCAGCTCTTCTGTTTTATTCTAAATTGGTTTTTATTGCTTTTTATGAAGAGCATGTATTGGTTAAGTGTCCTTATTATAGAGTCCTCATCTAAAATTATGACATTATCACTTTTTCCTAAAATGCATCTGTACAATAAAAAGTTTTGGGCAATTACTTCAATTTTCTTCTTCAACTGCTCCCCAGATGATCTCCTCACACACAAAATCATTACTTTTAAAATTAATAAAGTCTCAAAACAATATAGATTTTTAGATTTATAAATTTGTATGCTCCTTGAAGAAAACTCTTATATACTTTTTTATTTCTTATGAATCTGTGTGCAACCAATTTGAACACAACACATGATTTCGTGTGGTTCTCTTAACTTGCAAATTTTGGGGAAACATTCTTTATGATTAAAATAACAAAATAAGTATTATTTACTTCACCAAAAAAATCAGTATCAACCTTATTTGAAAATAAAATGATAATTTGTTATAATAAAGTTCTTAGCTAATGGGAAATACATTTAAAATTATTTTAAAATCATACTATGTATATCTGTGTAATGTGTATGTATGTCTTTCTCTATCTCCACCTATTATCTATCACCTATCTATTTATCTATCATTTCCATGTAATTACCATCCGCATCAAGGTACCCATTTCTAGTACCTCAGAATCCTCCCTGTTTTACTTCTTCTCAGTCATTCCCCCCATTATTCAGTTAAGTGAATAATGTTATAACATTTTTATTCTTTTAATTTTATATCATTACTAATGAGGTTGAAACTATGCTTCAGATGCAACTTGCACATCAAAAAGTATCTTTTATGAACATGATATACCAATGATAGCTATGTTATCTGACAATTTACCTAGTGGAAAATGCTAGAAGCAGGTATTTCTAAAATTCTTCAATATTTTTATTTTGATGTGGGGATCGTAACTAATGCCAAAAGAGCATAATGCCTAACAAACTGTTTCTGCTATTTAAATTTCATCTAGCAACCTAAATTCTGAGCTTGTACCATCTGCACATGTTGTCATGCTTTTGCCAGATTTAGATAAGTAGCTTCAGGACCTATAGAAATTCTATTTTTCATTAGTACCTTACTTCAACAATTCAGCTATATCCTGTAAGTACTTCCTATATAAAATTCAAGGGCTAATTATTTTTTATCCTCACCTGAGGACATGCCCACTGATTTTAGAGATAAAGAAGGGAAGAGATGGTGAGAGAGAGGGTAAGAAACATCTATTGTTTACTTTCATATGCACCCCAACATGAGATTGAACCCACAACTTAGGTATGTCCCTTAACTGGGAATTGAACCTGCGACCTTTAGGTTTCCTGTATGATACTCCAACCAACTGAGCCACACTGGCCAGGGATCAAGGGCGAATTTTTGAAGACATCTTTCACTTCCTTTGCTTGTGGCTCCATGTGGACAAAAACATTGTTAATTCTGGAATTTTCTTTTAGGATACAAAATGTATGAAACATTGCAGTATTAACACTAGCAAGGTTACTCTCCTTACTGACCTCAACCCTAACCCTAACCCAACCCTCAAGAATTTAAAATATTTATCCACCCTAACAAGATTTCATTTTTGAAACTGGATGCTGATTATACTTGAAACAATAACATATTGAGGATGCAGAGCCTAGACAAAATTAATAAATAAACTAGATATGGATGAAGACTTTTATATTGCTCTTTGATTTGTTAATTTATAATCCCATTTTTTCAAAACCAACTGAGGGCAGTCAAAGAATATTTTACTTACATGTTTCTAAAAAAAATATATACCTATGAGGACACAGTTCTCCTTAAAATGGGAAGAAGTTTTCCCAGTCAGTTTCCACCAAAGATGGAATAAACTGCTTTGGGAAGCAAAACAGTTCAACTTAGCTGCTTCTATTCAAATAGAAATCACCAGATTCTTGAGTAGAATACTACTACAACAAACACACAGACACAAGACAGTAAAGAGGCTCTATCGTCTGCAGGTGTGTAGCTGCTTAGTCTCAAGTGGTAGATAACCCAAGAGTTTGTGAAAACTAGACTCAGAAAGATCTAAAAGGGAGAGGGTGAGTGGAAGGGTTGGCAGTTTGAGAAACTGATCTGTTCCTCAAGACCTGGAGCAGCACAGCCACCATCGCACAACTGTCTTGGATTGTTTAAACAGAGCAGTGTGACACTTTCATTGCTTCACCTAGAAGTTTTTGTGTTAAGCGTGTTCACTCACTGCTGCTTAACTCTGTGCTGGACTCCCCCTGACCCATTCCTGCAGGCCAGAACACAGTTGGGTCTGCTCTTTTTTTCTAAAATATCCTCAAAACAAAATGCCATAGCGTCCATTAAAGAAAAAAACAACACTGATGTCTAATTGTATTTCCAGGTTGATACAGAATTGTGGGGCATTAAACCTTTTACTCCTTTTCTTTTCTGATGAGATATTTCTCTATTATCTTAATATTATGTTTCTCCTGAGACACCAGTCCTGGCATTTATCTTGGTATTATGCTTCTCTCTGCCTTTCAGATGTTTGCCTTCAGGGGCACTGATAAAAATATTATATTTGTGGATCTGCATTAAAAGTCTCCTCTTTTCCTGACAAGCTATTTAAAGTGTCATTTGTGCTGTGAAGGATTTTAGAAAAATGCCGAGACTTGGACTCCGATGACCCAAACGGTTTCTGCAAGGCTTGCGATTTCCCTTTGAGGATTATGGTTCCAGGGAAGATTGCTTCTAAATATCTGCAGGACACATAGTTTCCAGAATTAATGCTGTTGTTTATATTGATTTCACCTTACCCCATATAAAGGATAAGTAATAAAATAGAGTTTAATTATGATAAAATTAAATAAAACAATGTAATCATTGCTTAAACATGAGAGATCAAATAGTATGTATTCAGGATATGCTTTTGACAGCGGATTCTCTCAAGTATAGAACATTTTTGTTGTTTGTTCTATCAGTTATTTTTTCCTTAAAATATCAAAAAGCCAAAGAATAAGAATGAGTGTTGTATCCTGTGCTAAATATCATCAATTTATGAAATAAAAATGTTAGAAGGATGGTACTTTTAAAAAGAATGGACTTTTGAATTAAAATATTCATGTTCATTGATCACAAATATATCTGAAATGTCAACCAGTTATTACATAGAAATGAGCTGATTGAAAACAGGTGACCTTTACCAATGTGTGTGAACAAATTTTACTGTGCATTAAAAGATAAGGTGTCCACGTAGTCCAAAATTTGGATATAACATATGAAATATATTAAATAAATTTCAGTGGTTAGAAACTGGCAAATTTTTGAATTAATCTAATTGTACTATATTTTTGTGTTTTTGTCATTTTATGAAAGTGACATGGAGAAGCAAAATTCTGCTCAGAATGGCAGGAATCTAACTGCCCAAGTGGAACGAAAGACCTCATGAATAAAAGATGGTTCTTGAATTCAGAGAAGTGCATTACCTGCCCCTTTTTTCCCTTTAACAAAAGATTTGTGTATGTTAGTGCCTGTCACTGGGAGTGCAGTAGTGAATGAAACAGGCATAGAGTCTGGTGTGGAAGAGTTTGGAATTTAGCATTTTTAAATGAAGTAATGAGTTCTGTGAATGCAGTGGAAGAGGCATGAACTGTACTGTGGAGACTGAATGGTGGAGTGCTTCAACTGCAATGGTTGGGGCCAAAGACTATTCCGATAAAGTGGCACCTTAAGTTTTAAAGCTCAAGAGATCTTGCCATATAAAATGTGAACTTAATATGAGAGTCAGGAATCATGAATTTCATGGGAAGGAACCAAAGATGGCTGGGAAATAGACTGGTAGAAGTTAAGCAAGGCAAGAGAAAATGCAGTGTCTAGCATTGCATAGAAACAATGCCATAGGAAGGCTTGAATTAGATTCTAAAAGAGAGGGGACACTGAAAGGGAAATCTTTAACATAATACAATGTAATCAGGGTTGTGTTGAGAGGGGTCAATCTTCCGACAGTAGGGATCACTATTTTATGGAGGGGAGAAATACAAAAAAGGGACCAGGGGCAAGTGGCCCATCAAGGTGGTGTGACTTGAGGGGAAGTGAGGATGAACGTTCATTCATGTGAGAGAGAATTAGAAGGCGTAATTGAAAGCTTGATGACTGGATGTGTAGGGTATGGAAAGTGGTGAGGCAAAGATGATTGCTGAATTTCTAACTTGACCAACTAGGCATCACAATTGGAAGGTTCTTTGCTCTCTTTCTTCCTTCCTCTATTCTTTTTTCTCTTTTCTCTTCTTTTATCATTTCTGTACCTTTCTTTTCTTTTTCTTTCTGTTCTTTTGTTTCTTTTATTTCCTTCTCTTTTCTTGTCTCTCCTTTGTCTTTTCTTTCCTATAACATATATAGGTACTATCTGTATGATAGACACTGAGCTAGGTACTGAGGCTTCAACAGTGAATACAAATAAGGTGTGTATGTTGACAGAGTTTACAGTACCATTGGAGAACCCATTATCAGGCAATAAATATTACCTATTAGATGAACAGTAAGCAGAAATAAATGGAGGCAATGTTTTGTACATAATGGTGAGAGAAAACTTCTGTGAGTAAATTACTTCCCCTACTTAATTTTAGTGACAGTTAGCAACAAAGTACTGAAAAAAAGAGACAGAATTTCTGCCACGCAGAGTAACACCTAGAATCTACTTCTGCAATGAAAGGGTCAAAATGTTATCCTTCAAAGAATGTGAGTGAAATTTAATTAGAATAGTTCACTTTGAATGTGATTTTCCAGCAAAAGTAGAGACACGAATGTGGGCCTTTCTGTTAGGTCACAATCGGGAGAAAGGTGAATGTTGATTCTTTTCCATGTCAATACTAGTAGATGTGACCATGCATCATTATCTGCCATTTTTCTGAAATTAAAACTAAAATAAATTTGTCCACCTAATCATGTGATAGAGTGCCTGAAAGTTGCACACAGAGTTGTTCAAATTCATATTCATTTAACCTCTCGTTAGTTTCAATTTCCTACACCTGAACTTTCATATAGGTTTGGCACAGAATTTTAAGAGTGTCTTAGTTTGTTCCCCTTCAGCCCTTCCCAAAACTATTTTTTTCCCTCTGGTATCTCTGTTTTGTTGACTTTTATGTGTATGTGTGCATAAATATATATATATATATATACATATATATATATTCAATTTGAAGTAGTGAAAAATAGAACCTAAGATTCAAAATAGAGCTCCAATATACCTGTCCCTCCCATTCTCAAAGTGCTTTATAGGGACCCCATTGTCCCTGGGTTGAAGTTCAAACTCCTTACACAGGTAAGTGGGAAGTTGCCCCTTCTTATACATACAATGCACCATCGTCATGCTATATCAAACTAATGAGCTCCTGGGGGATATCAGCAACTCTTTTATGATATTTCTGTGCCTTTGACATACTATGACTTCTACTAGGAACTTATGATCCCACCTGTTGAAATTCAAGCTGTCCTTCAATTTCCAGCTCAGGAAACTACTGGGGAGGATTCCATGGTCTCTGAGTTGAGTTAGAAGCTCTCTTGCTGCACTAATGACACTCTCGATGTATCTTCCATGACCATACACCAGAGTGTGCTGTAGCTGCTCTTTTCCTTGTCTGCTCCCTCACAGGCAGAGTGCACTGCACATAGAAACTAGGGCTTATCCATGTGTCCCTAGCAGCCTAGCACAGTATCGAATCATTAATTGTAGCTGCTAAGAGCTACAAAATAGTTACTGAGGAAATTAAGTGGATGAAGGTAAGTCTTTTAAGAAAGGTACTTGAATTTTACTCTTAAGCAAGAATAAAACTATTATTATTTAGGTACTTCAATCCTAACACATAGGATATGTAATTAAGCAATTAGTAGGAAATATCTATTCATTCTTTGTTCAATAGACAGCTTCTGAGAATCTGTTCTAAATCAGGCATTATTCTAGATGTTGAGTTACAGCTATGAATTAAAAACAAAACAAAAACAAACAAACAGCCTTCAAAGAGCTTACATTGCAATATTTAATAGATTGCCAGGAAATAAATAATAAAAAAATAAATTGAAGAGTATAAGGTTAATATGATGTTATGCATTCTAGAAGAAATAAAATATAAAAGAGTAACGGGGAATTCTATGGGCAGGTTTGTAATATTAAAAGAGATAATATAAATTATCCAAAATGTGTGTCTATATTAATAAAATATGGTATATTCTTAGTATTTTATAGGTTTTATCAATAACAAGAATATGGGACAGTTGGAAATCAAAAAGCAAGAAAAGGTTAAATTAGAGAGAAGAGCTTTAGTCAATATCCTTGTCACTTAGTTTTGGGAAAGAAGCAAATAGAACTGACAAATAACAAAGCTTCAGGATTGCGTTCCTGGGATGAATAGAACTGAAATGCTATCCAAGAAGTCAGCCTTTCTGGTAAGTTTTATACCATGGTATTGAGTTATCCTAGGTGTTGTTAAAGCCAAACATTTCTACACGTTGGAAAATAGTTGGAAAAGCAACGATCGCCCTGTTCCCACTTAACTGCAAATAATTAACTATATTGGCAATGTTTACCTAAATACATTGTTTTCTAAAACATTTAACTACTCTAGTTCCTGAGTGGGTAAGTGGGATCAATGACAAATTACACAACAGCAACAACAACAACAAATAAGTTTCTCAATTTTAACCTGGCTCAGAACATCTCATCACCCTTCTTCAATGTAGAGAGATCCTTCAGAAATTTTATAAAGGTGAGCTGGGCTGTAAGTCTTATATTGTGATAGGTCCTTGATTATTTTACCCACCTGTGGCTATCCTAAAGTGGGGGTGGGGCAGAATAAGCACAGACTTTCTCCTTGACCAGCAGCATCCATGTCCCACTTCAGAACCACTGAACAAGAGCAGGAGATGATATGCAGCTTGATCGTGCTGGGAGTTGCCGGGAGACAGCAGCGATCCGCAACCGTGTGTGTGCATGAGAATGGCCTAGACATCTGTTCAAATCCAGGTGATCTGGCCACATACCTGTCTATTCTGATTTCACCAGAATAATCTGCATAAGTATCAAACTGTCACTCCTGAGTAATATCTCAGAACTACTAAAACAGTACTACAGGTATGGGACCCAGGATTTGGTTGCTTTAAGACAGAGTCATCGATTCCTTTATATACTGAAATATGTAGGAATGTGTGACACGATGACAACAAGAATATCATTGCAGAAAATACGTTTCCTCTATGCTTATTGATTGAATCAATATACAAAATTTGGAATACTTTTGTATAAGTGTATACATACACATATATATATGTCTTTATGGTTATAAATAACTTTTCAACATTTACAATTAAAGGATTTAAATATAATAGTGAAATATAGATGAGTTAGTAGATAAGAAGAAATGATAAGCTTGAGTCTATCTCAGATTAGACATTTAGATAATTATCTTCAAGATATTTAAAAAATATTCTATCAAATATTTATTTTGCTCATAATTAAAAACTTGTGCAACATGAATTAATTTCTCTAAACAAGGAGTCAACAAACATTTTTGTAGAAAAATAACAAATATTTTTATTTTTGAAGACTCTACATTCTTTCTGATTCAACTATTCAACTCTGGTTTTGTAGCATGCAAATAGTCATTGGCAAAAATAGCGTTTCTCTAAACTGTGTCCTGAATCTTCTTTTTTCAAGAAAAATCCACTCATCTGTCTAAATCATATATTTATATATATATATAATTTCTAAAGTTCAATTGTACTGATGTAAACACAATGTTTAGTGGTTCCAGGACCTTCTGGTAAGGTTCAAGTGTGCACTGATTTAGGAAAATCTCTTTTCTTTAGGGAAAGAGAATGTTCCTAATTTTCTCTACTTGAAACATAAGGTGAGGAAATAATACCAAAGTTTCTTCCTTATAATAACAACAGTCATTTTCTGAGCACCTGGACAATGGTAAGAATGTTATATCATTTATCTCCTTTATTCCCCACAACACTACCATGGGATCAGTACCATCATTATCTCCATTTTGGAGAACAAAGTTCAGACACCTTAACTGATTTGCCCAAGGTCATGATCTAGCAAGTTCCTTCAGTAGGATTTGAACCCATGTATCTGAACCCAAAACCTGAACTTACAGCCACTATACATTTCCACCCCATGGACTGTAAACTAAGACTAGGGATATAAACGAACGATGTTAGGCCAGTTATAATCTTTTAGTTTGTAAGATACACAAATGTGAATTGAATTGATTAATGAGACTGAAACAACAGAGAAAAATGTGGAAAAGCAGGAAAAAAGTCTCACCATGGCATGACGTTTTTGGAATATCACCCAAGATCTCCCAGAATCATCCAGACTCATTGCTGCTTCAAATGAACACTCTCTCCTTGTGTCATTATGGTGAATAAAAAAATGCATATCTTCTAATGGACCTGAGGGGATTAGCCTTTTTTATTTCCTTCCTACCAACCTCATGACTTCAATTTATTCATGGTTTCTACAGCCCAAATTATCTCTATGTTTTTCAGTGGTCACTCCTACTCTTTAACTGCTCATTATACACATTTATTCATATTTAGTTTCACCAAGTTCAACATTTGTTTTCCAATACAGAGTATCTGTTATTGGCAGGTCCTTTTGTAAGGATATAGGGTAGCTATGGGCCAGTCTAGAGATGGCTGTCTTCGATCTGGAAACATTCAGTTTTGGTCAAATCTGCTGTGGCCAGCTGGGCCTAGGCACACGGCCATGTTTTCTGGTTGGGGAAACTTATGCAGTGTGGACACTCAGTATAAACAAGCTCTTCTGTAGCACTAAATTTTTTTATAAGTCATGTTCATTCCTCCAGAATAGTGATGAAGGAGATGATCTCTATATACTTTGTTTTCTATCACTCTTATACACAACCAGAATAAGCCAATAGCTTAACATAAAACCTGGAGAAGGGCAAGTAAGTTAGTGGCTGGATATTATACATTCATATTTCTTGATCATTCTTCTAATCATAACAGAATACATCAACTGTAGTGTCTGGCATAGGAGGGAAGGTCCAAAAAAGAAATTTATTTATAAAAATTTTGTATTTATTCTTACATGTTTAAACTTCAGTCGCCTTCAAAGTACTCTGTTTGATGTAATACACCTATTGAGACATTTTCTCCACTGCTCAAAACAGTTTTTGAAGGCATGGATTTTGATGCTTTTTAGTGCTTCTGATATTTTTTTTTTACTTCTTCCAAACTGGTAAATGTTTCCCTTTGAGGATTTTTTTCACTGGGAAACAAAATAAAAAGTTGCTTAGGGTGAGATTGGGTGAATAGGGAGGGTGGAGCATGAGGGTCATACTGTTTTTGGTCAACTGCTGAACAGGCAGCATGGTGTGGGCAGATGTGCTCATAAATCACCCATCATGAAATGAGCAAATGTGTTGAAAGAGTCTTGAAAAAAAAAATTCACTGAATCCGAATGCAGCCTCTCACAATAATACCAGCTGGTAGACTGATACACAGGGTTCCTAGAGCACTCACCTAGTGGAGGAAGCCTGTACTATAAGGGGCCCACTCTTCAGAAGATAATTCTATTTTTTTGGGGTCCCCCTCATATTGTTGTTAAAATATCAGCATAATAAACTATAAGATATCTCTGTAAAAATTGGAAGTTTACATAAAATCAGTAGAGCAAATAGACTCTTATACATTGAAATGGTTTTTTAATCCACTTTTCAACATTCAATTCCAGCTGTTAATTTCTTTATCTTTTCTAATATTGTGACTATCATTTTCCATGAACATCAATTTTCTTTAATTTCTTTTTAATCTAATTTCAATATAATAATCACATCATATTTGTATCTATTTTTATTTGATTTTATCCTGAGAGTATGTCAACTCCCCTTGGAAAGGTGTACACATTACCAACACTAAATTTCAGTTCTGAATTTTCATATCATAGAACGCTCTTTCTGTCAATACTAATCAGAATTAGCTTGATGCGAAGACGAACAATGACCTATTTCAGAATCTATAAAATAAAGTATATGCTTGTTTCAAACACTGATGTCTATGAAATTTACAAAATCATTTATTTTGAGGTTGCTAAGAGTTAGACTATTCTGAGGATAATATAATCAAGCCATGTTATCTTAACAATTATTTTAAAATATTCAAGAGCATCACATCAAATATTGAAAAAAGACACCATATACAAGGAGATAAAAAACTTTAAACACAGCCTGAGCTGAGCTTAAAACACAGATTCCGTACCTCTGGTATGCCCTTAGCCCAGATGTATATCCTCTCCCAGCCTGTGTCTCTTCATCTGGAAAACTGGGGTAAGTAACTCCCATGTCATCATCTTGACTTCATCATTATACAGTCATGCACATAAAATTTGGACCCTAGCTGTCTGGCATTTAGTGGGCATGTTAGACACTGCCCTTCTCCATTGTCTTTTATCAAAAATACCTCATTCTGAGGAACAGGTTATACATCTTAAGGCAGCATTTATAAAGTTTTAATAGACTTATTTCATTTAAATTTTGAAACCACTTATTCTAAGTGAGGTTATCCTATAAGAGGTTTTCTGATCTCACAGAAAAAAATTACTGTCAAATGGATGAAAAATGGGATTCAATGTAGAACCTGGAGGTAAGGTGGCACCCACGAATAATATGAGTGGGGAAAAAAGGAAGTCTGATTGAGGAGGCAGGTGCTACAGGATATAAATGGCTCCTAATTCTTGACTGTACACAAGATTTTCCCCATGCCCTTTTAGCCTGTATAATGCAAATTAAGACAATACCTACAATGGTAAACCCATTCAAACTTTACATATATTGTTTTGATTAAGAATTACAGTTATCTTTATTTTTAAGTATAAATAGTGCATTATATACTACCCATACTTTCAATGGTCAATACATCAAGTAACACACTTAGTAAAACTTCACTGGGTAGAATACCACCATCAGTTTTGAACATGGCACAAGGGATAGTCCAAAATACAGAGGTGTTTCTAGCAATGTTATCAGTTTTGTTACTATCAAATGTGAACCTATTTGGTTAGTGTTGCCTCTTCCTGTTTATAAAAGTTTTTTGAAAAATGAAAACTCCAAAGACCCAGTGACAGTAACTGTGGTCAACACACTCTTCTCTCAGGTCTCATTGAATCACACGAGAAACAATTTCCCCCAGAGAAAAGAGAAGTCTCAGTGCAGCACAGGTGCACAAACAATCCTTCAGGCTTTGGCTGAAAACATACACACAACCAGCAAGTACAGGCAGCCCTTATGGGTATTCTAAATACAGTTTATTCCTGTGGGGAAGCAATAAGATCAGCATTAGCCTAAAAAGCTCTCCAGAGAATTTCAGAAAGACACCCAATTAATGGAAGCCATGTAATAACAACTTAATAAAATGTCCCATATCAGGATACCCACAAGAGGAAGGTGGAATCAACATGTCATGAAATATGAGTTCTCATTCTACTAAGCACATTAAAGATACCATTATAAATCCTTACATGAAAGCAGACAGATATTTCCATTGTGCTTTAGCATAACTGATTAGTTATTGAAATTCAATATTTGTAAGTATGTATCTTATAATGATATATATTTATATTTTAAAGGATGGGTGTTTCATTATCTGAAAAGTGTTTTGAAGTATAAGCATTATTACATAAGAAGTGGTTGCTATTATTCACTCATGTGTTTAGAGTGCTAACAATCTATCGCTCATTTATAATTACAGTAAGAGAATTATTTTATAATTCTCAATTACATAGAAATTTATCATAATGTTGGATAAAACCATCAGGCTATATTTGTATGTGCACAGCAAAGTAAAAAGAAAGTTCAGATAATTCAATCAAACTTTGGAGAAAAGTTGCTTTCGTTCTCTGTGTACATTTTTAACAAACTTATGAGGAAACTATTTAGAAGAAATAATGTGGACTATTTCACGTAAATTACAGAGACAATTGCCCTGAGCTGTGTAGAATGCAAGCATTACCTCACTGCACTCTGGTTGGATAACAAAGTGCAACCTCAAACACAGAAGCCATGGTTTTGATAAACACATAAACTTAATTTCTTACTGAAGAATTCTTTCTGAAGAAGCTAACTTTTCTTCACTTTCTTTCTTATTAAGCTGTGTCATAAATTATTCTCTCTTGGATTAAAACTATAAATCATATCAGTCATATAACAATTGTTTTTAGTTCATTTTTCTTAATAGCTACATCAGAAACTTTATCATTTAGATTTTAATTCCTTAATGAAAACTATTAAATTATTCACGGGTTTAGTCCCAAATCCTTAACTCAAAGAAAGCTCAGTAACGTTGTTAAAGTAGAAAGCTGAACAAGATTTAAACTCTCATTTGCAAATTTTTCTTTCCATCTAATTTAACTTGGAAGCTTTTAGAATTAGGGATTTTACCATATGACATCAACAAAATACTTCAATGAAAATCAAGTTACTTTAGCCCTGCATAGTTCTCTAGATTATTAAAAAGGTAAAATGAGAAATGAACTCTTTTTGTCATATCTTCTTTTATTTTCTGTTGATGTAAGGCAGGGTGCTATCATTTCAAAAGAAATTGTCTGGAGTGGCATGATCCGCCTGCCGGTTCCTTTCTAGGACCCTGGCTTCTAAACTAAGCCTTTTCCTGACATAAACAGTCACTTGCTGCAGTGCAGACCGTGGGTTTAGTCAGTCAGAACTTTCAATGCAGAAATTCAGCGCGATGCAGTCACCCAGGTCCAGCAGCACTTACCTTAATTGAAATACTCTCTGTGAACGAGGTGAGAAACCAGTCAAATCAACCGTGAATGGGGTGGGGAGATCCAAGTTTTCAATCAACACCCTCCGAGTAGCTGCATGCTGTGTCTCTTTTTCCTGTTTATGTTGAGCCTCTCGCTGTCTAAAAGGACCGGAACAAAAAAAAAAAAGAAGAAGAAAAAAAGAAAGAAAGAAAAAAGCTGAAATCCTCAGAGGTTCCAGTGAGTAAGCGAGAACTAAGCGATATTCCTGAACGGGAGATCCTCAGTGAACGAGCTGTATTTGGTGGCTCCCTAACCGCTGTGATGGTTCCTCGCAGGTCCCCCCGAGGTGGGGATAATCATTGACCTGATTAGCAGGGAGCGGACTGCTCCTAGTGCACAGTCGACTCAAGCAGAGGGCCGGCGGGTCTCCTGGGAAAAGGCACCAAGGCCACTTGGGAATGTTATCTTTTTCAGCGGAATGGATGAACAAAACTATGCCTATAATTTGCAAGGAGATTAACCACAGTGTTAAGCCATAGGAGGACTTTAACAAATGGGCTTTCTCCTGCTGGTTTGCAAGGTACACTCGTGTTAGATATCAGGTACAGTAAAACAATTAATAGACTGACTGATACAGATGATTTGCAAGACAAACTGAAAGCTGAATATGTTTAAAGCAATGTGATGAAAGAGATAGCTGTGCTTGTCTTTGCCCCAAGCCTGGTACATACTTCAACCTTTGTCTAAGCAAAATGAATTTATAGGTTTATCACAACCCTCCAGAGTGCAAGTCTCTGATTTATAAAAAGGAAGTATTCAGGGGGAGGTTAAGAATAGCACAGGATATGGAGAAGCCAAAGAACTTATATGAACGAACCATGGACATGAGCTAAGGGGAGAATGCTAGAGGGAAGTGGGGTACAGGGCAGAGGGAGGTAAGGGGAGAAAATGAGACAACTGTAATAATAGCACAATCAATAAAATCTACTTAACAAAGGAAGTACTCATACTAAATGAGCATGTTTGACAGTTTCTTAAAGACAAAGGACTCCAACCAAGACATAGAGAATACAGCATTGCTTCTGTAGTTTTGCAAATCATATTTTAATTAGCATCACACTTGCACAAATGTTTGTATTGTACTACTTACCTGAGTAACTGAGACATTTCTATTATCTGTTAAAATATTCATTGTCTAAAACCAACCAAACAAATGCAAAAACAAGGATAGTAGATCATCTAAATATCTAATATTTTAAATGGAGTCATGTGCCATTAACAACCTGTAGATACCCAGCCTCTGATCACGGATGAAACCCTTTAAAATCAAAAGTTACCACTTCCCTGAAGAGACCTCGCTCTTTCAAAAAGGTCACTTAACTAAAATGCTCCAAATGGTTAACTTTTGACAACTTTCATTTCTATAGGAGAAAATTATTCAAATAACATAAAAAGAACAGATGAACATCGTCATTTACATGGCTGTGGGTGAGAAAAAGCTCATTGCCAGGGAGAAAACTGACAAGTGTCCTCTCTCAGTTAGACAATGCGCTATGTTCAGCATTTCTGTTTTCCAAGTAGGTCTCACTCAGCATTTCCTTGGAGGGGGGGGTGTGTGTGTGAGTGAAAGAGAGAGAAGGGGATTATATTTGCATTGTAATATTTTAATATTTATATATAGCACCTGGCACAAATAATGCCCCTCTTCATTATAAAATCTTTTATTACAAAATCATAAGCACGTAATTCTGTAACATAACAATATCACACTCAAGCACACCATAGGGCATTTTAGGTGAAATGTTCAAATTAAAACTATAAATCATTGCACCCATATTATTACCCTACCAACCACACTCATGCAAGAGTTACTTCTGTAGGAACCTGCATACTTTGGGGAAAAAAAAAGTTCAGTAAAGGGATGGACAAAACATAATGGAGAGTCTGCCTACCATATATATTCTCAAGAAAACTTTCAAAAATGCATTTCATTAAAACATAAGCACTGTGGTGGAACTTGTTGGATACAATAAAACTTCAGTGTAAGTGTGTTGTGATGGAGCACATGCTTGAACTGGAAACGGAGATGAACCTGTGAAAATCCCCGTGAAGGTGGAACTGCATCCTATGCAGAGGAGGACTCTTGCTCCCTCAGCTGGTGGAGGGTGATAGTTGAAGCTGAAGAAACTAGTCAATAAACCTCAGGGGAGGGAGAATAACTTCTGCTGCTGTTAAGCAGGAAACTCATTATCTGACTATGAATTGGCATTAAAGTAGTGTACTAGAAAACAGGTTGCTTAAATTTAAATTGACGCACATAAATAAGTTGTAAATAAGTAGTACAGGAAACATAACTCCTAATTTCTCCTTCAATGATCTTGAGTAGTTGTTAACACAGAACTTGCAAGTGCAGAGTGCGTGTGTCCAGTGTTTAGTGATCAGTCAATTAAAGCACTCGGTTTTTGTGTTGGGTGAAGCCTCATTCTGAGGCTCTTAAAGAGTGACCTCTTTTTAAAACCTTAAGACAGTGCTTCTTTACTTGAAGCTCATCCTCTAGCAATTATCACCAACTAAAAATGCACTCTAAGTCAAGCTAACTTTAGGCATAGTCGATAGTCTCTACCTGGAAAGCTGTGATCGAATAAAGGTGGCACTGATGGTATTTCCAAATAACCAGTCTCATTGTTATCAGAGCACCTAAGGGTTTTTCATTCTAACATTTTCTATAGAGAGTTTGTGTGACTCTGTGGTAGTTTTTTTTTAAGTTCTGTTAAACAAATACTTGATTTTATGTGGAAGTATGCTCATGAGTAACAAAGCAAACTGACACCAATATGTGGGGAGACCAGAGAAGATAGACGAGTGGTAGTTAGAGCTACTGTATATGAAATACTTGTTATGTGCCAGATGCTTTGCATGTACATTAGCTGTAGCAATTGTCCATGAAATCCTTAAGATAATTTTATTAAGCAGGCATTATTATCTTTTTAATATTTCTAATTGTTAAGCTAGGGCTCTGAGGACTTAATTTACTGATGTCACACAGTCAGTACAGAGCAAATCCAGAAATAAAAATCAACTAATTAAAACTGTAAAACCTTGATGGTTAGAAATTCCCAAACATTAAAACCATCAGATATACCTGCTTCCAAAATAATGCAAAAATTGTCTTGTTTTTAATGACTTGCAAAAGAGATGTTTACATCCTTAAAACTTTTGCTTTGTGACTGATAAAATATATCATAACAGTTTAACCACAATAGTTATGTACATTATAGCAGAAAATAAAAGTCAACAAAAATAAACTTTAGTCTAAAAACAAATTCAATGTAGAATTTTCAAAAGATGTAGTTTCATTAGTATAAACTGCTCAATTTCAAAAACTATTATATCTTTTGCAATGCACCTATGTCATCCACAAAAATAATAACTTATTTGTGCTTTAAACAGGAAAATGAATCTACTCTAGATAGATATGGTTAATTTGAAAATACTTACTAGAAATATAATGAGCCAAAGTTATGATTTCTCATATTTCAGTTCTCTAAAAGAATGTAATAGCAAAGCTCAAAAATTCTATGGAGCTGAACAATTTATTTCTAGTTTGTTCAAGCTTTATGTGAAAGTTACTTAAAACTACCGTTTCATATGATCTGTTGAAATTCTCAGACACATTCTTTATCTTACAGAGACATGTTGTGACCACACTTTTCCAAGGTTCCTAAAAAAATTCAACCTAAAAATATGATAACTCAAATTAAGTCAGCTCTTAAAGTTTGCCAAGAAATTTCCCACCTCTTATCTCATTTGATTATTACAAGGATCTTGTAAAATAGGTTATGATAAGTATTTTCATATTTTAATAATGAGAAATTAGGAATAAAAAAAAGCAGGTGATAGTCCTTTGGTCTTTCTACTTAGTGGAAAACCTGCTGTCCTCCTTCCCAGATGAAGGTTATTGCTCTCCAACATGTGTTAATTTCTTTTTAGAGGAGATACTTTTACCCTTTTTGAGTGTCGGAAAGAGGGGAAGGAAAAGTGAGTGCAACATTATGAAATGTAGAAAGATCTGGAAGCGCTAATGTACTAAATAGTATCTAATTAATTTGCTGCTCACTAAAAATTCCTAAGATACAAAAAATCCTTATTTTGATGGAATATTAATTTGAAATTATATAACCATATTTAATTGTTTAAACACATTTCTATGACCATATATACGCATTGTTAAAACAACAAAAAGAAAAATCCCTAACAATACCAAATATTGGCAATGATGTAAAATATCCATAACTCTACTATACTGCTTGTAGAAACATCAAGTGATGCAAACACTTTGAAAACACAAAGTGTTTGGTAGTGTTTTCCTAAAGTTTTAAACACATACCTATTGTGTAATGGAGCTCTCTGACTCCAAGGTATTTACCCAAAAGAAGAGAAAGTACATTTCCCTTCAAAGATGTACACAAATGATTGACTTTGTTCATGTCAAGAAACTGGAAACAATCCACAGGTCCATCAACAGGTAAATGGATAAACCATGGTTCATTCATTCAATGAAATGAATTAAAAGGAACAAACCACTAATACATTCAAAACCTAAACCACAAAGTCATTATTCTGACTGAAAAAAAAAATCCAGAGAAACAAATAATGTGTGAATAACTAATATGGAGACAAAACATGGTGACAGGAGGCAGAAAAGTGGCTGAGGGAGGGTGGGGGTAGAATAAGAGATGGAAAAGAGTTACAAGAAACCTTTTGGGAGGTTGATTATGTATCTTGTTTTGGTGGTGGTTTCAAAAGTGTACACGTCTGTCAAAACCCTTCTAATTTATGCTTCAAATATGTACAGGTTATTTTATATGTTATACCTTAATAAAGTTGCAAAGATGCACATTTTCTTCATTTTCTTTGGTAAAATATTACCATCATTATATTACAAATACCATGCAATATTCATAATAAGATAACAATGGGCATATTTAATCCTATATTCTATTATCTAAAGAAATCATATTGAAGCTGAAATAAATTCACCTACTTTGTATTTCTAACAGTTTCTTAGATTATATAGAGCATTCCCCATTCAAAGTTTAAAACAACTTTAAACTTAGTGTCCTAGTATCTATCCAGAGAATAGTTCAGTACGGTTTTATGTTAGGAAGTAAAGTGCTATTTGATTTCAAACAATGACCACTGAGGAATGCTCATTTCTTGATACACTTGTATCATTGCTCATTTGTTTAGGACTTCTCTTTATTGTGATTTGAAATCTCACCATAGCATACCTGCAGCATCTCTGCCACAGCAGGTGACTACTCTACAGAAAAATAATTGGGCTCTCTCGTTCTGTAACTACATTTGACAAGCTTTAAGATGAAAATAACTTTATACAGCATCACAGCGTTGGTATTGTTAGAGAGTGGCTCTATACTGAATCTCCCTCTGACTCCTCTCTATGTACTTATTTACTAAGTTGAACTTTTCCTTGGGGCTTCATGGTGACCCCATGAACTTCTAAATACCATGTTTCACTCTGTCCTCAGTCACACTGATTATAATACCCACTTTTCTTCCATGTCAGCTTGCTCATTTTTACTCTGTGCAAAAGTCAATAATTTGCTGCCATAACATAAAGAATAAGTGACTGCTCTCTGCCTTGCTGACTCTATTTTCCTTATTAAAAATAAGCTAAACTCTCTACACTAATACAGGGTTTGAGACACTTTCTATACTAATACCCCAGGCTGTTGATGAACAGTTTGATAATAATACTTTTACTACCCAGTATATATCAAATACATGGATTTAAGTTTTGGGAATAAGGGTACAATGGTAAAAAAAAGATGAAAATATAGGAAATTTGGTGCATCCCTGGGATTAAAGTAACATGACAACAGCAAACAGAAGCTGTGAGTCACTGGGCTCTTTGCTGATACACATTTGCCTGAGTTTCCTTACATTGAAGAGGAGGGTGAACAGTGTGACATGAGGTGATGTATATGCAGGATTAAGATTAAATGAGCTACTGGACATGAAGCTCCAAGAAGGTTACTGTTACAAAATGAGGGCTCCGTAAATATTAGCAACTGTCATAGAACAGCCAGTCTATGTAGAAGCAAATTCTATACATTATGTTATTTCATCTGTATGTGTTTCAGCATGCCAAAAGGTCATTTCTTTCTTTCCTTTCTTTTTTCTCTTTTCTCTTTCTTTCTTTCTTTCTTTCTTTCTTTCTTTCTTTCTTTCTTTCTTTCTTTCTTTCTTTCTTTCTTTCTTTCTTTCTGTCTCTCTCTCTCTCTCTCTCTTTCTTTCTTTCTTTCATTTTTCTTTTTTGTTTTGCAGCATATTATCACATGGGGTCTTGTCTGGCTTTAAGTGACTAATGTTAATGGGCATACCTTGAAGATTTAGTAGAATTTACTAGATTACTACATTTGTACCACATTCAAATCCCCGCTAGTCATTCAGAGTGTTGTTATTATTTCATTGTAGATCTCACAAAAAGTGTGCTGACCAATGATTTTTTAAACCCAATTCCAAAAGTTACTACTTTTATCTCCCAGAATGCCTTATTGATAGTGGTTAAGAACAACAGCTGAAATCATTAAGTATTATTATAAAACTTAATAATCAACATAAACCTCAATAAGTCCCCAGTTGCTCTGTCAGTAAAATGTAAAATACTTGATTATAATTAAAATTCTCCTTGATCTGCCTATAAAGTGATTTCCCACCATTTCAAAGACAAAAGCTAGTTTCTTTAATTGTTATCTGAATACAATGTTCAGTTTTCTATGCTTTTAGTTGTAGTGTTTAATCTGAAGTCTATACACCTCAACATGTTTATGTAAAAGCACCAAGAGTGTTTGAGAGTTCTCACAGTGTTTAATATAAGTGCTGGACACAAAACAGACACTCGGTAAGTATTTGCTGAACACACAGTATAATGCCCTATTGAACAAAATATTGGTTTTCTATAACTGGCAGATGTTCACCTGCTCGTCATTTTACTATTCTGCTTAAAAGCAGCACAGGAAATCTTTAGGGAATTAGATTTCCAGATGCCTGCACCCTGCTTGAGAATATGAAAAGCTCTCACAATTTACCACCCCAGACTACGTTCAGGGCAGTTCTCTCAGAGGGGCTGCAAAGCAAGGACCATTTACCTTTATCACATCATGTTATTTTTCTTACTGAAAGACAAAGAATAAAGTTCTTGATTTCTAATGGAGAACACACTAGTTATTTTAAGGTGCCTTTTTATGTAAGTTGTATTTCATAATGACAAGCCAACTTTACAATTTAATTGAATGTTGTTAATTCACATAATCTTGCTGAGTGTGTACTCTACTCCAGTTAAAAAGTGAGTTATTTTTCATTTCATATAATTGTCATTTTAGTTTTTTTATTAATTTCAAACTCAGTGCTATGGATATGAAATATGATAATCATATTATTAAATTTCTTGAGAAAATTGATATTTCAAAATTTATATCTTCATTTATAATTAAAGCATACAATTTATTATATTAATGACAGAGGACAAACATATTCGTTGTTAGCTGCAAAATGATGGATTGTAGTAAGTTACTGTGCTCTCTTTTTACTAGTTTAATTAAGAAAAAAATCACATAATTATGAAATTCACTCCAAAGCAAAATGATTTAGCCATAATTTAAATACATAGAAATTTGAATAATAACAACAAAAGTAACCCTTTTATAAGTAACTGGAATAATTCTAATTATTCAAATTCTAATTATAATTATTCCAGAATTATAAAGATGCACATTTTGCTTTCTTTCTAAGGCTTATATTTAATAGGAAGACATCATATTCCCATGAACTTTGATTGCTTTCTTGATAGAATAATTCATCCTTTTCTGAACTGAGTTCTGACACACCCTTGAATGGACAGCTTAGCTAAGAGTTTCATTGAAGGCAGCCCTCTCAGACCATCTACTCAATTCAGTCTATTTTAGAAAAGAAAAACAGCCTGGCTCAAGGTCATAGATGTGTTAAATTCTGATACCTTATATGTAAATCCTTAATGCCCAGCAGGTCTGTAGTTTGGCAGTAAGTATGGGTGACCCTGGGACACAGATGAGCCATGAAGTTGTCTGAAGTTGAGGTGGTCTCTGGAGTTGCCCTAACATGGAAGCTGACATAATCTTTTGAGAATATAGAAGGCACAGGAAACAACAACAAGAATTTAGCTCCCTAAGATAAATATCAGTGCTTGAGTCCCTACAGAAGAGTCCTCTTTACCAATGATTTTTTGCTGGTATGGTTCTCAGATGAAGCAAGCCTGAGACCCTGAGTACACCATTGGTTTTGTGACCTGGCATTCAGTGTGGGAACATCCACTAGAAGGATTTCGATCTTAGGTTTTGCATTAGGTCCCAGACTATTGCTGCAATATAATCAAGTGAATGTATGGCACTCACACAGAAAAAGGGGATTTTTATAGCAGGAAATTTGTCAAATCTATCTGGAGTTCAGTGTTGGGGTTTGGCCCACCCAACACTATCTGCAATGACCCCTCCATATTCTAGACCTATTGTGGTGGAGATGAAATAAGAATAAAGACATACGATCCAGTTAGTGTAGGAGGGGCTGTGGAAAATTGTTTCACTTATGAAAGCTGACCTTGGAGGCAATGTACTGGCAATGAAGACACAATGTTCAAACTGCCACACAAGATTAGGGTGGTGTGGTTTCTAAGGCACTGAATCCTAAAGAGGGTCAGTCCCATAATAAGGAAATTCCAGAAAAAAAAAAACAATTATTATCTGGAGCTTGGTCACTGCCATTGAGCCAAGAAGGTAGATTTCCAGGAAAACAGGTTAAGAACTAATCATAAGGACACACAGACCTGCCAGGAGCTACTTCTTAGTAGGGCTTGGACTCTTGTAAAGAACTAAGTTATACAAAGGTCACTAGGTAGAGTAATGTAGACCTAATTTAGGGTAACTTTTCCCAGATCAACAATTCTAGAAAATGGTCTTACTGGTATTGAAATGCATCACTTAACCTCAGAGCCTTCACTTAAAGCCCAGACCTATATATATTCTGATTCTATAATACATCCATTTAACAGTATTTTAAAAGAGATCACATGTACCTTATTTCCTGTGCAAATTACTATATGTATAAGGTGAGCAAATCATATTATTATGTCTATTTTACCGATGAAGAAAGTGTGGCTAACAAAAATTAAGTGTATCCTACATGAGGTCAGACAGGTAGTAAATTAAAAACAATAAACTAGAATTCAGATTTTCCAACTTTCCATTGTTGTCTGTTTACTTGACATAGTGGTTGGTGAACTTTTTTTTAAAGGACTAGGTAGCAGTTGTTTTAGATTTTGTAGAGAAGAGGCAAAATTGTAGATATTATACAGGTACTTACAGAATAAGTTTAAATATAACTATTAAAGTGTAATTTTTTTGTCATCTATACAAAAATAAGTGTAGGTCAGATTTGGCCCTCAAGCTTTTATTTATCAACCCAAACTATACCAACATAGTTTTGAATAGTTATTTGCAATAGCAACTTAATTTCATAGTGATGAGTTGAATAGTGCTATATCATTGGACATCTTTTTACTCAATTAAGTTGTGCTTTGTGTAGAAGAAACATAAATAAATCTTCATTTAGATAGAATACATTATGAAATAATAGTGAATTCATAAACTTATAAAATAAAACCTGTTTCCAAAATTCTATTCTGTGTTTTATATAAGTATATATTCATATTCTGATTTCAGTTAAAAAACTGTCAAATCTAACCACTTTCAAAGTAAAATGATCATGACTTGAAATATAATAAATTTATAGTTATTTTTTCTCCATAGGAAAATTTTGTAGATTGAAATAATGACATTATATATCTCATAGTATTTCCAAAATTTCACCAAAGGCATTCAGGTACCTGAACTCCTCACCATAAAAATATGGTTGCATACTCTGTAATATATACAGAGAATGATGCCTTTGTGTCAACATTAAGTATGGTATTTTTCTTAGACAAATGTAAAGTGGAATTCTAAGCTTATAAGCATATAAAAGTATAGCTTTTTAATATTCTTTTCCTTCAGAAGGAATTTGACCTGAGCATGTAAGCTTTAGAAAAAGATTTTTTACTCAAATACAAATAAGTGGGAACTTTATTAAGTATGAAAACAAGAAAAATGCCAATATGCTCTTTCATATAACAATTACCACCAGTCATTTTTTCCTTCCCAGTTCCGGAGGCCTTTATGTTCACTGTGAATAAATGATGAATTGAAGACAGTGATGACAACTCCTGTTCATACAATGGAAATGACATTTGAAAGTTACTAGAAAGGATTACAGCTTTGCCATAAGCTTTTAATATTTTTTTATCTTGAAACTTTCACAACATCACTATTTTTTAGAGAAAAGTTTATTGACTGGACATTTTTGTAGATAAATGAATGACCTTTACTTTCTCTTCTTTTTTGTACACTTAGATTACCTAGGGAAAGAAAGTGTCAACTTGTCATTCTATAGTATGATATATGAATTGAAGTAATCTTAGGGAAGGCTTGGAATTTCAGTCAACATGAAAAACAACAGCTTTGCTCAGGGAACTCAGGGAACCAAGGGAACCACAAAAGTTTGCCAAATTAATAGTCATTGCCTTTCTACATCATAATATATATAAAGCCTTTCTTTCCTAAATATGTGCAAACATGACACTGAATAGAAGAATGTTGTAAGATCCTGGCATTTTGTTTGACCTGAAATGACTTTACTACCCTGACTATGGAAATGAGTGAATAAGTCTAAACATGAAGTGTGGATTGACTATGAACTTACTATAAAGTCAAATGGGTTTATAAAATATGCAAAGATAATGCTATTTGTGCTATTGATGTCTTTCTGTTTGTTCCTCAGACTAAACTATGTAAGTGCATGATTATTCCTAAAATACTAGAGGTTTGCGGCATTCACAAGGCCACCATGCTCTTGCTCATGGCACTTCTGGGTGGATGCACCTGACAGTCTAACATGCACTGGAGAAAAATCAATACACGAAGGAAGTGCTGGTTATAATACACTGTGGTGTGATGACACCTTGCAAAGAAATCAAATGTCTTTGTTTCTTTAAAAACAAGAATTAGTGATGGTGTTCTTTATATGTCAACTTGACTAGGCTACAATCACCAGTAGTGTAATCAAACACTGATCTTAGTGCTTCTGTGAAGGTATTCACTAGCTGTGATTAAGTTCTGTTGACTTGAAGTAAGGGAAATTGTCATAGGTAATTTGGGTGTGCTTGTTTCAATTAAGTAATGGTTTTAAGAACATAGCTGAAATGTCCCTAAAAAAATACAGAAAAAGAAGAAATTCTGCTTGTGGACAGCAACTTCAGCTTGTGCCCCAGAGTTCCAGCCTCCCCTCTGATAGCCTCCCTTAGAAATGCTGAACTTGCTTACCCGCTCTTATAATTCCATAAGCCACTTCCTGGAATTAAATATATAATTATCTAATAATTATATTATATATAATATGTGTATATAATCCATAATTATATATGTACATATACACACATATATACACACATATAAAATTTTACTGATTCTTCTCCGGTGTAACTCTGACTCGAAACACTCATTTGTTAAATATTTAAAAACTCTCAGCAAACTTCCCAAAGGGACAGTGAAACTTTCATAATTTTAACATCAAATACATAGTGCTTGGCTCACAGTGACAATGACACAAACAGCAGTAAGAAAGCAAAAACAATACCTAGGGTCAAGAGTAAACCATGAAACAGATTATGGAATAACAAATTCAGACACCAATTATGTATTAACTTTCAGTGTGGTGCCCTCTTTAGCTACTTTACCACAACCTTCCTTTTTCTTTGACATTTCCTTTTACATTCATATGTTCACATTATTAGTAAGGGCAGCATCAAATGAAAGTATAAAGATTACCCTCCAAAGACCTTTCCATGTTGGTGGTATGTGGAATTCTAAATTAACCCCTATGACCCTCTCTCTGTTATATTAACAAAAGAAACTTGCAGATGTAGTAAATGTTACAATTGATAGTGAATAAGGAGATTGTGGGTAAGCCTAATCCTGTTCAATGTACCATTTAAAAGCAGAGCATTTTCTCCAACACAGAAGTCAAAGGTTTGAAGTAAACAAATGGGATCTCATCAAAATAAAAAGCTTCTGCATGGATAAAGAAAACAGTATTAAATTAAAAAGAGAACCAACTGTATGGGAAAATATATTCGCCAATGATACATCAGACAAGGGTTTAATCTTCAAAATATATAAAGAACTTACACAACTCCACTCTAAGACAAGCAACCCAATCAAAAAATGGACAAAGGACTTGAATAGACACTTCACCAAGGAGGACATACAGAGGATCCAGAGACACATGAAAAGATGCTCAGTATCTCTAGCTATCAGAGAGATGCAAATTAAAACCACAATGAGATACGACTTCACACTGGTCAGAATGGCCATCATAAACAAAACAACAAACAAGTGTTGGACAGGTTG
>CM052540.1:174926797-175165713 GCA_028533065.1 Trachops cirrhosus
GCTGACTTACTCTTCTTCTTAGATTTATGAATAAATAAAATGGAGTAATAACACTTAGTAAATCACACTGAAATGGTCAGATTAGCATGTTCTTTTACTGTGTTCAAATAACAATGCCGAATCTTGTGACTTGAGTTGCAACGTGCACAGAATATAAAAATGTAAGGTTATATCCTCAAGATAATGACCTTGATGATACTGGGAAACTATATATAGAAACAGAACCCATTTCATGAAAACAAAATCTATAGACCCTCTTTATATCTTATTTTAGTATCTATTTATAACAGTATATAGTAGAATTATCTGAAAATTAACAATAAAGAGGAAAATCCCCACATTATAATAGTGATGCTAACTCTAAAATCATAATAGAATTTTGAACAGAACAAGAACTTTTTACTCCAACTTGTTCCTGTGGGGTGAGATATTATTAAACACCGATTGGAGAGAATTTATGAAGAATAACTAGTTTTCTTAATTATTTAATGATTATTTTTTAACTTAATGGTTATTCAACAAACTGTTCATTAGGGGATTTTATGTTTAATACCACTAATGAAATTAAATGAAAAAGATATATAGTATCATTAAAGTAGGGTGTAAGAAAAATGCTAGCTCTAAAACAACTATTTAGTAGGTACCAAGAGATATATATGAAAGCCATATTTCATGAGGTAAAAACTATTGTGAACTATTACATTATGAAGCATATTTATCCCTTTCTCCTGGTAGAGGTATCAACATCAAGTATGTTTTTAAAAATCATAAATTATACTCTTTGTGGGATATTAAAAGTGGTGTCTAAACAGAATAGAAAAAATAAAAATTGTAAAGTTGTATCATATATGGAACTGAAAACAAAACTTTTGCTTAACCTGCTTGAGTTGCAATGATAAAATCAGTGACCATTATGAATGCATCATTTATATTCTGAAATAAAATAATTACTAAAATGAGTGAAATAAGGAGGGTGAGAATTTACATCATACATGATAAAAATAGGCAAATTTCTTGGAGAAGGAAGGACATAAACAAGAATATAGCTATTTCAGAAGATATTTTAGAGACTCCTTAAATTATTAATAAAATTTTTTGTAAGAGTCCTTTAAAAATAATCTGTAAGGATTAGTTATTTATATTCTTAAGCAGCACAGGTGGGGAAATGTGTATTTCATTACATTTAATATGTAAGATTACCTTAAGTAACTAAAAGAAATATATTTGAGATTTTATTTTCTATTTCCTATTTGGTTAGTAAATAATTGGTCTTAATGAACATACATCAATCTTTTTTTGGTATATCAGTACAATAGGAAACATCTTCTGTGAATTGTAATTATTTTCTTAAGAGCAGCATGTAAAAATGCTATTATTTTAAAATTATGTATGGAATTATTTTCTATATATCACCTATAAAGCAACTTTGAGTTATAAAATCATGTACCTATAAATCATTTCTAGGAAATAACAGCAAATAATCTGAGGAACTGTAGAAGATACAAAGTATTCAGTAAATAAGTATGAAAGCCCTCATGTCCTACCGATAACTGCCTAATGAACACAAAACTATTGGATCTGGCAGTGCCCTTCTGAAGAACATCAAGATACCAAACTACTGCTGATTAATGCAACAGTAGAAATGTTTAAAGGCTGGCTATTTTAGTGTCTAAAGAAATTGTTTCTTGTATTAAAATATTGTGTTGAAAATGGCTATTTTAACTTTTAGATGATTCTAACACATTTTAAAATCATACTTTATCGTGGAGAGGCAGGCCTCTCTCACCCAAACTCTATGCTTTGGCTGGACCTAGAAGGAGGTGTTGCTCATGTTCAAGCCCCTGAATGTTTACTCTTACTTGGTAGCTGGCTACCACATACAGCAAACTAAAAGCATCACCTCGGGTCCACAGTTTGCTAATAAAAATGTCATCGGTAATTCAATAGTACTGCCATTTTACTGCTGGACATAAAAATAAAACAATATTAATGTGAGTGATCAAATACTGAATGCCATTTCTTCAGAGTCAGAACGGTGTTTTATAGGGACTCTCCTAAGTTACAGTATTTTTTGAACAACATGAACAGCAACATTTTATCAGTGTCATGGCTATATTTTTGATACTGGATGATATAAACTGGGACAAGACAAGATGCAGAAAAGTGACTCATATATCACAGAAGTTTAGTTGGGACTGAATGCGCTGACACTCCTCTGTCCTCCAATCACAGTGAGCACATTTTGAAATGCAACTCAAGGGGCAAAACTTTATCAATTTATAATAATTGTTAATCTATAATCCTAACAGGACATTTTTATAAGTTGATATATTTTCTATGATCTTCTTTCATATTAACTTTCCTCATAAACATTAATTCTGGCATTATTTTTCTAATTTTAGAATCTTATATTAGAATAAATGATGGTAGGTACAAAGAATCAATAGGGATCATATAAAATAAAGGAATAACAGATGAAAACAAAATAAAACAGTACATATCAAGTTTAAAGAAATAAAATCAGGCCAGTGATTTGACTTTTCAAGTGACATGCCCAAAATATTACACCTCATTTTTGTCTTGTAAACCTTTTAAGGTTAAACCACTTTTAAAATATGATATTGACAAGGTACATGTATAGTTTACAAAGAGAATTAACTCTATGAAACAGAAGGTATTGAAGGCAATTTTCTGAACAGAACACAACCTCATAGAGGCCTTATCATCACATATAATTTTTAAATTTAATTCTAATGTTTTTCCATGTATAATGACAACCTATTACATTGCTCTCCTTAATTCCTGTATTTGTATTACAACCAAGGCATTGGTAATGTAGTTTCCGAATGAATGCCCTCCTCTTCTCACTCCATGCTTCGTATATTTGAATCTAATTGAACTGAACATCATAGAAGATTCAGGCATGGAGCCAGCATTCCTCCTGATTGACCCTGTTCTGAATGGCAACTCCTGAAGGAGCTTCAAGAGCAGACAAACCTTTCAGGCAATGTTTAAAATAGATTCTGCCTCTGAGAAACACAACACAGCTATACACCTGCTGAAACTGGGAAGGATTGCTTAAAGAGTTTACACATGTTAAACAGTTGGCAAACATCGGCATTTGTCACCTGTATGGATTTTCCTGGTGAAGCCTGTGTAACATATTGAATTTTCGTGGTGGAAGCAGCTGGAGTACTAGTAAAACAATTCATCTTTTTTCAGCGCTTGATAATTACGAGAATTCGAATGGATAATTAAAAATCTTGTGTGCCCTATATACCATTTCAGTAATTCTCATCATGAACAAAATCTATGAGAGCATTTTTGAGCCCTGAAATTAAGACAATAATTTAAAACAGCTTAAGCTATAAAAGATCTTACTATGGAAACTATTTTGAAAAGTGGGAAGACCATGGCAAGGAAAGAAAATGCAATGGGGATATTTTTCTTTGCCAGTACTAACATAAGACAGGTAAGCAAAAACATTTTTATCCCATGAGTATGGAAAAAGGCTTTTGCTAATTTTAAAAGTCAATATGGCCATAACAAACTCAAATCTGCTAAGTGGAATGTATATATTTGCATATAATCCAACATTCATAAAACAAATATCATAGTAAGAGCCCTATTGCACGTGTTTCCATTAAATTGCACATTTATGGTCATCTTACCCATTTTGAAAAGGAGAACATGAGCAGTCTCCAAAAGCACAGTAGCCTGAAGTATCAAGTTATCCAACATTTTTAGAAATTAAAGAAGCTCCTGTAAACATTTCTCATCAAAATAAGTGCACAGTAAATCTAGATGTTTGGTAAAGAAACACACTTTGTTTTTCTTGAACTCTCTTTAGAAAATAGTATTTTATGAAATATTAAATTAACATATAAGAATTTGCAACAATGAATATGATGTTTTGTACTGAATGGACTCATCATAAGAAAAGTGGACATTAATTACAAAAATTAGTAAAATGTTGATTCTTCATTGGGAACATGATTAAATCGTATTGAGATGTATTCATATTATTAGTGAGAAGAGGGATGATTTATTTCTCTCCATCTTCTTCTCAGGAGCATTGATATTTTCTCAGAAAAATCTCAGTGAATTTCCCTAACAACATTAATTAGAATTGTATATAAGCCCATTCTTGAACTAATTCCTCTTCAGGAAATAAAATTACCAATAGATAAGATAATTTGAGAGACGTGCAGTGATAAGCATCCATTTAGGCTCAGAGCCCTGTCGGGGAGAAGATAATGCTAAATAACTTTGAGATTCTGTGAGGAAGAAAGAGGGAAAAAAGCAATGCTAAGTAAGCCCCCATAATATCCACGACAGTGAGATTTAAACATTAAAATACATTAAAATGGAAAATTATAATTGAAAGATTTACTATATATTAAGATAAAACTCTCTCTCTGTCTTGTAAAAACTTCCAGCACAATTATAATTTCAAGATAAATTGAATTTACTCTTTTGGGAAATGCAGGAATCCATTATGAGAGAGTGATGAGCTCATAGGTATTAGATACACAGAGTATCAGGGCAGAATAACATATTTTACTAATTTTTACATTTCTTTTTACTTCAATTAATGTAGAAAAATAGTTTACTATAACTACTGTCATGTACATATGTCTTAATATAGTCACATAAATGAGAAACTAAGAAGGTCAATGGGCCTGTGATAACAAGAAGACAGTTCAGAACTTGAAAGCCATGAAGAAAGAAACCAACACACAAAATCCTTCCCCCAATTCACTGAAAAATTTAGGTAATCATGCTACTATGGTCAAGAAGATGGGCTAATATTTCTAAAGCAATTATTGTTCACAGACCTTTGGAGTAGTTATTTTCATGCTACAGGTTATCATCGATGAAGATGCAGGACAGAACGACAGGGAGGAAGTAACAGATAATATAGGGGGAGGATCTGGGCACAGAGGAGAGGAAGGAGGAGGAGTGGGAAGAAAAGGAATGGCTGAAAGATGAAAAGAATAGAACAAATTAGAATAGATATTTCAGAAACGGTTTGACCTCATAAGGGTGTATTGCTTCAAGTATTTTAGAATATATGTACACAGGAAATAAAATGTTTTTCTTATTGTGGGTTGCACTGAGAATATTTAGAAAGTTCCTATTCTAAAAGGTTGACAAATACATACTTATTATAAATACTACTCATACTTAAATGTTGATGGCACACATGAATACATTTTTTCATATAAGACACATTTTCAAAATTATACTCCCATTTATTATGAACATAACATTTTTATTCTAACTCAACAGAATTTCAAATTAAGATTTAAGAGTACTTTAAATTAAATTTCTGTCAACACTTGTCACATGTGGAATAAATAGCTAAACTAAAACTTACTGTCAGATCAGTTTAATAAAGGTATAGTGTTATGCATTTATACATTGCTGCCTTATTCTGTAATTGGGTTACACACTCATTTCCCACATATTTTATGGCCTACACTTTGGTGATTATTATATTTAACAATGAAAATAGTGTTATAAAATATATTTTATATCATTTATGTGTTTTTCTGCTACACCATGGAGTTTGTTGTGGTACAGCTATATCATAGAGGAAGAATAAGAGCCTTCTGATAGAAATTCTTTTGCATTAGAACAATGCCAGATTCAACAGCAACATGAGTAAGTTACCTCAGCTTACTTGCCATGATAGCTACAAGAAGGTTAATTGGAATGTTATTGATAGCTATCTACAAATATGCATTATACTTTAAACTAATTCCCATCAAACTTATACCATTTGAATTATAATATGGAAACAAATAATAAAACTTTTTGCACAAATTGTGTATTTAATTTCTTAAATTAATTCTGCAATATGCACATTCTTTTTTGTGGGTCATTACACATTTGCATAATACTTACATCATACACAAAAAGGTTTAAATGTAGCTATTATCATGATTTACAGTTACAGATACAATGAGATCTTCACCAAAACAGGTTCACATATTTTTTAAACAAGCAGTATTTTTTCTCTAATGAGCTCTAAAAGTAACACCACTAACACTGTTTCATTTGTATCTATTTTTATCAAACTCTCTATCATATTCCTAATCAGAAAGTGAGTATTTTCCTACAGTTTCATTAAATATTAGTCAATCAAGAAAAATGCTTTAAAGAGCATAGTACAATTATTCCAACATTTATAAAGATATCTAAATACCACCAAATATTTAAACCATTTTAACAAATTGTATCTACACACAGATTCTTGAGTATGCATGTGCACATTTTCAGTAATTATAAAATGCCACTTCTCCCTCTTTCAATGTTTTTCATGCGAGGTCATTATAGTAAGTCTGAACTCTCTCCAGATCTTTTATCGAGGGGCAGAACTAATAAATTCTTGGTGCTTAGTTTTCTAATTATTGAACTTGACATAGTTGTGCCAGAAGAGCAGAAAACAAAGATGTCCATTGGGGCTGGAGTTCACTGATAAACCTCATTTCCTGCCTTGGACCCTTATTTTCCTTACTGCAGAGGGAGTCTGTTACAGGCAGGGATAGCTGGTTCTGACCTTCGGCTTCTCCTGGCTTCAACCAACCGCATGTTATCATGCCCTCTCAGTGACTCCAGTCACATTCAGGAAAAGCTCTTTTCCCAGAGAGCTCCTAGCTTGGATAAAGCCAAGGATTTCTCATTTTCTCTTCAGCTTTGTCACCTGTGGTGGATACTTCCTGCTGCAGGTTTTAGTTCTTTTTTTAATTGCTGTTCAAGTGCAGTTGTCTCCATTTAGTTCTGATTTATCCTCCTTTTTTTTTTTCAGTAGTCCAGCACCTCTAATCTATATCAGATGCCCTCTGTTGATAGATTTACTTGTCTTTCTTTGCTTTATTTCTGGACTGCACAACACCAAAAGATTTTCTCTCAAATATTATTCTATTTTTTTGTTTAATACACAACCATGCATGATCCCATTATTTGCTCATAACATTATTTTGAATTAGGTGTCCTGGTGTAGAAAAATGAACAGATAAATGATGGAAAAGTAAGTTTAGTGTGATCATAAATGTATTTATCAGAGCTATTCTAGTAACGGATATTTCAAATGGAGACCAATCAGGTTGCTGAAGAGAAGTTACTTGACAAGTAGCAAAACAGGCAGGTGCATGGAGAGGAGCATTTTGGGCAGAAGGGCAGTAAGTGCAAAGACCCCAGCAGGAGCTGATTGATGTGGTGGAGGAGCAGCAGAGAGGGCTTTGTGGTTAGAGCCCAGGGTGTGAGGGAGGGGCTAGGAAATGACCTCCGATCAGTAGCAGAATGACTGCTATGTTGGACCTTATGGGTTATAGTTTGGGTTTTGGGTTTTATTTCTGGAGAGGTGAAAAGCCATTAAAGTATTTGAGAAGAGGAAAGATGCATTTCAGTTTAAAATCTAGCTACTAAAAAAGGTAAGTAGAGAGGCTCTGAAATAAAAGGTAGGTGACATTTGAGGAATTTTTTTTTCAAATAAAAGCTTAGATGGCTTTGACCATTATCAATTTATAGATGTTTTGAAAAACATTTTAATTCCAGATCTATTATTGAGAAAGTCTAATGGGACTTAATGATGGATTAGATAAGGAACAATAGGGACTTCAAGAGTATGAAATGCACTTAGCAAAATATAGCATTTAAAAATATAGTGCTTTAATTAATTTAATAGTAAATGTGTATGCTGAAACTGGCAGAAATAAAGTAGAACTAAAGACCCAAGGACGCCTTTCTCCTATTAGGACATCACTTTCACAAGGACTAGAATTAAATATATGTCATTACCATATGCTCTTGAGGTATATATTTTTAAAAATATATCTGAGAATGGAAGGAGTCTTTCTTTCTGGGGAATATCCTGTAGGATCCAGTCCTATCTCAGTTATAGGTATGCATTGGCAAGTGCACAGATAAATATAATACTTAGCTGGTGTGGCTTAGTGGATTGAGTGCTGGCTTGCAAACCCCAGTCAGGGGTTCATGCCTGGGAGATGAGCCCGGCAAGTTCGATTCCTAGTCAGGGCACATGCCTGGATTGTGAGCTAGGCCCCTAGTAGGGGGCATGTGACAGGTAACCACATATTGATGTTTCTGTCCCTCTCTTTCTCCCTCCCTTCCCCTCTCTCTAAAAATAGATAAATAAATCTTTTAAAAAATACAATAGTAATTTTACACAAGGAAAACTGTCCAGTTTTACCATCCTCCTATTATGATAATGTCAAACAACTTTTTAAATAAGAATAGGAAAATTTATGACATTCGTGATAAACATACACCTTAGTTCTGGTGTGGGGAGGGTGACTGGTGGCATACATGATATGGGGCAGCACTACAGTAATGACATGTCAGGTGAATCTGAAAGTTTAGCTTGATGTTCCATTTCATAGACCATTTTTACATAAGCTATTTAGATTATGAATGTCAATTTACATCAAAATTGTACAGTGGATATTTTAAAATATTTATTAAATTATAATCAACAAATAAAATTATAAGATATGCTAAGTGTGACGATGGCCATATGTATCCATTATGAAAGGGTTCTCAGTGAGTCAATCACACACCCATTGTCTCACATATTTATGCCCTTCTTTTGTGTTCATCAGAACACATTACTCTCAACAAATTTCAATTACGCAATAGAGTATCGCCATCTATAGTCATCATGTTATATGTTAGATCCGCACACCTTATTCATCTTACAATTAAAGATGTGTACCCTTTGACCATTTCCCCATTTCTGCACCCCTCCTGCTCTGGCAGCCACCACTCTCCATTTCCTTTCTTTTCTTCCTTCCTTCCTTCCTTCCTTCCTTCCTTCCTTCCTTCCTTCCTTCCTTCCTTCCTTCCTTCCTTCCTTTCTTTCTTTCTTTCTTCTTTCTCTCTCTCTTTCTTTCTTTCTTTCTTTCTTTCTTTCTTTCTTTCTTTCTTTCTTTCTTTCTTTCTTTCTTTCTTTCTTTCTTTCTTTCTTCCACATATAGATGATATCACACAGTAGTTGTCATTTTCACTCTGACACTTCACTTAGCATTATGACCTCCTGGTTTACCCATGATCTCACAAATGGCAGGATGTCCTTTTTTTAAGGCTGGATGATATTCCCTTGGATATAAATATAGCATTTTAAATCTATTCATTTATAATGGACAATTAGGTAGTTTTTATTCATTAGCTATTGTGGATAGTACTATTACAAGTACAAGATACAGGCATCTCTTTGAGATAATGGTTTTACTTTGGACATATGACCTGAAATGGGATAGCTGCATCATATGATGCTTCTATTTTTAAACTGAGGAAAATTCATATTGTTTTACACTGTGACTGAACCAATTTGCATTCTCACCAATAGTGCACAAGGGTTCCCTTTCCCCCACATCCTGTCAACACTCTTATTGCCTGTATTTTTGATAATAGACATTCTAATGTGGGTGTGATGATATCTCATTGTGGTTTTGATTTGTGTTCTCTGATGATTAGTAATGTCAAGGAGCTTTTCATGTACTTGTTGACCATTTGCATATCTAATGTGGGAGAAAATCTCTGAGTTCTTTGCTCATTTTTAAATTGAGTTATTCACTTTTTTGTTTTTGTTTCTGATTTTTTTTGTTTTTTGCTATGTAGTTTTATCTGTGTTCTATTATATTTTGGATACTAACTGATTATGGGATGTATGATTTGCTTATATGATATTTACCATTGTACAGGTCACCTTCTCTTTGTCTTGATTGTATCCTTTGCTGTGCAGAATCTTTTTAGTTTGATGTGGTCACACTTGTTTATTTTTTATTTTGTTGCCTTTGCTTTTGAAATCAAATCCAAAAAGTCATTGCCAAGTCCAATGTCAAGAAGATTATTCTCTACATTTTCTTCTAGAGCTCTCATGGTTTTAGATCTTACATTCAATTCTCTAATCTACTTTGAGTTGATATTTGTGTATGGTGCAAGAAAGGGGTGCAGCTTCATTCCTACATATGTGTCTATCTGGTTTTTCCAACACCATTTGTTGAAGAAAACATCCTTTCTCTGTTGTATATACTTGGAATCTTTGTTGAATATTAATAGACCACATATGCAGGGGTTTTTCTTGGGGCCTTTTATTCCATTTTGTTCATCCATGTGTCTGTTTTTATACTAGTAGCACACAGTTTTAATTACTATAGCTTAGTATTATAGTTTAAGCAGTAATGCCTCTAGCTTTGTACTTCTCTCTCAAGATTATTTGGATATTCTGAGTCTTTTGAGATTTAAAAAGTATTTTCAGTTTTTTTTCTATTTCTTGAAAAAAGGTATAGAGATTTTGATGCAGATTCCATTGAGCTGTGGATTATATTGGATAACATGGACATTTTAACATGAATTCTTCAAACCTGTGTACAGGAGATAACTTTTCACTTATTTGTGTCTTCCTTAATTTCTTTCATAAATACCATTGTTTTCCATGTAGCTCCTTTAAAAGGAAACACATCTTTTGCTTCCTTTTAAATTAATTTCTAAGCATTATATTTTAATAAGGTTATTAGAATGGGATTGTTTTCTTAATTTCTCTTTCAATAGTTCATTGTTAGTGTATAGAAATGCAAATATTTTTTGAATCCTCAGTTGAGTTTCCATATGTTTTTATTGGTTTGAGAAAAATAAGAAGAGAGAGAGGAGAGATGAGAGAGAAACATTGATGGTTGCCATCTGTACATGATTTGACTGGGGATCAAACTCACAACCTAGGTGTGTACCCTGACTAAGAACCAAACCCACACTTTTGGTGCATGGGAGGACATTCCTGCAACTTAATCATCTGGCCAGGGAAACACAACCAAGTTTTATATATTGTTTCATATCCTGCAACTTCACTGAATTTGTTTCTTAGCTCTAACAGCTTTTTGGTGGAGTATACAGGGTTTTCTATATAGAATATTAGTCATCTACAGACGAAGACCATTTTACTTCTTCCTTTCCAAGTTGAATGCTTTTATTTCACTTTCTTCCATTCTAATTTGGATACACTTCTCTGTTTTGTTATAGTTGATATTTAGGTAGATATTAATAAAAAAGTTGACCATAAAGAACTATCCATTAAGGTTAATAAACAGGAAAGCATAAGCCTGCTTGCTTAGCCAGGAAGCTACAGCTTCACACCCCACGGGTTTACAGTACTGTTTTACCAAGGAAATTAACATTCCTCATTTCTCCCCTTGGGTACTGACTGTTGAGGGGCACAGGGCCTGTGCTCAACCACAGAAGCCTGCCGATCTAACTAGAGGGTTTAACTTATCAAAAGCCTGTAAAAACATGGAAAGTTGATTGGTCATTTTAAAAACTTCTGGTCTTTTCCCTGCCCAAGATAATATAATCCCAGGGGAACAAAAAAGATTCTCATTTTCTCTCTCTCCCAACCCCTATTGATGTCCAGCACTTGCAAAGTACAGTGACCTGTTCTTGCCATGACCAAGTGGCCCTAGCAGATTCAAGGTCATGGCCATGTGTACTCAACATCTAGACTATAGGAGGAGACAGAATACTGAAAGATAGAAAGGAACTTCAGCTAGAAACACACAGTAAACTAGCTGGATGTTGTACTGGACTGGGCTTCAATATGGAGAAGAAACTCTGGGAAGTGGCCTCTATTCTACTGAATACAAGATTGGACATTTTCCATGGCAAGACAGATGGAAATGGGACCTCAGGAAGTCAAAAGGAGAACTCTAATGTTACAAACATCTGTGATGTTTTCCACGGAACATCATCTCCCCATGCAGGGATCTCACGAAATTCCTTTTCTCACAACACTGCAAAAACTCTACTTCCACCGATACACTTTTTCTTGTCTAATTTATTTGGCTAAAACTTCCAGTGCAGTGCTATGCTGAATAAAACTGGTGAGGATGGGTATTCTTGCCTTCCTCTCATTTTAGAGGAAAAAAAAACTTTCAGTTTTTCAACCTTGGGTATGACATTAGCTGTGAGCTTGTCACCTATGACCTTTATTATATTGAGCTACATTCCATCTATATCTAAGCTTTTAACATGAAAATATGTTGAATGTGTCACTTGATTTTCTACACCTATTGAAATGATCATATGGGTTTTCTTTCACTTTGTTAACAGAATATATTACATTAATTGATTTGCATATGTTGGACCATCCCTCCAACCCAGGAATAAATAACGCATGATCATGGTGTATGATTATTTTAATGTATTGTTAATTTCAGTTTGCTTTATTTTGTTGGGAAATATCTATGTTCAACATGGCTATTGGCCCATCTTGTATTTTTTATGCTAATGTCCTTGTCTGGCTTTAGTACCAGGGTGACATGCCTCATAAAATCAGTTTTCAGATATTCTCTTCCATTCTCTTCCATTTTAATTTTTGGAGGAGCTTGAGAATAATTGATATTAATTATTTAAATATTTCATAGGCTTCACCAGTGAAACCTTATGGTTCTGGACTTCTGTTTCTTGGGAGGTATTTGATTATCGATTCAATCTTTTGGCTAGTAAATTGGTCTGTTCAGATTTTGTTATTTTTCTTCATGATTCAGTCTTGGTAGATTGTATGCTTTTAGGAATTTAATACAGTTCTTGTAGGTTAGCTAATTTGTTAGTGTGTAATTTTCACAGTAGTTTCTCACAGTAGCTAATTTGTTAGTGTGTAATTTTTCACAGCAGTTTCTGTGATATTAGCTGTGGCATCTATTCTTTCATTTCTTGTTTTATTTTCCCTCTCTCTCTCTTTTAGCCTAGCTAAAGAATTGTCCATTTTTTATCTTATCAAAAGAAAACAGGTCTTAGCTTCATTGATTTTTTATTGTGTGTCTAATCTCTGTTTCATTTATTTATACTATGATCTGAAAGCCTGTCCCTCAGGTGGCAGCCATAAAAGTAGGAGTTCTAGATGTGGGGACAAACTCCCTCCAAGGAGATGCTGTTGCATTTTTGTTGTTGTTGTTGTTGAAGCTACTAGCTGGAGGGACAAGGCAGGGAATAGCCCACCTGCTCTTTCAGGCTCCTGAGAGGATCCTAATCAGTTCTAAAATGCAGGCTGATTAGAAGCTGGGCTTTCAAGCAGCAGCTTGCAGTGAAACCCCTTCTAGGGAAAAACTGAGAGATAGATGGTTTTGTCTGCTAAGTCCAGGGAGCATAGCTTTGGGAGTGCTCACACGCTGCCTTTTAACAACTGCTTCCTTTTTGCTCTACTACTAGGGCATTCCAGTATGCAAACCCCGTTGGTTTTCATGGTCAGGTCAATGGGGGTCTATTTCTTGGGTCACATCCTTAAAAGCTGATGTGCCATATTGGGGTCCAAAGTCTGTTTCTCAAAGAGAAGTTGAGATGTGGGGATTTCCTCCCAGTTGTAAGCCTTTGTTCTAGGGTTGAAGTTTATGGCAAGAGTAGGACTCATCCTTTTATACCTATTTTATTGTGGGATTGTCTCAGTCACCTGATATATAGGAGTCACTCAACTATTTTCTGAAATTCTCCAAGAAAATTGATCAGTGTGCACCCATATAATGAATGAGTCAATGGAGGAAGGAGATTTAGGAGCCGCCATGTCACCATTATGGTGATGTCAACCACACACTGGCATTTTATGTTTCAAAAAAGTTATAGTTTTAATGTCCAGTTGACTAGATCTGCCATTATACTTCAGTGTCAAATAAGTCTAGTAACAAAATGGCTGTTAACGACCTAATTTGTGGTATAAGGCACCACAGAAAATATATTTACCAGTAGGACACGTGCCCACATTAATATTTTCATAGTCTCAAATAATTTTTTTCCATAGAAGCTCTAAAGTCTGGTAATCTGATTAACATAAATCATATAATTATAATTAATAGAATAGAATTAAACTCAAAATAGTTTTTAAAAATTCCACGGTGTGTGCTTTGAAATTTTAGCCCTAGTTTAGTAACCCAAGTTTGATACTTCTGAAGAAAAAGATGAGGAAATATTCAATGAGGACAATTTTGAAAATGCAGTATAACTTCAAATGCAGACATTATTTCAAAGACAAAATGTTTAAGGTGCTTTAGATAAATCTTTGCAAAGAACATAGAGAATTTCTCAATATTCAACATTTTTAAAAAATTTAAAACCCAGTTGTATGTTTCAACTAGGTACGTAATTCCATAGTGAGTGATATTAACTGTGTTCCAGAGAACACCTTTCCAACACATTCTCCTACTAAGAACTTGATAATGATGTATCACAGGCTTCCGACTAAAGGTATTTTAAAATGAAGTTACACTTCTCTATTTATTAGAAATATATATTTACTTAGAAAACTTTATTTGCACCAATTTATCCTTAATTATTTTTGTATTCTTCAAAAGAATGAGTCAGATTTTTGTAATAAAGTTGGCATTGTTAGAAAGAAATAAAAAGATTTTTCATAATCCAGTCTTTAATACAATGATTAAGCTCTATGACTTTAATCATATGAATACATTTATGAACTAAAATTAAATTTTAAGGTATATCTAGCTTTATCCACACTTAAATGCCTAAGACTTACATACTTTTAGTGCTAAGAAGACTTTTTCAATATCAGTTCAGAACACTCTCAGGAGAAGTAACTAGACCCAGAGGGCTTATATGATTTATTCAAGGCCTTTTACTGGTTATGTTAGCATAGGCAGCTAGTTAGCTACTAAGAAAGGAACTAAACTTTCTGAGCCTGATAAATTCAGAATGCTACAGCTTCACGGACACCCCAAGGGACAGCCACATTCTCTGCCAAAGGGGTAGGAAACGCTGGCTTTCCAATTTCCCCAAAGAGCAACCAGCCTGTTCACCCAGATTGCTGGGAAAAGGGATAAACAGTGAGAGGGATATTCCTTTTCTGGGTGCACACACAGTAGAATCTAAGACGGTGCAGGGGGAGATCCTTCTACTCAGTGCATGTTCAGTAGGAGCCAGATGATGAAGCAGAACTTAGAAGCATGCACAGTAGAGTCAAAAGGGAGACCATAAATAGCAGGAGTCTAGCCTGGGAAAATGATCAGGCACAAAAGCCTGAAAGATCCAGAAAAGGGATTGAATACAGGGAGGACCCAGCACGGTCCCGGGAAGACTATGGAGAGAGGCTGGGTAGTTTGAAAGACAGCCTGCTTCTTTTCAAAACCAAGAAAATATGTGGAGGATTATCAAGAACCTTGGAGCATCTGCTATTAGAGCCTGTTTGCTCGCTACATCCCTGAAGTTGTGCTATTTCTTTCTACCCCAATAAATCTTGACATCATGTTTAAATTTCTCTCATATGTGAGTCCTTGAAATTCTTTTCTTGCAACTTTGCAAGAGTCCATTTCCTTCGGCAACAGTTAGTGCCCCAGTCAAGACTATGTGGAATATTGCATGCCCCCTAACAGGATTAGCAAATATCCAGTGAACACTCAGTTAGTTATCTTCCTCTTCTCAGGGATCTTTAGGCTAAGTGACCAAGTAACCCACCCCTCCATTCGTTTAACATAATTTGTATATATGTTGACTTGTGAATTCACATATGGCTACAATAAACAGCCTCTTTGCTTAAAGGAATGCAAGTGCTGACTTCAACGGAAGCAGGCTCCAGCCCTCAGGCACTGCGGCTCCAGGAGATTTGCTCACCTTGGACTGATGAAAACCGGACTGTGGATTGGCTCTGAGATCAAGGTCGCCAAGGGAGCAGACTCCTGACTGGCACATAGTACCCTTAATGAGGGCTCACAACCCCTTTCAGTTTCCATCATGCCTTTCCCTTCCTGGCTCATGTTAAGCTGGTCTTTGTGATGATAGACCTCCACTTCTCAGGCTGCTGGCTCTTGAATAAACTGATTTTTCCCCCACCAGGCCCCATCTCTTGAGTTTTGGCTTTCAAGTGGCAAGCAGCCAAAACTAGGTTTGGTATCAACTACAATGTTCACTCAGCCCAAGAAAAATTGTAATGTTCCACATCAAGTACACCAGGCTAAAACACCCCATTCACATGGGCTTAAATAAGAGTCTGGCAAATTTGAACTATTGTTTTCCTCTATATTAATAAATATTGTGATTAAAATATTTCCATAAGTCTGTTAGTATTTAATGTACTGTTTTATTATAGAAACAAATAGTTATAAGGAGCAAAAATTACATGTAAATTTTAGTTTTATATACAAGTACACAGAGGTATGTTAGCAGACATATACTCAAAATATAAATTAATGAATCTTGCATTTTTCCATGAAAAATTCAATTTTCTTACATGAAGTCCCAAGAGTTTAAAAATGGCAACCAATCTTTTGTAAGGTAGGTCATTCTAATATTATTAATATATAATTTTCTAATTTTGGCTTAATTATTAATATTTCATATCCTAAATACCAGAGCCTCTCAGGAGTATTTTTAGACTTCTTGGTCAAATTCAGGGCATATTTCCAACCAGAGAGAAATTATGTGTTTGCAACCTTCATAGTCCTTTCTCTATAGTCCTTACACAAAACATATAGGTGCATAAATATTGTTGGAAAGCCTACTTTCAGTGACTGAGTAGACATGATCACTTCTGGATACCATGCTTTTGGCTAACCCATGAATGAAATATAAAATGAAAATAAAAAGGGAAATTTTAGATACTGAACCAGAACACAGTTTAAGAATTAGATTTTTGCTGTGTTTGTTGAGGAATCTACTCAACAGTATTTCCCAGTCTTTTCACACTCTCTAAGTTTCATATCTGTGTACTATCTATGGCTAAATCTATAAATTAATGGGCACCCCAAGTTTGGACTTAAGCTCTGTGCTTATCATATAAGCAGCTAAATAATATTACATGATATTATGCTTAATTTAACCAATTATATTTTAAATATACATAAGAATGCTCTCAATAAAAATGTTAGAGTATGCAGAAATCAGAGCTGCTATTATATACAACTTTACTCAACATTTTACTTTTTCTTTCTTCAGTTTGCCAATCCTTCAATATGCAATCTCAAACTTAGGGCTTATATGAGTAATGGATCTATTAAACTCTGTAAAATTTTCTATGACCTCCCCCCTCCAAATACTATATTGCCATGCAATTGTTATTACATGACTGATACCCCTTTTACTGAGAGAAAAAAGACAAAAAGTATCACTAAAATATAGTGTCAATTAACTTTAAACTCAGAGAACAGCTGTGAATCTTAGAGCCATACAGCTCTTCACCAGACCCCTGTGAATTATCTGTCATGGTTAAAGGAAGCATAGACATTTGCCACAGGTGTACCCAGAGTGGCTGAAGTCCTGGGAGAGAGAAAGAAAGTGGAGTGGACACCCAAGGGCGGGGCTGGAGACAGCTACATGGGGAGAGGGTTAAGGTAGAAGTGGAGGTGAGATGACAGGTAATAAAAGCACTGAGAGTAGCAGCACAGACTGTAGAGATTAGGTTTACAAAGCGAAATCTGTATCCACAATTCCAATCTGAGAGAAGACCATTTCTACACATCACAGAGCCTCAAGGAGATGTTTCACTGTTAATAGAATTTAAAAAACAACAATAAAATGTCAGCATTGTTATTACCTCCTAAGGGTCTGAAATGCTATAATTACAATTCATGAATGGAATCATCAACCAACTACAATAAATACACCAAAGGCTAGGAAACAAAACACTGCCGAGCTAACACTGCTGCATTTGTTACTGTCAGCTCAGAGCTGAGATTCTGAAATCAACATTGTTTACTAAGATTGATTTTTATTGGAAACATAACAGAAATTTCTCTACATCATTTTAACCATATGTTGGTATATTCTATCGTTTAATTGCAATAAAATATACTTTCAGTTTATTAATTTATTTCTGTGATAATCTATCATCTGTATAGCATTATAACACACAACACTTAGTGGCTTAAAACAATGAGAATATTTACCTATAATGACGGACAGGGCCTATCAAGGAGAACTCACTGTCTGCCCCACTGAGTCTGAGCACTCAGAATCATGTGAAGTCTCCAACACTTACGTGCTGGGCAGTTGATGTTGTCTCTCAGCTGGTACCTCAGCTCCAGCTCAGAGGAGAATCCTTACAGGGAGGTGCCGGGTTGTGATGAAGGCCATCACATTTTATCACCCAGCCTTAGGAGTCAGGTACTGCTACTTTCACCACGTGCTGTTCATTACAAGTCAGTCACTAAATCCATTCTATACTTATGGGGAGGGAAATTAAATACCCATGCCTCAATGTCTAAGCCTCAATAAAACATTATAAGAAGGGAGAATGTAGGATGAGATAGTTTGCATAACCTTCTATGAAAAATAAAACATGGGAGTATTGATTCCATTGTTTCTAAACTAAACCAGTGAAATATACCCCGGCAACTTTCAAACAGGAGGCATTATCAAATACGTGGCTTAGATAGTGTGTGTTGGTGGCTTTGCAGGAAACTCATAAGAGAGGGCTTATGTGTGATGAAAGGCAGACCTAATAAAAAGCCACTGAAGAAAGTAGCAAGGACACCTTTGTTACAGCAGAGAACATGGGGGGAAAAGTCAGATGATGATGCACTTTCAGTAAAGAGGGTCCCAGAAAAGCAAATGCTACTAAGAGATGAGTGAATAAGGAGTATAATTTGTCATAGAATTTGGAAACAGTCCTCGCTTAAGGGTTAAATTAAAGCGTTAAGTGAGGGTGAAAGCCAGATTGGAACAATTTTCTAAGCCAGTGAAACAATAGAAACTCGAGAACTGTAAAAATATAGACGTTAGTGACTTAAGGAAGAAAAGAAGATTGGATAATAAATACCTAGGGAGGCAAATGAAAATCCGATCCATTTTTCCATTTATGTTTGTCTCTTTTGTTTGTTTTAAAATGAGCTGGGTTGGGATTTCCCTGGAAGAGGCTGAAGTTACATCAGAAAGGCAAGACTGGAGCAAAGCAGGCTCTGTGATTCTTGCACCAGACGATGAGCCAGATGTTGGACTGTCTTCTACTGAGACTGATGTTGTAAAGCTGTGCGCAGGTTCATAAGGTATAGATAAGAGAGGGGTGCACTTTGTTGAAGTGGGCAATCTGCTCAAGAATAACATGTAAATTACTGCACTTGAAAATACATCAGTATATATTGGAACTAAGGCATATCTTGAAAAGTGAGATGCATGAACAAGAAATTTCCTTATCTCGTACTACTCTGCTACTTACAAGCTGTGTGAAAATGAGTTCATTCCTTAACTTTTCTTTGTCTCATTCTCCTTATCTATAAAACAGGAATGCTGTTTATAAAATTACTTAATTAAGAAAAACATTTAGGCCGGTACTCAATACAGGGCACCCACATAGACATTAGTCAATCTTACAGATAAGAGAAGTAATTGCATAAAACCAAAAGTGTTCTGACCATAGAAAATGACAGCATTGGCTATTGCTGCAAACTGCTCTACATTAGAAAAGCCTCAGTAAAGCTGTCTTAATCTTGCCTTTTGGAGGAAGTATTATTTAAAAATATTTTAATCAAGTTGAACATTGTTCAAACAGGAGACAAGAATAGACTCATTATCTTTTCATTAAAATATTTTAAAATGTATTCCCAAACATATCTTAAGATAAGGAAATATGGGTAGTTTTTAAACATTCTCAAATATAATTACAGCCTTAAAAATAATTTTCCTTAACACATAGGCCCACTGCTATTAATTTTTTCTTTGAAACAGTATTAAAGCAAATAGATTTGATGATCTTTATGGTTAATCCTTTGTTATTCAAATGATAAATAATTTTGTTGGATTTCAACTGCCAAATTTTCGAAATATATTACCAATAAGGACTGCTTTTCAGACACAAAAGAAAACATAAAAAAGAAAAGCACTGTAAGAATTACTACAATAGTAATGTTGATTTTCTAGTGTTTGATGCATCCTAATTTTAAAAAAATCTTCAAATAAAAAAAATAGAATGAACACATATACTAAATGAAACATTGATTTGTCTATGTAAAATTAATGTAATTTTCCATAGCATTATATGGATATGTCATGATTGCAAACTTAAAAAACAAAGAATGGAGAACAGATTAAGACAAGATTAGAGACTGCGTTTCAACATGTGCTTTTATTGAATTAAAATTTCTATTCAGATTTTTAAATTTTCATTTGACTTTCAAAATTGTTAAACATTCTTCTGTCACTGAAGAGTATAGTCAAAAATTCAAGTAATCAAAAAGAAGCCTAGGGCTTATCTTCTATATTACTCTCCCTCCCACCATCTATATCTAAAACATCACAAGCTTAATAATCTGTCCCTTCATAAATCTCTCAAAAGCCCACCATTTCTTTTTCATCTCTGCTGGAACCACAGATGCCTCTTTTGTATTACAGCAGTAGCCTTCTGGTGCCACATTTGGACACATCACTCTTCGCTAATTTGTTCGCCTGCCTTTATATGGAATGATTTATTTATTTTCAAGTGTCAAATCTCATCATATTATCTCCTTGCTCCACAACTTCAGGGAATCTCCCATACTTGCCCTACTCCACTCCCGGCCTCCGCCAGCCTCACACATCTCCTTTGTCTCCTGGCTGCAGCTGCACTGGATTCCGCCCCAATAGATACCACTCCTCCTCCTCTCCACAGGCCTGGGTGCTTGCTATGCCCTCTCTCACTTCTCTTGTTCTGAATAATTTTTTGTTGCCTGCGATGTCTTGGTTTAATTGTTTCTTTATCCAGTAATTTTCCCTGCCCTCAGTTACCAAATTCAAAAGAAGAGTTCAAAGAAATTTTTCATCCTCCATCTTCATTTAGTCCAATCTCCGGAATTGTGGTAGGGTCCTCTCATGTTTATCTAAACCTAAGTATTCAAGCATATTGCCTAAGCTTTTCAGCACAGTCAGGTTCTATTACACAGAGACAGATGACTACTAGAATTAGTTATCACGTTATAAGGTACAAAACTGTTGTATTGCTATATGGTCCACCTGAAATATAAGATTTTATACAAGATTTTATACCACCCAATATAAGATTTTATACTAACTATAGTTAAATAAAAGTAATTTTAAACAATACCTAAATAAATAAATAAATAGAGAAGCCAGAGCAGGACTACAAAGAGTGACTTCACTGCAAAGACAAGCCACACTGCTCCTCAAATTTGTTTTCCTGCTCAAACTCTTTTCAAGAAAAAACATCGCCAAACCTGATTTCTGGCTGTGATTCTAACTTGTGGATCTTTGTGAAAGACACTGACATATTTGAAAATGCATAATGTAAATGTTCAGTGACACTACTTTCATTCAGTGATCTTGAAACTTTTTTTAAAAAACTCCATTCTCATTTTATGTCTTTTTGTTTACCAATCACTATTTACCTCCATTCACTTCCATCTAGGGAATGTTGCATAAGAATTCAAGGAAAGAAGGGAAAGAGGAGAAAGAGGATAGGAAGGAAAAGTATATAAACTTGTGAAATGTAGCAGCTAGATCAAAGGAGAATGTTGAGAAACGCAGGAAACTGTTACTATCAGTGTTTTGCTAGATACTAATACAGGAAAAAGGGCAAACGGATTTAGACATTAAGCTTAATGAAATGGTGAATGTAAGCCTTCCTGCTTCAAAAGGAAGCTACAGCTTCACTCTCCAGGGAGCCACAATGTTGTGCTCTGCCAAGGGGATTAATACCTCCCTTCTCTCCCTCCAGTGTCAGACTGCAGGATTTGAGCAGGGGAAGGCAGGGCACACAGAAGTCAAAATTGTGCAGGGGGAGGTGCTTAACTAAAGAGGCCTCTCAGTCTAGCCTAGGGAAAGAGGAGATTGGTTGGTAGGTGGGCCCATCCAAACCTCACAGAAGCCAGAGAATTTTATTGGTTTTTTGGAAGGACCCCTGGCCCAACCCAAGCCCAAGCTAATACTAACCAAGGGGAACAAAGAAGTTCTTTCTTGAACTTGTATAAAGGATCCATGGACAAAGCCAAAGGGGGTCGGATTGAGGGTGGGGTGGAAGAAAGTGGTGGTGGGAAAATGGAGACAACCATACTTGAACATTAATTTAAAAAAAAGAAAGGGAAAGGTCAAATCAAGGAACATTTATAAAAAAACCCCTAAAAAACCCATGGACAAAGGCAAGGTGGGGGGAGGATGAAAGTAGAAGGTGGGCGGTGGGTAGGGCAAGGGAGAGTAAAGGGGGAAAATGGGGACAACTAACTGAACAACAATAAAATTAATAGATAATAAAAAGAATCTCTTTCTTGCTCATGACTTGCACGTGCATGGTGCACTCACCTGTTCTCTCCATGCAGTCCTAGCAGCTAGGTTGGCCATGGCCTCCAAGATGGAGCCTGGACACCACAGCACAGCAATTAGCCTGCAGCTGGAAACGCACTCTAAGGCAGTGGTGTTGAACTCATTTTCACCGGGGGCCACATCAGCCTCACGGTTGCCTTCAAAGGGTCGAATGTAATTTCAACTCCTTAACAGTTAAGCAGTAGTTACATTTATAAAGTCCTAAAATCACATTTGGTCCTTTGAAGGCAACCTCGAGGGCTGATGTGGCCCCTGGTGAAAATGCGTTTGACACCCCTCCTCTAAGGTACTGGGATGGTGGACTGGACTGGACTTACTATGAAGCATAAACTTCAGGCAGTGAACTTTATCCTGGCCCTACTGAAGATAAGACTGCATTTTGTCCATGGCAAGACTAACAGAGATGGGCGGTGGGAAGTCAGAAGGGGAACCCCCTTAATTTTACATCATCAATAAACCATGCCACAGAGGCACATCCTCCTGGCGGGTCTCAGGAAATCTTTTTCCTTTAGATGTCAAAAGAGCCACACATCCAATTAGTAACAAAAATAGAGCCAATATTTCAGAGAGCAATGTAAATAAAGTATGCTGGTAGGGACTATATAAACAAAATATAAAAAGCCTTTGAGCAAAAGAAACAAAAAGGCACAGGAAGATGTAGGAAAAAAATTTAAGCTTGTCATTTATCAGATTATTCACACAAGTACTTTAATGATAAATAATACTTAGCTCAATTAGGTTGAAATTGTGTTACTTATTTAGCTCAGTTAATTTTTGGATATCATTATTAAAAAATTTTAATTTGAGTTAAAGAATTTTAAATATTTTATTTATTTATTTTTAGACAGGGGAAGGGAGGGAGAAAGAGAGAGAGAGAAACATCAATGTGTGGTTGCCTCTAGCGTGGCCCCCATTGGGGACCTGGCCTACAACCCAGGCATATGTCCTGACTGGGAATTGAACCTGCGACCCTTTGGTTCGCAGCCTGTGCTCAATTCACTGAGCCATGCTAGCCAGGGCTGAGTTAAAGAATTTTAAATAAGGAAATTAGGTAAGTTTATTAATTAATTACAAACTAGAACAATAATAATATTTTAAATTGTCACTTCATAGTGTACATCAAATATGTACTATTTCAAATATTATATTTCCTTTTAAATATACTATTAAATATTTTACGTTAATATATCGTGTCACATACTGTATTATTCTAAATCAAATCTCCAAGTTAGTAAATGTCAAAGGACTCATTTAATTTACATATTTTTTCTCAATACATAAATATAAAAATTTAATGTGTCAACTTGGATATATTAAGCAAATACCAGAAATTATAGCACTCAATAGACTTGCTTCTCTGAACAGTAAATGGACCCAAATATTAACTTATGATAAATTGGAAATTATTGATAAGATAAAAATAAGTAAAATATCATTTATCAAGGTAATCTGAGAAATACTCATCTAATTAATTTCTACCCTCATTGACCAGTAAATAATTTTTTAAAATTACATAAATGCATATTTTATATAACTAACAAGTTATCTTTATTATAATTGTCAACAATAAGAAAATTTTGATGGTCAAAACATATTACTATACGTTTTTAAATTTTCTTGCCGTGTCCCAGTAGATTGCTAGTACTGAGTCTGGTTTAAACTATCCTAGTTATGAGAGATAACCTTCTTTATTTTCATAAATATGTAGGTTATTACAGATTGTAGAAATACCTTCCCAGTTTGGAAACATTTCAAAATGAGATAGTGAGAATGTCAACAGCCATCTTTTAAGGAAATCATGACCAATTCCATCACAAAAATGCATTGGTTACATCAACATCATCAATTTTAAGTTTTTGTTCATTCAGCCCAAGAATCTACTATATTTATGAGCTAAAATTAAAAAAAAATGAAACTATCAGTGCTTGCTCTTAAATGTAGCTAAAATAATTGCTTTATTGCTGTTTTTTCATTTATTTTGTCCTTTGATCTGCAGGCAATTTGAGATATGCAGAGGGGAAGAGAGGAAGAAAGAGAGGGAGAAAAACATCAATGTGTGGTTGCTTCTTGAGCCCCCTCTACGGGAGGCCTGGCCCACAACCCAAGTGTGTGCCCTGACTTGGACTTGACCTGACGACCCTTTGGTTCACAGGCCAGCACTCAGTCCACTAAGTCACAGCAGCCAGGGAAGCAACAATTTATTTTTTAGGATATTGGAGACCATACTACTGTAGTGCAATTAATTCACCCTCTGCTGAGGTAAACATTGAAGTTGACCAAATTGAGAATTCTCAGATCAAAATTCCAGCAAATTAATAATTAAACATCCACACAGATTAGTAGTAGAAAGCCTAACGACAAGCAGAGATCTTTAACAGAGGAAAGTATCAGGGCGACAATGCCAATATCAATGCATAGTTAGAAAAATTTATTCCAAAGTCCATTTTGTGTCCTCTTATTTTTTAATTATATTTTTATTGATTATACTATTACAGTTGTCCCAACTTTGCCCTCTTTGCCCCCTCCACCCAAAACCCCTAACTCCCTCAGGAAAAACCCACACTGTTGTTCATGTCCATGGGTTATACGTTTAAGTTCTTTGGCTACTCCATTTCCTATACTGTACCTTACATCCCCCTGACTACTCTGTATCTACCTATTTGTGCTTAATCTCCTCACTTTATCACCCTTTCCCCTACACCGCAGCCATCGGACAACCATCAAAACCCTGTCCTCTTAAATGCAGGAATTATGCCATTAAAGACCATCTCTGGTTTTATCCAAAAATATAAATGGATTATCCTTTACAATTGTGTAATATAGATTTTTTAAAACAATCTAAAAACAGCATCATTATCATTCAGTGCTAATTTTTCATAAGTTTGAAATATGAGGATTTTGGGCAAATGACATTCATCCTCTCTTTTGTGTGGTATATATATGTGAAATTTAATATCAAGACAGTCGTTTAAACAAAGAAAATAGGATTATCCAATACTGCTTTATGTATTTATTGAGACTGATAATTGTGAGAAATATCATTCCACCCCTCATTCTTGTTAGTATGTATTCTACCAAAATTTTTAATATTATTGTAATATAGTTGGCATACATTATGCTTGTTTCAGGTGTACAACATAAGGGTTTGCTTTATGTAAAATGATCATCACAGTGTGTCTAGTAAATATCCATCACGACATGCAGTTAAATTTTTTTTCTTGTGATGACAACTTTTAGGACCTACTCTCTTTGTAATTTTCAAATACACAATAAAGTATTATTAACCAAAGTCACCATGTGGTACTTTACATACCTATTTTATAACTGAAAGTTTATACCTTTTGACCATATTCACCCTTTGTTGCCCACCTCCTGCCTCTCCTCTGGCAATGACCAACCTGTTCTCTGCATCTGTAAGTTCAGTTTTGTTTACATTTCATGTATAAGTAATATAATGTGGTTTTTGTCTTTCTCATGGATAAATTTCAGTTACCTTGGCTAACACCCAGCTCCTCAGACTAGGATACAATTTTTACAATCCACATTTTAATTAAGTTTCATTCTAGGAAGAGATGCAGAGAACAATAACAAATCAAGCTACCTATATTGTACCTTGGGCTTTTTGGTGGTGGTGAAACTCCACAAAAGATGTCATTCTAACCAGCACAGAGTTCATTTGAATTGTGGAGATTAAATAGAAATAAGTTAGGTATGAGTTGCCACCTTCAAAGAAAACATTTTAACACCATAAAAGGTACAAAAGATAAATCAGACCATTGAGTTAATTCTTTAAGCAGGTTTACTTTTTGCCTTTTAATGATTTTTTTTCATTGTTTATGCTAAGGAATACAGTATTTCTGAGTTTCTATTAAGGAAGCCAGGTGCTCCAAAGATAATACATTAAAGGCATAAATTGTAGTTGTATCCTTACAATTATTTTAGATGCTCATATATTAAATACCTATGGTTAATTATAATGTATTTAAAATTTTAATAAATGCTTCATTGTTCCAAGCAAATGTCCTTCGTTTTCTCAATAATTGAGAGTTGGCTGTTTAACAAACCATCTACACTATTTTATTCAAATATTTAATCAAAAATTGTTTACAGAGTGTTGGAAACTTACTTCATAGAAATTAATAATTACTCTATATTAATTAAAATCATGCAGTATCAGTCAACACTTGTGTGCCTTGGATGTATATAAAACTACTCTAGGGTACAGTTTCTCATTTGGAAATTGACATTTATGGTGAAATTTGAATAAGATAATTTTTTTTCAAACTGGAAGCACTCTACCTGGACAGTAATGGGTGCCTACTAATAATAACTGTGACTAATTTTTAAAACATCTTTTCAAATTTAAGTATGATTAAACATATATCCACTGGGGGTAAGATCAGGTGCTAATTAATAGTCATGTAAACACTGAAGTGGACGTATTTGGTTAGTAATTATTCATATCCACTTACTTGAGTATCTGTAGCAATTAATTATTGTATGCTAATAGGAAGAAAGTAGGGATTATAAGATTTAATGATGTAATAATTATATAGTTAAAAGGTCACTTTTTCTAAACGTGCTGATGCTAGAGAGTTAAGGGAGTAGCAAAAGAAAATGAATCAAAATGATAAATTATAATTATTTTACTTGTCACAGAATAGGGATAAAATATAATGAAAAATATGAATTAAATAATTTGACATGATTTAAACCTTGGGATTATGATATATTTCATGCGATTTGTTAAAAATAAATTTTCAAAAGGGACAACAGCTCTGACTCATGGGATTTACTTATAAAGTAAATTGCTACCTTATACAATTGCTCTTGTAACGATAGCAAAACAAAACCTGAGAGTATGTTTTGGTTAGGCAAATCATGGTAAGTGAATAAACAATTTATATCCTTCAAAATATGTGTACATATAGTCTACTGAATTCAAACTGTATACATATAAAGCAAAAGACCTTATAAAAGTACTTTAATTTTTTATACAAAGCTAAAAACATAGCACTGCAACCCAAATTTGAAATAATTTCATGTGTCATATGCCACAGAACATTTTTATCACAAAGTATAAGGTGACTATCTTTCACTAGACCCTATACAAAATGCTGTGTATAACTCCTTCACAAAAGTTTAAAAGTATAGTTCTTATTACAAAAATAAATACCAAAAAGATTGTTTACTTATCCTTAAGTAAATTAAGTTAAATTTTTTATTAACATTTCATGTCATCAGTTAGTTGTCTTTTTTCATTTTTCTCTCCTATTTTCATCATTTTACTTTCAGGATATTCTGGGGTTTTTTTAATAGCTATTTTACCTGCACCTGTTCTTTAACAAAATTATAGCCAGATCATGCCTACTGCTAACAGTTGAGGCGCTGTCAGCATTTTCATAATAAAAACTGCTCTTCAGAGGTTTATAACTCAACTGTGAAAAGTCACACTGGGCTCATCTTGTCAGATAAGGTCAGAGCCTGGAGCAAATTTATTTTACCAAGTTTCAAACAAACTAAGGTTACCAAAGCTCTAAGTGATACAAACACAAATCAAACACTGAAGAAATATATCCCCCCCAAAAATAATAATAATCCGTTGGCTGGTGCTTATTTTAAAATTATTTGGTTGTTGTTAAATTTGCATGCATCTCACACAGCTGTTGTAAAAAAAAAACAGTTCTAGGAGAAAGAGGAGGCGAAAAATGATGGCTTCCCTCCAAGCAACAAACACTAACATATGTGGCTGTAAAATAAATAGCCCGATGGCAGGTGGCTCACCTCAAACAGCAGCCTGATCTCTCAGTATTTTACTTAGGCAACTATGTAAAACATGTTAAGGCTTCTTTTTAGAGGAAGGGACTGTCATGCCAACAACCTTGCAAAACCATTTGAAAAATCCTGTGAAAACACCAAAAAAGTTTTTTTCTCATTTCATATAATATTGAAATAACCAGAGTAGCAATGTATATAATACTATTCCTTTGTATTATATTAACAGTGGTACTATTCTCATTTCTCATTCTCTTTTCTGTGGCTATGCCTCTGAAAGTACAGACACAGACAGAAGTGAGTGTATCTTAGGTGCATGAAAAAGGGGTCACTCACTAAACCTGACACACCTGGAGGAAGCCTGCAAGGTGAACTTACATGCTCAGAGCCCTTATACTCAGAGCCTTACAGTAACCACATAGAATGGTCTGAACTTCAAGGTCCCTAACTAAGAGTGAATTGTGGTGGGTAGTCGTGTCCTGGCCGGCATCTTCCCTGACAAAGGTGAGTCTGTACTTTAACTGAGCCTGTCTATTGTCTTTTTACACCTGCGATAACATACCTTTGGAATGTCAGGGTAATTTCCATTTTTCTAGACCCTGCACTGAACCAGAGCAGAGACCACCAAAACCCCTCATTTTTATTGCTGTCATGTTCCTTGTTAACTGTTAACTAACCCATGCCCACCGATGTAAACATAGTATGTTTCCATTTCTTTTACTTTCTAGCCAATCCCAGAGATTGCTTCCTCCCACCTCCCTAATCTATCGCCAATGTATTTCATGTAATCAACCCCCTTAAGCCTTCTCCTTTGATTGTAATGTATAAAATAAGGCACAAAACTGTCATTCTCAGGAACATTTTCTCAATCTGTTGAGAATTTTCTTCCCTAACAATTGTCAGTTTGACTCAAATAAACTCAGAAAAATTATCTACAGGTTTAAACCTTTCTTACAGTGACAACTCTCCTGACTGGATCCAGGAATTAAGGCATTGGGAAGGGAAAAGTTTGGGTGTTATTTCTCAAGATACCTCCAACTAAAATCAATCACTGAGTCTGTAGCAACTATTCTCAAACCATACTAAGGTTTTTGTGTGGAGCAGCAACAGAAAAAATAAAAATTAAAAAAAAGATAAGAAAAAGGAGAAAAAGGAAAGAAAAATGATTCTATTCAACAGTGCCATTCTGGAAAATTCAGGAGAAGTCATTCATATAGAAAAGCTATTATAAAGAATGTAAGGCCAGGAATCATTATTAAATGCAAGGCAAGCACCATAATGAATTATGCTAAAAGTCAAGTAGAATCTCATTGCCCTAATAACAACCTGGTCTTTTTATTCTTCCATTCTGCCTGGGGAGTATGCGCATCCATGTTTTTTATCAGATATGTAATGATACAATATTCATTTTGATCTTATTGCATTCTTATTTTAAAACTTTATAGTGTTTGCATGCCATAATAATGATAAAAATCATAGTAATAGTAGTAGCTAAAACTTACATAGTTCTTACTATGTGCTTAAAGTGTCATTATTTCATATTCACAACAACTTTCGAGCCGAGTATTATTATTATTAACTCTATCCACAAGAGGGAACTTTGAGGCAGTGAGTTAAAGTGACTGGTCTCATGATTATGAGACAGGAAACCCAGAATTCAAACCCAGGAGGCCACATTTCTATCTAATGCGTTCTTCACCGTATTATGTTAGATATTTCTCATTTCAGTACGTCATTTGCTAGTTGCTTTTTTAACCCATTTCTCTGTTGTGAGAAAGAATGGTTGTTTCCTGCCATTCCTTTTAAGGAAACCCCATTGTTTTAAACATTTCAGGTATATATGCTGGTTTTCTATTGTTTTCACAGACTGTTGATTGAAAGTGGTATTCCTCAGCTGAAATATATGCACTGATTTTACATATATTTTTACTGAGTTCTGTTTACTGAATGTAACTATTAATCTGCATTCTTGTCAATTCATAATTAGGTACATGTGTATGTACACACACAGACACAGGGAAACATATGCCTTTCCAGTTAAATAGCTGTGAAATGGGGCCTTGCTCATTCATTTAAACATATGTGAAGCTGAACATTTTTTAAATGTTTAAAAATTTCTTTCCTCATTCTGCTCATAATCTTTCTCCATACTGCTCTATTCTATCTTCAATAAATTCATTTGCATTTGTAATAAAATTAACTAGGTCTGGTGACAGCAACATTATTTTTATAAACAAATAAGTTGGGTACAGAGGTTTGAAATATTCAGTACATATAAGAAAAAGTCCAACACTGAATTTGGCTTGAACATTATCAACTAAAGTGTGGTGTGTTTGTCAGAGGCCACTGTTAAAAGCCACGATGGGGAAAGATGACGACAGCCAGATTACAGGTGTATGTGCCAGCAGTTCTGAGCTTCTGAGTATCTTGAAAAAGAAACACTTTACTGAGGCCATTAGAGGCACAATCACATCTACGGTCCTGACTGGTGAATCTGGCTGCACTGGGAAAGAGAACTGGTTCTAGATGAGGACTTAAATGGAAAGGACTTGTCCCCCACTCCGTAGATCAGTGGTTAACACTTGGGGGCTTCATAGAGTTGGGTGGAAAACCTGTACATCTTTGTTGTCACTAACCTCAAGCTAAAATTTAGTGTTTCCTTAAAGTTTAGGCAACAACCACAGCAGTATTATCAACACTGGAGACTTTATCAATAAAACAATCAGTTATTTTTATTTTAGCTACAGTTGTTGTATATATCTCAAAATACTATTTAAACTCAATGTAATGATTATTAGGCCTGTCACCTAATATTAATACTTCCATGCATATATTAATGCCTTTTTAATATTAATACTTATATGCATATATTACCATGTTACATTGGTTAAATACTGAAAAATACATTCCAGATAAATCTTTTCTTAATTTTAAGTTTTCAGTTGTTAAATTTCAAAACATTATTTTGAGAGGAGGTCAGAGGCCCTGAAGGCTAAGAAGCCCTGAGAGAGTGTGTGATTTCAGTGATATTCAGGTATTGCAGGCTCCACCGGGGTAAAGGTGGAGTGAGCCCCTCGATGGCCAGGGGGTCGCACACCGCAGAGGGGACAGGAGACCTAATTACCTCATTGTATAGCCAGTCAGTTCAGGAAGGGCAGAGTCATCATTCAGGAGTCTTAATTCAATTTAAAAGGATTAGATCCAAGTCTATTGCATGTCTGGCTCCCAAAGTCCAGGATTGTTTTTAATAGAAATTTGTTCACACAAAGCCAATGATCACTTTTATTGTGGGTACCCATGAATGCCCTCTGTCCTACACTGATCGTCGATTTGGGCCTTGACAGCAATTTGACCATAAGATCATGTTTCACTTACTTGGTTGCAATATAAGATTTTGCTTTATTGACATGAGAAAGAAATTTCTTGTTAACTAACTATTCCTAGTATTGCTTGTGTGAGGCAAAAAATGTGAGCCTGCATGGCCCTGCTGGGAATCCAATCTGTGTCTGCAATGTGTTACAGACCTGCCACCCCAAATCATTTATGGTGAGACAGTCTTTGACTTATAGACACTTATAAAGGACCTGCTGCTATAAACGATCCTTGGTTTGGAAACTGAGAACAGTCTTCACAATAACTTTTTTTTTCTAAATAGTTTCTGTTAGCTCGATGTTTTCTTAGCTGAGAAGCTAGCCACCAAACTTCAAGGACAACAAATTAGATCAGTCGAAAGTTCTGGCCAGAGAACAGCACCTGTGTGAGAATCAGACTCTAACAAAATGCTGCATGCAAAGTATGAATGCGGTATCTGTTGTGCATAGCATCAGTCAGCAGAAGCTAAGAATGCTTAGAGGAAATATACGAGGAAAAGGAAAATGGAAATGGGAGAAACACGGGGTACTCTTTAAGCAGAAATTGCGATGAATTATCATAACGCAAACCCTTTATTTATTTATTTATTTATTTATTGCCAATGAGGATAGAAATCAGGAACTTGGAAAAACCCCAAATAATCAGTTAAGAAGCAGTTTTGTTATATTTCAACAATATAGTTACAATTTCCTGAACTTCTGGAATACTTAACAGCTAGCCTTCTTATAATTAACACTGAACTTTCTCTTTAAAGACCAAAATTTTTTTCGCCCACATTTAGTTTCCTAATTTGGGAAAATAATTGATAGTGAGAACACTGAGCTTCTTTTATCTGTCTATGTGATTTTGACAATAATCCATTCACTCATTGAAATCTCTTCATTTTCAAGGGTCATAGTTGCAGGTGAGAAGGCATGGCTACTGTTTCCCAGGGAATTCTCACTCCACTGGAAAAGAGTGATGTGACAGACCACTTTCTAATAAAAATAGAAAAAAATACTGAAATAAAAGAAATGTACACACTTGATGTCACCCTTACTATGAACAATAGTGCCCACTCAAAAGAATTGTTTTCTATCCTCAAGGAGTTCAAAGAGAATATAAGACAAGATATAAACATGTATAAAAGAAAAGAAACATATATGAAGCAAAATAAAACAGACAATTATTACAATTAGAAACTAAAGAAGCTTTAAAACAGGACCGCATATAAATCCCTTTAATCATTGGGTTGACTTAATTTTGGAGGTTAAGTCAATGGTATATTAAATATGTTAATGTATTATTACATCTCACATTGAATATAACGTGTATGCTACCTAAATGACATAATGTTCTGTCTGCTTTGTCGACTTTTAATTAAACATTAATCTACAGTTTGCAGTTTAATTTTGTTTTTCATCCAGGACTTAATAATCGTGTTGCCCCTTGCAAAGCTATCAGGCCCTAGGCCTGGTGCCTGCAGTGTCTGGTGGGTGAGCACCCAGCTGAGGACACAGCACTGGCACACCGGGCCGTGGCCTCTCAGCCAGACTTCGAGATTTCTGAGATTGCATGAAGTTGCCCGTAAATGCAAGGATACCCCAGGGCAGGAAACTCGCATGAACAAAGCCTCCTGGATGGCACATTGTGTTGGTGGAGAAACGTGAGGTTCAGTGAGGTTGCCAAGTAATGGGCTCCACAGGCTATTGGGACATTGTTGAACATTGCAAAGCAAGAATTGCTACAATCTATAAATTGAGTCACTTACAATTATTGGCTGTGCAAATTATTAATTATAAAATTGAGTACGGTTCATATACAGCTTTTAAAAATTCATGATAAAAACTTATTTCTCTGTAAAATATTCTCAGTAGTTGGGTCATATGTGGAGAATTAATGTTTTCCAAATATGCTCCAGTCTTACTTTTTCTTACAAATTACAATTCATTTTAGGCTTTAAAACCCCTGAAGAAAATAGTTGAATCAAATTATTGCTTTCTAAGATTATTTTGCATTTAATAAGTCACGTGATGTTAGTAATTAAAAATAAATGAATCTTTTTAAATGAATTCGTGTTTTTCTTCTTTCTTCTTTCATGTCTTCCCCATTTATTTCTGATACATAACATAGATGTCCAATAGAGCATACGAGGGCTGTGAAAATAACAATAAAGAATAAAGAGCTTGTGCGATCAAGGAGCTCTTCTTCTAACAGTGGGGAGAAAGAGCTTAAAATAACTAATAGTATTTCAGGAAGAGTTACATAGGACAATGCAGCTAGTGATTATTTGGATGGACTATTGTTTGTATCTGGGAAAGGTTACAGTTCTGGGAAGGTATCATAGACTCAACTCTAACTGACAGGTTATTGGAAACAGTGTCAAACATTTTACTATAGAATTAAAGTAACTGCATATGCCCGAGCCTAATATCTTCTTGCATGTTGCTACAGCATACACCCATGTTTATTTTTTAATATTTTATTTATTTATTTTTAGAGAGAAGGGCAGGGAAGGAGAAAGAGAGGGAGAGAAACGTCAATGTGTGGTTGCTTCTCACGTGCCCCCTACTGGGGACTTGCCCTGCGACCCAGGCATGTGCCCTGACAGGGAATCAAACCGGTGACCCTTTGGGTCACAGGCTGGCACTCAATCTACTGAGTCACACTAGCCAGGGCAATGTAGACACATATTTTTAGACTGGGGAAATATGTAAAAGCCTTAGGGACTCACCTTTTTTCTGGGCATTTAAGCTATATATCTATTTTATTTTATAAATGAATGAATGTTTGGATTATGGAGTACAATTTAATCTGTATAGAAAATGCATTTTATAAATTCTACTGATCAAACAAATATTTTTACGAGAAAAGCACTTACATGCAAGTAAGATAAAAATAAAAGCTTCCTTTGAGTACTGAATTGTTTCTACTCACTACATTTCTATTTATTCCAGAGGAGAAAAGAATTTCATCCTCTGAAAGAACCACTATATTTTCTCATTTGAAAAACATAATTTGGATTTCTGTGAATCATATTTTAGATCAACTGAGATGCATGCAGAGTAAACCATATCTATCATTGTTAGGCATTTTCCTTTCTAAGCTACACAATTAAAAAACACAAGTACGTACATTTTTGCAATGTGTCAACAAAACATGAGACACGTGTTGTTAGAAAATTTTAGACAATTTAACTCCATTCCCACCACCTCCTCAGGTGTATCCAAAGTTGCTTTGTTTTGTGGTATAGCCTATCACTGCTAAGGCATAAATATTCCATTTGTGTTGGTAGAGAAAGGAAGGAGAGATTAGGAAAGCAGAAAAGGGGGAAACCCACCATAGGAGAACTGACTTGTATAATGTTATTCAATTGATTGACTGATTGTAAGTAACCTGTTTTAATTCCTCAGTACTCCAATCTCCATATAGACTGGTAGTCAACAGGACATGGTTTATGGAACCCAATACGACCAGGAAAAAATCTAAAAATTGGTGTACTGATTACTTTGCCTACATGATTATGAAACTGGACTGCTTTGTTCCTTATTTCAAATCCCTTAATACCACTGAAGAACATCTCATTACAGATAGTTTATGCTGTTGCCAAATAGTTATCCCCATTTTTTTTCCTGAGGGATCTCAGCTACATTCACAGAGTACATACTTCTTTTTACTGTTATTCCAGTACAGTTGTCTCCATTTTCACCCCACTATGCCCCCCTCCCCTACCCCACTCCACCCATCCCTGCCTCCCAACCTCAAACCTCCCTCCTTTGGCTTTGTCTGTGTGTCCTTTACATATGTTCCTTGATGGCACTTCCCCTCTTTTCCTCCATTCTCCCTCTCCCCTCTCCCCTCTGGTTAATGTCTGTTTGTTCTTTAATTCAATGTTTCTGGTTATTTTTTGTTTGTTTGTTTTGTTGATTAGGTTCATACTTCTTCTGAAAGCTTCATCAATTGATTCAGGGTAAAAGATACTTCTATCAAGCTTCAGAGGAAAACTTTGATTTATATTTGCCACTTCTGGTGATGCCTATTTCAGCCAATGACAGACAGAAGGGGGCTTTTGCATAGGTTCTCTGGCACTTCAAAAGAACACAGTAAAAAGAGAGGCCTTTTTATTTGCTGGATGTCGCAAGCTCCATCTTGAGGGAGGTATGGAAACATGGAGGGAGAGAAAACCAAGAGAAACACAGAAAAAAGAGTTGGAGTGTGCAGCTGAACGCACTGTGGTCTTTTGCAGATGCAGAGACATTATTTAATTTTAAGTTGCATCTTCTGTATCTTGAAATTTCACTATTCCTGTTACACATAAAACTTGTGTGTCTACATGATCAATTTGGCACTTGCTATGACCATCTAAAGATGTGGAACAATCCTCAGTCACTCCTTGGGACTGATGAACATATATGTGGTAGGTAGGGAAAGGGTAGTGTACAAGGGAGGTCAGATGAACATTAGGGAAATTCTGTAAAAAGCATACAATTGAAGTAAACCATTTGGTGGTCACTCAGAATTAACCCCGTTACTGTCTGCCTCTCTCTCTCTCTTTCCTCTCTCTTTCCTCTCTCATCTCTCCCCCCAAATACACACACACAATTTGTACATATGTATGTGTGTTTATATGTAGCTATGTAATGAACTCACACATACCATCTCAGACAAATAGGCACATTATATTTTAGAAGATACACATGTCATGGGGAATAGTGTGCAATATTGTTTATAAGAACTGCATGAAATAGAGAAATATTAGTTTTAACTCTTGTTAGCATCCCCAAGGAAAAAGAAAAAGTGCCCAACTACAAAGGAGAACAGAAATGGTATCTGTATACTTGAAAAGCTTTATAAACATTGTCCAAATTATAAAGAAAATAAGAATACATACTGTGTCTAAATTGAAGACAATGAAGTTTATATATACTTCTGATTTCATCTTTTGGAAAAATCTGCTGTTTATCGCAAGACTTTATGGTAGAGGTGAAGTCCATTTCTAATTAATTTTAGTTATTCAAAATATCCATTGTGCATTCCTTTTATTTTATAATTCTATAACTTTTATTATCTGCAGAACATACAAGGTAGTATTATCTCTGAATAGAGATATCTGTTTTGTAAAAACAACATTTTTTCAGGAAAATGGTATCTCTTAATCATCAAGCACATCTTATGGAATATCCTAAGTATTTTTAATTATTGAACATCTCTTTTGCATCACACTGTACATTATACTAGGTGGGAATTACTTTCACATGTTTGATGGGGGAGTGAGTAGGTGCACACACCTTTACATCAGAAAGATGGGTTAGTGGAGTGGTTGAGAGTGTCAGCACTGGAGTACCCTGCTTGGATGCAATCCTGGTTCTCCTGCTTGCATGTTTTATGGGCAAATTTTGTCCATAATGTCAGTACTATCATCTGTGAAATGGGAGTAGCAATAAAACTTTCCCTACAAGCTGGCTAGAAGTGTTGAATGGTTAATTTTTGTGATTTCACAGTGTTTGGCAAAGAATAGTGTTCCATAATACTATTATTTCAGCTTTTTTAAAATGGATTTTTACTATATTTTTTCCATTGCCATTTAGCCCCCTTATACACCCTCATTCCCACTATCACTGCACTCTTGTCCATGTCCTTGAGTCCCTTTAACTTTTGGCTCAATCCCTCCACCGTCTAACTGCCCCCACCTTATCTAGCTGTCATCCTGCTCTCTGCCTATGAGTCTGTCTCTATGTTGCTTGATAGTTCTATTTGTTTATTAGATTCTCCATGTGAAAGAAATAATATGGTATTTGTCTTTCTCTGATGGGTTAATTTTACTTAGCATAATGTTCTCCAGATCCATCCATACTGTTTGCAAAGTGTAAAATTGCCTTCTTTTTTTAGTGCTGAGTAGTATTCTATTGTGTGATTGTTCCATAGTTGTTTTATCCACTCACCTACAGATGGATACTTGGAGTGCTTCCATATCTTGGTGATTATAAATAATGCTGCAATGAACATAGGAGTGCTTATGTTCTTTCAAACTAGTGCTTTGGGTTCCTTCGTATATATTCCCAAAAGTAGGATCACTGGGTCAAAAGGCAGATCCATTTTTAATTTTTTAAGATATCTCCACAGCGGCTGCACCAATCTGCATTCCCATCAGTAGTACAAAAGAGTTACCCTTTCTCCACATCCTTGCAAGCACTTGTTTGTTGACTTATTGATGGTAGCCATCCTGAGAGGTATGAGATGGTATCTCATCGTGGTTTTAATTTGCATTTCTCTGATGATTAGTGACATTGAACATCTTTTCATATGTCTATTGTCCATCTGTATGTCCTCTATGAAAAGGTCCTTTGCCCATTTTTAAGTGTGTTGTTTGTTTGCATTTTTGGTGTTGAGTTTTGTAAGTTCTTTATAAATTTTTGATATTAACCCCTTATGAGATATATGTGCAAATATGTTCTCCCATTCTGTGGGTTGTCTTTTTATGTTGTTGATGTTTTCCTTTGCTGTGCAAAAACCTTTTAGTTGGATGCAGTCCCATTTGTTTATTTTTTATTGTGTTTCCCTTGCTTGGGGAGATATATCTGATAAAATATCACCCCAAGCTACATCCAAGATTTTGTTGCCTATTTTTCCTTCTAGGATTTTTATGGTTTTGGGTCTCATATTTAAGTCTTTAATCCATTTTGAAGTTATTTTTGTGCATGTTATAAGAAGGTGGTCTAGTTTAATTTTTCTGCACACCTATCCAATTTTCTCAACACCACTTATTAAATAAACAATCTTTAGCATATTATATATGCTTGCTTTCTCTGTCAGATATTGTAACTGTAAATGTGTGGGTTTATTTTGGGACTGTCTATTCTGTTCCCTTGATCCATGTGTCTGTTTTTCTGCCAGTACCAGGCTCTTTGATTACTATGGCCTTATATTATAGTTTGATATTAGGTAGTGGGATTCTTCCAGCTTCCTTCTTCTTTCTCAGGGTCACTGTTGCTGTTCAGAGACTTTTGTGGTTCCATATAAATTTTTGAAATGTTTGTTATAGCTCTGTGAAACATGTTGTTGGAATCTTGATATAAATTGTGTTAAATCTACAGATTATTTTGGGTAGTATTAACATTTTAATGATGTTAATTCTTCCTACCCATGAACGTGTTATGTGCTTCCATGTATTTGTCTCTTCTTCAATTTCTTTCTTTGGCATGTTTAATTTTCCAAGTACAGATTTTTTACTTATTTGGTTAGGTTTATTCCTATGTATTTAATTATTTTTGAAGCAATTATAAATGGGACTGTTTCCTTAATTTTCCTTTCTGTTAGTATATTATTGTCATATAAAACTGCAACTAATTTCTGGATATCAATTTTGTATCTTGCTACTTTGCTGAATTCATTTATCAGGTCTAATAGTTTCTTGGTGGGATCTTTGGGATTCTGTCTGTACAGTATCATGTCATTTACAATGAAAAGTAGTTTTACTCCTTCCTTTACAACCTGGATGCTTTTATTTCTTTTTGTTGTCTGATTGCTATGGCTAGGACTTCCATTACTATGTTAAGAGAAGTGAGAGTGGACATTCCTGTATTGTTCCTGACCTTAAGGGAAATGCTTCTATTTTTTTTCCATTTAGCATGCTGCTGGCAGTGGGTTTGTCATATAAGGCCTTTATCATGTTTAGCTGAGACTTTTTATCATAAGTGGGTACTGAATTTTATCAAACACTTTATCTACATCTATTCATGTGGTTATTATCCTTCATTTTTTTATGTAGTGAGTCACATTTATTGATTTGCAAATGTTGTACCAACCTTGCATTCCTGGTATAAATCCCATTTGATCATGGTGTATGATCTTTTTAATGCATTGCTATATTTCGTTTGCTAATATTAGGTTGAGTATAGAAGCATGTACATTCATGAGGGATATTGACTTATAATTTTCCCTTTTTTTGTAGAGTCTTCATCTGGTTTTGGAATTAAGATAATGCTAGCCTCATGAGCTTGCTAGCCTTCCCTCTGAATTATTTGAAAGAGTTTGAGAAAGAAAGGTGTTTGTTCTTTTTGAAATGTTTGGTAAAATTCACACGTGAAACCATCCAGTCCAGGGTTTTTGTTTGTTGGGAGTTTTTTTTATTATAGCTTTAAGTTCACCAGTTATAACCTTTCTGTTCAGACTTTTTTGATTATTGCTGATTTAGTTTTGGAAGATTGTGCATTTCTAAGAATGTATCCATTTCATCCAGGTTGTCCTGTTTGTTGGCATATAATTGTTCAAAATATTTCTTACCATACTTGTATTTCTTTGGTGTCAGTTTTTATCTCTCCTCTTTCATTTCTCATTTTACTTTTTTGGGTCCTCTCTCTTTTTTTCTTGGTGAGCATGGTTAAATGTTTGTCAATCTTGTTTATCTGTTCAAAGAACCAGCTCTTGGATTCATTGATCTTTTGTATTATTTTTTACTCTATTTCATTTGCTTCTGCTCTCATTTGTATTGTATATTACCTTCTACCCTCTTTGTGCTTTGTTTGTTGTCTTTCAAGTTCCTTTAAGTATAAAATTAGAGTGTTTATTTGAGCTTTTACTTTTTCTGTTCTTTTTTTTTTAAGATAGGCCTGTAATGCTATGAATTTCCTTCTTAAGATTGATTTCCCTGTATCCCACAGATTTTGGATTGTTGTGTTCTGATTTTCATTTGTTTTAAGAAATCTTTTGCTTTCTTCCTTGATCTCTTTGTTGGCCCACTCATTCTTTAATAACTTATTATTTAGCTTCCATGTCTTTATGCATTTTTCAGTGTTCTTGTGATTGATTTCTAGTTTCATACTATTATGGTTAGAGAAGATGCTTGGTATGATTTTAGTCTTCTTTATTAATACTTGTTTTGTGTCCTAACATATGGTTTATCCTAAAAATATTTCATGCACATTTGAAATGTATATATATTCTACTGCTTTGGGGTGAAACATTGTGAAGATATCAATTCAATCCATTTGATCTACTGTGTCATTTAAGGACACTGTTTCCTCATTGATATTCTGTCTGGAAGATCTATCCACTGAAGCCAAAGGGGTGTTAAAACCCTTGACTATGACTGTATTTCTATTGATTTCTACCTATATGTCCATCAATTTCCTTCCTTCCTTCTTTCTTTCTTTCTTTCTTTCTTTCTTTCTTTCTTTCTTTCTTTCTTTCTTTCTTTCTTTCTTTCTTTCTTCTTTCTCTTTCTTTTCATCATTGTCAAGCAAGCCCTTTAACATTTGTTGCAGTACTGGTTTGGCCTTAACAAACTCCTTTAGTGTTTTCTTGTTTAGGAATCTCTTATTTCTCCTTTGATTTTAAATGATAGTCTTGTTGGGTAAAGTAAACTTGGTTGTAAGTCCTTGCTTTCCTCAATTTTCACCACCTTGAATATTTTACAGCACTTCCTTCTGGCCTGGAATATTTATGTTGAGAAATCAGATGACAGTCTAACTGGTGCTCCCTTGTCAGTAACTGCCTGCTTGCCTCTTGTAATTTTTAGGATTCTCTCTTTTTATTCAAGCCATTTTAATTATTATTTATTTTGGTGTAGGCTTCTCTGGGTCAAACTTGTTTAGATTCTCTGAACTTTCTGGACTTGTGTGTCCTTTTACTTCACCAGATTGGGGGAGTTTTTAGTCATTATTTTTTCTAATAGGTCCTTGATCCCTTTCTCACTCTCTTTGTCTTATGGTATTCCTATGATGCAGATGTCATACACTTCATGTTGTCCCAAAGGTTTCTTAAGCTTTCATCATTTTTAACTGTTTTTTCTTCTTGTTACTCTGCTGGGTGTTGTTTTTTTCTCTACCTTGTCTTCTGAATCACTGATTTAATCCCCTGCATCATCTAACCTACTATTTATTCCTTTCAGTGCATTATTTATTTCAGATATTGCATTCTTTATTTCTGACTGCTCCTTTTTATGGGTTCTTTGTCTTTTTTCATGCTGTTGAATATCCCTATAGTCATGACTCTAAACTCTATCAGATAAATTGTTTGCCTTCATTTCATCTAGTTGTTCTTCTGGAGAATTCTCCCTCTCTCTATGTCTCTCTCTCTTTCTCTCTCTCTCTCTTTCTCTCTGTCTCTCATGTTGGACCTGTTTCTTGGTTTTTGCATTTTGGCTGTCTCTTTGTGTTTGTTTCATTGTAATAGGCAGGTCTGCAAGATTCTGGTACATGCCTAAGTCATACCCTTCTTGTGACTGGTCCTAGGAAACCATTTTGGAGCTACCAGCAATCCACAGTTTATGGCTCCCTCTACTTGGCCTGGTTATATGCAGAAAGAACCAGACTGCATGCCAAGGCTAGCTGTAATCAGCACCAGGCCCAGGGAGAAGTCAGCTAAAGTCTCAGAGCTTCCAGGGATCCCCTTCTTCCTGCAGACTTTCTGTTAGTCAGTGAATGTCTTCCAGTCATACTATTCAGCAGCAGAGCATAAGCACCACAGGGAAGGTCAGAGTAATTCCTGTGTGCAAGGCTATTGCTTCCCCTCAGGCTGATGTAATTCAGAGAGGAATGCTCTACCTAAGAAAGATGAATCTTGCAATATGGGGATGAATTAGCACAAGGGTGATGATGAATGTTCCTTCAGTTCTCTCCCTGTAGACACCAACCTTAGACTGTCAGGGAGTCTCCAGCCATCTCTCCCTGGTGGACAGAAACTCTGCTGCATTTTATAGCTATATGTTATTGGGATTCCTTTCCCAATTCTGGTGCTGTTGGCTGGGGAGCCTAACTTGGGGTTTAGACCCCACACTTCTTGGGGGAAACCCCTGGCTCCTGTAATGTCCCTCAGAAACTTCAGCTGCTGCCTATAGGAGCCCAGTCAGCCCTCTTGCACCTCCTCTGCACTTCTGATTGTGGTGATGTGGCTTCTTCCATCTCCCCATGGTTATAAGGTTTTTCTCCCTTTAGTGTTTGGTTGGTTATACAGGATGATTTTCCCATAATTTAGTCAGTTCCAGTTTGGTCCTGGGAGGTTAGTGTAGCTTCCATCTACTCCTCCAACATCTTTTGTTTCAGTTTATTATTTTTATTATTATTAACATTATTATTATCATTAGATTAAAAATAAAAGAGTATTTCTGGAAGACACAAAATTCATACATGTAACTGTTTTTTTCCTGTGTAGTACAGTTTCTTTCCTCCTTCAAGAAAGCTAATGCAGAGTAATACATTGTTGACATCTATATCTATATCTATCCTTTCTCTACTTATTTATACCGTTCACCCTTATTTTACAGTAATTTCACTCATATTATTGAACCTGCTTAACCTGATTGTTTACATACTGAGTAGGGTTTCCCAAATAGAGAATCTGTCTTATAATAAGCATATTGCTTTTAACTTCTGTTAATATATAATTTTCTCATATTATCCATATTAGAGAAATTTACTCCATGATCAAACCAATGTACAACTAGCCATGAAAAACATAATGAAATCAAATGTCTTGATGTCAGTTCAGAGCAAGGCAGTCAGTTACTTGACACAAGAAACTCCAGACAATAGTTCCAAGTCTTCATCTGAGGTGACACACTGTTCATAGAATGTTATCAGATCAATTGCACATCTCTCTATGGCACAGATAACTTATATTTTTATATTAGGTCACAAATAAAAATGTACCAAATATGTTCAATGGAAATTGTTTAAAAAATACAGATATTTGTACCACATAAAGCTTGCACAAGCTTGGGACCGATTTTAATTTTCATTTAAAAAACAAATCACCATCATCAGGACACAAGCATTTCCTGGAAGGATACTTCAAATTATAGAGTCATGATTGGTACTACTTTTTTCAGAATGGATAATTGCATACATATTCATATACTTTAAAGTAGTTTTTTTATTCTATGTCACCTGACTCTCCATTTGCATAAAGGTATCTCCTTTACCAAAGCTATCTTTTGGAAGGGCTGAAAATATGAATTTCTGCTTATTGTTTAACTGTCTTATTTTTCTTTCTCATTGTCCTATTTTATTCATTAATGACCTGACATTTTAAAGATGGAAACTATAAAATAAGTAGTCCTCTTTTCATTGTATTCACGCCTTTCCTTTCCTGATATTAAAACTAAAAGGAATGCTCTAAATTGGTTCAAGTATATTTATGTCTGATATAAGTTTGGAAAATACTTTTGTTAAATTTAAACTATATTTCCCTTTGTTGTAAAGAGCACATTCTTTTAACCAGAGAAATATGGTTCATCGTATTTTCATTAATAAGTGGAGCTCACTTTTGGATTGAAGACTAGATTTTAAGTTTGAGAAGCAACTCACTGTATTTTTAATTAATGGGATGTTGTTGTTATGAACTCCACTAGTAATTTCCTTAATCCAAAGGTAATCTGAACAGTAAATGACAAAACTAAAGGTGGAATTGCCTTTTGATCCAGTGATTCCACCACTGGGATTATACCTAAGAATCCTGAAACACCGATTCAAAAGAATCTATGCCTTTGTTCATAGCAGTGCAATTTACAATATCCAGGTGCTAGAAACAGACTAAATGCCCATCAGTAAATGAATGGATCAAAAAACTGTGGTACATTTACACAATAGATTACTATACAGCAGAAAGAAAGAAGGAACTCCTACCCTTTGTGACAGCATGGATGGAACTGGAGAGCATTATGCTAAGTGAAATAAGGCAGGTGGTGAAAAACAAATACCATATGATCTTACCTGTTAGTGGAAACTAATCAACAAAACAAACAAATGAGCAAAATAGAATCAGAGACATGGAAATAAGGAAAAAACTGACAGTGAAAAGAAAGGAGGAGAGGGGGATAATGGGGGAAAGAAGGGGAAGGGTGTAGTCAAGGAAGATGTTTAAAAAATGAATAGTAATGGACAACAGGGTGGGGCTGACTAGGGGAGTGGGACTGAGCAGGACAGGGGAGAGCAAAGAGAGTAAAATTAAATTAGGACAACTATAAGTGAACAAACACACAAAAAAATAAGAAAAGTGATTTAAAAAATAAAAGATAAAAGAAACAAATTATCATATGGGGCATCTGTTTTTGCTCCATAAAACTATAGTAGTTCTATGGTATTAAATGTGTAACAATTTTATTTGGATTTAAGTGAACTGTCAATATGATTGTTTTAGATCTTACTTATTCTTCCACTTATGTGTTTAATATGTTTCCACATTTTTATTATTAAAATAAAAGTACAATTGTTATTGCATAAATAATTTTATTATTACTGTAATAGACTGAATTGTGCCCCCTCATAATTCATGTGTTAAAGCCCTAACCCCCCAATAACTCAAAATGTGACTATATGAAGATAGGGTCTTTAAAGAGGTAATTAACCCAATAAATTAAAATAAAGCCTTTGGGATGTGACTAAAACCACTCTTATTGATGTCCTGATAACAGAGGAAATTTGGACATGCGCAGAGACAGCAGGAAGTCCGAGCACAGGGAAAAGACCATGTGAGGACCCATGGGGAGAACGGGCTATCTGCATGTCAAAGAGAAAGGCCTTAAAAAACTCGAAACCTGCCAACACTTGGATATCTGTCTCTAACCTTTAGAATAGTGAAAATAAATTTTTATTGCTTAAGCTACCCAGTATGGGGTATTTTGTAAAGGCAGTCCCTACAAACTTACAAAATTACATAAGTAAAATTTGAGAAAAAGTGCATAATAAACCTATGTGTAAGTGACTTGAGTTTTAAATTTGTTAATGGTGTTTCCCTGTTTGAGGAATGTATAAATTTATTGAATATTAATTTTATATCATTATTCTATTGCAGACCAATGTACTACTTCTATTTTTTTTTCATATAAAGTTTGAAGTTTCTGCTGTTCTAGAAATCCTTTCCTATTTTAATGTTGTAATGGTCAGTGCATATTCTGGGTAAACTAATGAGTTTCAAACTTGAAAATATCTTGGCTCAAACTAAAACTCTTTTCAAAAAGGAGAAAAAGAGCTCTGAATTTTACAAAGAAAGGACATTTTTTCACATTTGACTATTTAGGTCAAGTCCATATTCCCAGAATTTTTATTGATTACTTTACAAAGTATATCCTCATGTCCTATGGACACCTCCAGAAGCAGACAAACATAATGCGCATCCCAACTCTGTATGTAGGAAGAGAAACCAAATACTACTAGGTTGACCCTTGAACAATGCAAGATTACAGGCACCAAAACTTTGCACAGTAATAGATTTATATATAACTTTTGTTTAGCCCTAAACTTAATTACTAATAGCCTACAGTTAGCCAGAAGCCTTACTGATAACACAAACCATTGATTAGCACATAGTTTGCATGTCATATGTGTAATATGTTATATTCTTACAATGAAGTAAGCTGGAGAAAATGAAATGTTGTTTTAAAAATCACAGGGAAGAGAAAATGCATTTATAATACAGTTTTTATTAAACAATATGCTTATAAGTGTGCCACGTAGTTCACATCCGTGTTGTTCAAAGGTCAAGTGTACTTACAGTCCTGGAAGTTTTGTGTGTATAGTCTCATGATTTAAGCTTTGTCAAGACTAGGCTAGAGCTTGTATGTTTTCAGCCTTTATTGCCAGAAAAAGAAAAATGTCACATCAATAGAATTAATCTTATACCTCCACTCTCAGATTGTGCCAGGAAAGTTTCCAAAATAGGTTGCTTCACTTTACTTTGTATGAGCAAAATGAGAAGACTGATTAGCTTCTTTTATCACCCTTATATAGTTACTAACATATCATCCTTTTAATCAAAATTAAAATTTGAAAGGTGAAGAAATAGATATCTTTTGCAGCAAAGCATTCTTCTATCTTTCTTGATTTAAGTAGTATGAAATAAGCACTAAAGTATTCAAATCATAAGTATCCATCAAGCCCTGGCTGGTGTGGTTCAGTGGATTGAGCAATGGCTTGCTAACCAAGGGTCACTGGTTCAATTCCCAGTCTGGGCACATGTCTGGGTTGTGGGTCAAGTCCCCAGTAGGAGATGTGCAAGAGGGAACCACACATTGATGTTTCTCTCCCTCTCTTTCTCTTCCCCTCTGTCTAAAAATAAATAAATAAAATCTTAAAAATATAAATATCCATCGAAAGAATTCAACTTGTGACTTTTAAAGTATATGTGTGTGTGTATACACATACACACGCATATACACATATATATCCTTTTGAGTTTAAATCAACAATTATATATACATAGGGCCTCAATAAAGGACAGATAATAGTGTCTAATATTATTTAACAATTTGCTTTTCCAGGCACTGTATTATGTACATCATATGTTATTATTTCATTTATACCTACTTGTAATAGCAATTAAGCAATAATAGTGAGTAATTATTTAAGTTATTTTAATGTGCCAAATATTGTACTGTGTATATGCCTTAGTTTCTATTCAAGGACAAGGGCACGGGATTTTATCTGAGTAAAGTAAAAGAAATCCATTTGAACATTCCCATGTGACTTTCCAACACAAATAATAACAATATAAATATAATTCTTATAATTCAATTTGCATGAACTTTCCATTATTTAAAAATATATTTACCACCTATTATCTTCCATTTTTACTCTTTAGAAGTATCTCTAAATTAATATATAAGACTTATTTGCCAATAAATACTGATGCAAATCTTGGCACAATTCTGTTTTGGACTTTCGAATTAGAACAATTTTTAATGGGTAGATTTTATGGAAAACAAACATTAGACATAAACATGAATGACGCGTATCAGTTTTACCACTTTTTGCTACTGTTTTAAGTAACTCAGCCACACACACACATATGCTTATTCATCTGCATTTTCAAGTTATATATTCCATACCCATAAAAGTGCAACATACACACACGAGTCTATATGGATCTGTATGATGAATGATGTGGAACACTAGTAAGAGCCTTTCAGTCTAGAGGAAAACATATGGGATATTCTAATAATAATCAGTTAGGTTAGTGGTAGGTTTTATCATCTTATACCCAAAAGTGAAGTTACCTGATAAATTGGAACACAATTCAGAAGCAAGATTTTAAAGTTACATGCATCTGTGATTTTCATTTCTGGAGCTGAATTTCAGGTACTTTTACAAAATAAGATTTAATTAATACAAATAGCCAAACTTAAATTTTATAGAATATTGTACGAGATTAAATATAAAAGAATGACTTAAGAATATTATTTATTCTTACTTAGTAAAATTGTAAAATTAGAGATTATGAAAATAACATTGAATTCTGAGTCTTAATATCCTGCAGTCTCTCATGATAAAACCCTTCCTTAAATAACAACTACATTTTAAAAACACTAAAACTAAGACTCCATTCCCATTTTATCTTTTAGTAAACTTGATCATGTTACAGAAAGAGAAAGAACACAAAATTACTTTAGCTATAAGTGAAGAGCTATATTTATAATTAGTTTTTTTATCATGGAAGTTGAATGCTGTGGTCTGCATTAAAAGATTTAAAATCAGTGTCAGAAGGTTTGGAATTGGGTGCTGAAAAATATTTCTAATAGAAGCAGCTTACATTATTTATTTTTATCCCTTCATTTCAATAATCATGAAATTAGCCCAAACTCACTCATGCTGTTGAGTAACAGGAAAGGTGGAGACAATCCTTTCCTTGTGTGGCTTCCATCAAAGTTATAGAAAGAACAATACAGATCAGATCTCCTGAGGCTGGTGATAAAGGTTTGACATTTAACAGAAGTGGTTTGAAGACTCAAAAGGCTACTCTAGGTTAAGAGAAATCACTGTATCTAGTTTTTGCTCACTTGACTCTTTGTACCATTAGAAAGAAGCATACTGCATAGCAAATGTATTCAATACTTAAAATTAACACATGCCATAATGAAATATAGAGAACTGTAAAAATATTGTTTTTCTTTTCTTCAATATGACAACAGCTAGTCTTGGAATTGATTAGAGAGTATAGGCCATATCCGTTCCTTGTAATCGTTATCTACACAACTCAAATGGAGGTTGCATTAATCAAGCTTTAAGTGTTCTGAAATTGAATAATTTTAAAAAAGCATCACTGCACTTTCTTACTGCCATTTGAATGATTACCTTCATGATGTAAAGAATAAGCAGCATCATTAGACAATGGGATATTAAAGAAAGGATTCTGGGAATGGTTGATTAAAAAATCACAATATATCTTAAATCCAAATATAAATGAAAATTTGAGGTGTAGGAGGATAATGATAAATCATTAAAAATAACCTTATGATATGTCTATCAGCTCAAAATGTCTTAAACTTATATTCTATGCTATAGAGTATCTGATATGTCAAAAACAAATATTTCTGTCATAAGAAGCAATAGCACATCCATTTGTTAAAGCTGTGCTCATGAGAAATGATTTGTAACCTGAAACACACATGCACATGATGTGAACTGAAAGACCCATTCACTCACTGAGAGCAAAAGCAATCATGTGCTCTCTGCAAATAAACATCAACTCTACCTGTGCAAGTTATCTGAGATAATAGTAATAATAATAATAATAATAATAATAATAATAATAATAATAAATAACAGGTCCCAGAAATATCTTCAACCTGTTCTAGTAGAGTACACTTAGACCATGAAGGTCTTGGCAGGTTTGGTAGAAATCATGCATTACTGAACATATCCTGGAAAGGTGGGGTGGCTAGGACAGGTCACTCTGCCCAGAGATTTTATCTCCAAGACATCTGGTACCACTCTGCCTTAGTCAGTGACTTTTATGACAAGTAGATGCTCACAAAAAAATACCCAAGACAGTTCAATGCAATATAGGAATGACTACCCTGTCCTAGACACCAGTGTACTGCACACCAAGTTAGTTAGACATCAAAATTTACAAAGAGCAAACTGTTGGTTGCCAGAGGGGAGGGACTTGGGGACTGGGTGAAAAAGGTGAAAGGGTTAAGATGTGCAGATTCGCAGTTAAGGAATAGTCACTGGAATATAAAGTACAGCATAGGGAATATAGTCAATAATACTGCAATAACTGTGTATAGTGCCAGGTGGGCACTGGAAATAACAGGGGGAACACTTTGTAAAGTATATAATTGTTTAATCACTAAGCTATACACCTGAAACTAATAAAAATAATATTGAATGTAAACTGTAATTGAAAAATTTAAATTTACAGAAATTGATCTTGCAGAAATAGAAACTGCTTTTCTTCTAATGGTGGTCATGTGGGAACTCAAACACACAATTATGGGCAAAAGGACATTTCATTTATAAACAGATGAGAAAATAGACTATTTACTTGATTGTCAAGCAATAAAAGATAGGACAGTACAAGAGTCTTTAGTAATAGAGAGAGGTACATATAGAAACTAAAAGTAAAAGAGATAATCACAGAAATCAGTAATGTGAAAGACAAGTTACTTTTCATTTAATTGAATAATGCAAAGTAATAAAGCCAATGAAAATGCTGGTGTGACATTCAGGATTTGAGCTTTGTTGATTTGCTAACACTTAACATTGTATTGAGGATTTGTTGGCTCTACCACCTGGCTGAACTACTGAACCTGTGTCAGCCAGAAGGACTGGAAAATGAATCAAATAAATGAGACAATGTAGACAGCGTTCAAATGAGTATCTAACTCTCCCTCTTTGCAAAATGCTGAGTTACACAAACGACAAGACACAAATCACTGACTCTGCCGAAAGAGAAGTAGGGGACCATAAGGCATTTTAGAAATCTTTCCAGCCATAGCTTTCTTTTTAGTCAGACTTTGGCCCTTGAAAGGATTGAATCATGTTAGTTGAAAATTCTCTTATGTAGAATATCTGATTTCTTATATATGTCATATGTATTAATTTTTGACAGCAAAATAAATATACAAACATCATACACATCTCTTGAGTAAGTTTACAAGGTCTCTCTGAGTGGATCTCCAAAAATGCCAAAGAGCACAAGACACAAACAAATTTATCTAAATATTTCAAAGTTCCCAAACCCTTGTTCTTTTGACCTAGTGATTCCACTGCTGGGATTATACCCTAAGAATCCTGAAACACCAGTTCAAAAGAACCTATGCACCCTAATGTTCATAGCAGCACAATTTACAATAGTCAACTGTTAGAAGCAACCTAAGTGCTCATCAGTAAAAGAATGAATCAAAAAGTTATGGTACATTCACACAATGGAATAGTACGCTGCAGAAAGAAAGAAGGAGCTCCTACCCTTCACAACAGCATGGATGGAACTGGAGAGCATTATGCTATATGAACTAAGCCAGGTGGTGAAAGACAAATACCATATTATCTCACCAAAAGTGTAACCTAATCAACAAAACAAATAAGCAAATAAAATAGAACCAGAGACATGGAAATAAGGAAAAAATTGACAGTAACCAGAAGGACAGGGAGGGCGATAACAGGGGAACATGTAAAATGGGTCATCAAGGGTCATGTAAAAAGGACCCATGGACAAAGCCAAAGGAGATAGAATCAAGGGTGGGCAGCCAGGAGGGGTGGAGCCAATAGGGAATAAATAAATTGGGTTATTTGAAAAAGAATAAATAAAATTGTTGGTAGAATCTATTCACACAGATGTAGGTGATATATATTTTGCCCACACTTATAGGCACATATTTATTCATTTACAGTATGTATAAATATTTATTTGTATTTAAACATGCTTACATTTTAACCACACAAAGAAATGTTGGCATCCCAACTAAAAGCTGAAAACACCTGAAGTTTAATATAAACTGAACAAAAGTCATAATTGGGATTCAACGGATGTGTTAGGCTACTAGACGGTTATAACTGGTTTCACTTATTCCTTCCAGGAGGCAGTGGTTCAGATTTAGTAGAAGGTATTCTTTGATAAAACTACGTGTGACCTACTGTGATGCCATAAAATTTTAATGCAAATTTTATGTTTTAGTGATTTTTGTTTTTTTCCATTAATTTTCTGTAAATGAGTAAAGAGATTGTTGATTGCTGCAAATTATCCCATTATATTGAGGTTATAAAGAACATTTTCATACAGACTGTTTTATTTAGTGCATCTGCTTTAAATCTAAAAGGAAAAAATATGTTGATTATAACTTAAAATTCCTAAAGGACATAGTTTTAATTATACATTTTATCATGCAACAATTAGTCACAAGTTGCACTGCATCTTGTTACATGTGCTGTTTATGATCCTTTTTAAATCATGCTGTTATGAAAACAAGATATTGCAAAAAGGGGAGTTACAGGAAAAGAAAAAGTAAGCAATAAACTTTCACCTATTAGGTAGTATTCAATAGTTTGTAGAATAGTATAATGTTTAAAATGGGGGATTTGACCTAGATAACCTAAATTCAGTTCTTAGCTGTGTTACTGATTATCTGCTACATGGCTTCTTTAACATACTTTGTTTTTTAAAATAGGCACAGTGAGACTCACTCCATGGACATCAGAAGCAACCCCCTGTGGGATCGGGGCAATCCAGGTTTGCGCCTGTTGTCATGGTGTCCTGTTCGGTTTGGCAAATTTGAACCAGGTTTCTAAACAAAGTGTTATTAATAATAGCTGCAATTCAGGCAATCTAGAATGGTTTGTCAGGCTTCCCCTTTTTACTGGCAAGGTCTGTGAGATGTGCGTCAGGCATGGCTCTCCCCAGACTGCATGGCTAAGTGTGAGTGACACCCCACGGTAACCCATGTCTCTTTTCCTGACCCGTTCTGAGTGTTCTAAGCTTTAGGACACTATGTAGGACACGTGATAAAACAGAGCACATGGAGGTGCTCCCTCTGGTCTCTGATGATGGTAAGCCGGTGCCTGATGGCCCTGCAGACAGTCATCCTGCCCCATGCAGCAGATTTCCCGAAAACCCAGCAGCTAGGCTGCCCACAGGAGGGATGACTGGGAAATGTGGGAAATGATAGATTAACGAAAATAGGTGAAGAACATAGAGGCCAAATCTCATAGCAGAAATGCCTGAAAACTGACTTAATTTGAGCAGAACAGATAGATTTAATAATAGGTGTGTTCTTTCCATATGATTGGGTCATTTATTTCATGATCTAAATCTATATATTTGTTTTATTGCTTGATTGTGTAGTTAAATATTAACATAAAGCATTTGGTATCAACTATTTAGATATGTTCTCATTTAATTAAAATTAAGCATAAAATATGTTTATAAAATGCAGTGATGAATATAAAACTTGCATAGAGTGTTTGGCCAACATTCACCATATACTTTATAATAATGTAACATGGAGTGTAGAACACAAAAATTTGTGGAGGAGGCATTAGTATTTACTTAAAAGTGACCAGTTAATTTTAAGATTATGCCCCAAGACTACATTGAAAGTGTGTGGCTACAAAAGGTGCACTTACATATTGCTTTGTCAGAAAGACTTTATCTTACCAGAGAAATAGTTCTCCTGAATTAAATTTAATCTTTTTATTTCATGATTTCTGATACATGTACAAGAGGGGAAGGGATGTTAGCTAATCATTGACTCCGTGATAGAAAAAGGTCTTGCCAGTTAAATGTGCAAACGCGGTCTCCACATTAGCATGGCTCTCAGAGCGAGGGTCCCTTACAGGTCGTGCCCCAAACAGCTTGCTTGCGTCATCCTGGTGCCGGCACTGTTAGAGGCTTCAAACAGAAAAGCTGCTAATTCCAGTGAGTCCATTGTTTTCATCCAGTTTATGGTATCAATAAAATTTTTAAAATTTGATCAGTGATAGGTAACATATCTAATATTATTGAAAATTCGGTTAAAATTCAACATGAAAATGCAAAATTATTTGTTTATACAACAATAACACAAATACAAATTTTTGTAAATTATAATGTTAGGGGAAAAAGCAATATTCTTAGTGAATTAAAAGTATAATTAAAACTGGTTGTGGTACATACATAATTCATGATCAGGTCTATATAAATTATAGTATTCTACCATTCAAATTAAAGCTATTACTACTTTTAAAAAGGTTTTAATGTATAAACTCAGTTTACTGACTACATTTTTATTGGTAACCAAGATGATGTCTGAATTAATTATTAGTGGAAAAAAAGAAGGAAAAAAATTAAAACATCAGCATGACAGAGCGAGAATATTTCTCTTTGATTCTACCATTTTAAAATATGTCTGTAAAAGATATTTTTATTTTAAGGAAAATATTAAATGAAGAAAATTGTCAACAAATGAATGGATCAAAAAACTATGGTACATTTACACAATGGAATTCTATGCAGCAGAAAGAAAGAAGGAGCTCCTACCCTTTGCAACAGCATGGATGGAACTGGAAAGCATTACGCTAAGCAAAATAAGCCAGGCAGTGAAAGACAAATACCATACCATCTCACCTTTAACAGGATCCTAAACGGTAAAACAAGCAAACAAGCAAAATATAACCAAAGACACTGACATATAGGACAGGCTGACAGTGACCAGAGGGAAGAATGGAGGGAATTTCAGGGGAAAAAGGGAAGGCTTTACAGGAACAAATATAAAGGACACATGGACAAAAAGTAGGGGGTGGAAATGGGAGGGAGGTTGGGAGGGATGGCAGGGTGGGCTGGGATGGGAGTAAAGGACAAAAAAACTGTACTTGAACAACAACGATTAAAATAAAATTTAAAGAAAGAAAAATGTAGCAAATGACACAGAAAAAAAGCATGTGTATTTGTTATTTATTGCTGCATAAACTATTACCACGATACTTAGGATAAAACAATATGAATTTCTTATCCCATTGTTTCTTTCTTTTTTTTAAAATGAATTATATTTGACATGTAACATTATATCAGTTTCAGAGGATACAACTTAGTAATTCTATATTCATATATATTGCAAAATCATCACCGCCATATTTCTAGTTAACAACCACCACCATTGACCATTTCTTTGGGTCAAGAATCTAGGCACAGTTTAGATCTGTCCTCTTAGTGCTATAATTAAGATATTATCCATGCTGTCTCTTCTTCAGACTGAACATGGGAAGAATCTACTAAGCTCACACACATTTGGTCACAGTTCATTTTCACGAGGAATGCTGGACTGATGGCCACAGTTTCTACTTGCTTTAGATGAAGGCCACCATTGTCTCCTTGCCACATGCCTGTTTCAGCAAAACATGAACCAGATAGGCAGTAGAGAGAGTCTGTAAGTGGGTGCCAGCCACAACTGTATCTAACTCATCATGGAAATTACATTTCAAAAGTTTTGCTAAGTTCTATTAGAAGCAAGTCTTTAGCCCAGCCCACAGTCATAGAGAGAGGATTCCACTTAATGTGCGAGTTTCAGGTGGTGGAAATGATTTAGCATCTTGGACTTGCCTGCCACAGCATCACTACATTTTATTTAAGGATTTGCTTAAGTCATGAAATACAGAAAAGAAAAAAAGCAGGCAGTGAAAAAAATAAAAGAAGGCCAGCAGAAAGAGGCAATGTGAAATTAAAATTAAAAGAATACAGGCAAAGCAAAAGTAAAAAAAAATAAATGACACAAATTACAATTAAAGTTGAGTAAAGAAAAAATGAATCACTAAATTTTACTCTTCTATTGAGGCTGAAATACCATATATTGAGAAATAGGTATTCATCTTACAAGTTATGAAATAAAGTTACCAAAAAAATCAATTGGTCCTAACTGAAAATGGGAGAACCAGTGGAGCGTATTTTATAACTAGATAGCTATTTCTCTATTTGAATAATAAAGGAAAGATATGTGTGCATTTTATAACCATCATAAGAATTCCTTTAGAAACTGGAAAAACAAATTATCTTTCCTGGAAAAGACCTTGACTATGGCAACATGGGTGGTAACCTTGTTCAAGTCTGTTCCTAGCTCAAAGTCAAAATTTCATGTATTTGAAGGGTTATATTGTAGGAAGTCTAGACATACTCTCCCTTAATATTTTAATTAAATACTTCTTTGCAAATTATTTATTTAGTCAGTGTAGCTTTGGAAAATATATCTTGAGCCTCATTCCCTTGTGCAAAGGTAAGAAAATCAGTAATTATTTCAGGTAATATGAGCACTAACAACGAAACTGCTCAGCACTTTGCTAAAGACTTAAGTGGTATCTATAACATATCTGTTGAAAGAATGAATTAGTGTTATATGGGATTATGTAAACCCCAAGTCAGACTGAATCAAAAGGAGAAATCTGTTTTTTAAAATGTGAGTCTTGGTATCAGAGTCAATTTTAGTTATAAAAAATGTGCTATTTTTTTTTCTTTCAATGTATGCTGACGATTCTGGAAAGGGTATTTATTCAAAGATGGTCAGGTCCTTCATTAACTCAACATTTATTTTCTGAGGGACCCTGTATGTTAGGCCCTTTCTTGGTTCTGAAAACAGAGCAGAGATGAAGGAGAAAGTGTGGTTTCATGGAGATGGCATTCCTGATGGGGGTAGGCAGCTTTGGGATAAGCGTATATGTACATGCTCCGGTTGAAATTATCTTTATAGCTTTGTTTTTACCATTATAATTGTGTTTATCAGTTATTATTTAGTTTTATGAGCAGCTTTATGCTGCAAAGACATGTAAATACTCTTCGCTTGATTTATAACATACATTGAGAGTTACTTAGTTTTTTGTAGCCTCAGGGATTTCTTTATACATAGTATCTTGTATATTACCTCTCAATTTTTGAAAAATTAAAATATTTTAGATATATTGTTTTGGCCAAAATAATACAGGTAGAAATAATATTAAAAGTATAATTCTTGCAAAGGGAAGTTACACACATCAGAAAAAGAATAAATGGCATGCTAGCAAATTTTGCCATGGTTTTCCCTCTTCAATTAATCAGGCACTCAATTGGCTTGAAAAAAATATATCATCTAAGACAAGCTATCCATCTTGGCCAGCATAAAAAGTAGATTCTTTACCTTATAGCACTTTTACTACATAAACCTAAGAGTATAAAATGAAATTCTAGACACACAAGGTTAAAGAAAAGCAGAGTCAGGCTTCATATTCTGCAATAATGTTAAATGGTCAAGGTGAAGAACAAAAGTAATATCCATGTTTTGTGAAACATAAGGGAAACGTGAAGAATGTCAAGAATGATGAATACAACAAAAATCCTCTCATAGGAAGAAGTTTGTCTACACAGCATTTTCAACAAATAAATCATACATTCTTTTTGCTCTTAGGCCAGTAGTGAGTCAATAATTTCAGTAAGGTTTAATTTAACCATTTGAGTTGTTATGACCACATATCTGACTGAATTTGGTTGTTTGAAAAAATATTTTAATACTTCTAACACAATCATGTATAAATTTGGGGTTTGTGATATTGAGATACTGGCAATATAATACAATTTTCACTGGGTGCTTTCTTTGCCTTCTTATCCCGGTAAGTTAGACACCCCCTGGGGGACTCAGTAAACATCAATTTGTTTTATTTATTTTTAATTTAAATTATTTTATTGTTGCATAATTACAGTTGTCTGTATTTTCTCTCCACCCCTCCCTCCAAACCCTTCAAACCCACCTCCCTCCCTTGCTTCCACCCTCCCCCTTGGCTTTGTCCATGTGTCCTTTATAGCAGTTCCTGAAAACCCTTCTCCCCAAGGCCTCCTCCCTGCTCCCCTCTGGCTATTGTTGGATTTTTCTTAATTTCAATGACTCTGGTGACCCTAGGAGCCCTGAAACACCGATCCAAAAGAACCTATGCACCCTAATGTTCATAGCAGCAAAATTTACAATAGCCAAGTGCTGGATGCAACCTAAGTGCCCGTCAGCAAATGAGTGGATCCAAAAACTATGGTACATTTACACAATGGGACTCTGTGCAGCAGAGAGAAAGAAGGAACATGCGCCCTTTGTGACAGCATGGATGGAGCTGGAGAGCATCATGCTAAGTGAACATTAATTTATTTAAAAAAAACCAGAAGAACCACCGAAGAGAACATGAAAGTTTGAACAAGCATTACAAAGGAAAAGGCTTTATTCTGGTCTCTGAATGACCATTCAACCCATTATGTAGATCAGAGAAACAAATGAAGTTGGTGACCATGAGAAATTCATGAACTAGTCATACAAACAGTAGTGCATTTGAGAGACTGGTTTGGCCTCTAATACTTTGTTCTAACTTTCTATCACTTGGCCACATCTCTGCCTTTGGGTCCCATGACACATTCCAGTATAGTTATAATCATATTCTCCTTTTTGCCACTTAAGTCTGACTGTTTTGATGCCTTTTAACTATAGCCAAAAGGATATTTTTTTAAAAAGCAGTAGGTTTTATTAATAGTTTACTGGGTGGTCTGATATTATTTTTGTTAAAGTAACTCACAAAGAAAGTATAAATTAATAATATAAATGTCAACTCATATTTCCAAATATAAATCTAGTATAATCTAAAATATAAAATTGATTTAATGCCATATAAAATAATATTTTACATAAATTATATAATATGACATCATATAAAAATGTGTTCCAAGTTTGGGTTTGAGATACTTTATAATGGTATATTCTGAGCAAGAATGCTATCATAATAACAGTTATTAATAGGTTTCTAGAGACCCATGCTCAGTTCCTCTTCTAGGGTACAGCTAGTCCTTACATGCACACTCTATATGTTAGCCCATTTTTATGTTTATAGAGCATTCTATGCACTCAACCAGATGAATCCTGAGTAGTACACAGAGAGTTGTGGATTCACATCTGCATAATTATGACTCCCTGAGTGCCCTTAGATATAATTTCAGACTTTGGTTTACAGTACGATGATTTGGGAATCCATGATTAAAAGATTTCATTGTTAGTTAAGAGTCAGATCCATTCTCTGACTCATTGAGAAGATGTGCAAAAATATGTCTTCCTATGTCTCCTGGATGCACTTTATCTGTCTTGACTTAAGGATGAGCAAAAATCTACAGCTTATTAGAGAAATAAAAACTATCTAGGGTAAAATGTTCAGTTTGCTTAGATTATCTGATTGCTGGGACAGGTGGGAGGATATGGAGAAGGGTATAGAGGATATAAATGGTGGTAAACAGAGACTTGACTTGGAGTGGTCAACACACAATACAGGGTACAGATGATATGTCGTAGAAGTGTGCACCTGAAACCTGTATAATTTTGTAAACCAGTGGCACCCCAATAAATTCAATAAAGATGAAAAACTAAATTATAGATGAATATAAATGTACAGCTATAATATTGATTTAATTAATTGTATCAGCTGCCTCTTTAAAACAGCATCACTATATCTTGTTAAAAGAAGAAAAACAGAGTTTTCATATCTATATATATCTGCATCTCTCTTCCATGCTATTTATATTATTAAAGTTAGGAATGACATGTGACTTGAGAAGAAAAGAGAAAGAGAAAAGTTAATGACAGATTTGAATGAGCTGCTTTTTGTTGCAGAATTTGTGTTTTAGAGTACTTTTCTGAATATTAAGTGAGGAGCTATTAGAGAAAACCTTAATGTTTAATACCTCATTCTGGTTGAAATGTCATGGGTTAAACCAGAGATCAGTTATAACCCCAAGTATCAGAATCCTCCTGCTGTGTTTGTGCCAAGTTTAAAAACTACCAGCATTCGTTTACTGTAATGACAAAACCAGTATTTTAAACATCTGAGGAATGTATTTGTCGCTCCAAAAAACATCAGCCTTAGTCATGAAAACTCTACCAACCCTACTCCATGAAATGTTTTCAATGATAAAATGCTGATCTGGATTCCAGAAAGTAAGGGAATGGGGCGCTTGTCAGTAACTCTCCTTTCTTAGGCTGGTGGGAAAGGTGGCAGAATATGGAAAGTATATCCAAAGGCACAGTTTCCTCAGGATATTCCATGGAAGAATGTGTTCTCCCTGGAACCAGATAACTTAAAACCAGAAGCAGAGGAGGACATCTTTCTGCAGGTATAAAGAGAAATTTCATATTTTGTAAAGGCAGCGGAGTTGCAAACTCCCACCCATGAAACGGCTCCGTTAGGCCTATGACTCTGGGCAGAGCTGCCTGACCCGACCTCCTGGCCAGGAGCTAAAATCTGGAACATTGTGGACGGACCGAGAGGGTATTATGTAAGTGAGGTAAGTCAGACAGAGAATGGCAAATGCCATATGATTCCACTTATATGTGGATTCTAAAGAGCAAGTTAAATAAATAAGCAAAACAGACTCATAGACACAGCGATCAGACTGATAGTTGCCAGAGGGAAGGGGAATTAGAGGACTTGAGTGAAAAAGATGAAGACATTAAGAAATACAAATTGCTAGTTACAGAATAGTCATGGGGATGTAAAGTACAGCATAGGGAATATAGTCAATAATACTTTAATAACTATGCATGGCGCCAGGTGGGTACTTTACATAATGGGGGGACACTTTGTAAAGTATATGATTGTCTAACCAATCATCCATACACTGGAAACTAATACTGAATATAAACAGTAATTGAAAAATAAAAAAATACAAAAAAGTTATTGAGCTTAGATAAGTTACAGTCAATACATATGTAATATTCTAAAATTAAAAATAGTTGAGAAATAGGATAGATAGGTAGATGGATAGAAAGATGATAGAGAGAGGTAAACAGATGGTTAATCTCAGAAAAATGCAAAAGTGTGCCAGACTGGAATGGCACTCATTTCTCATCCAGGAGATGTTTGAGGAAGGAGGGCAGGGCAGCTACACTTTCTTCAGAGGCAAGAGCCGCAGGCACATGTTACTTTGTATATGGGCTTGAGGTTCTCCTCAGCTTGACTGAATTTTAGACATCGTTTCCTCCTGGCTACAGGCCCCTGACTTACCTTTTCTCAGAGCGTGTACTTTAAAAAACTTGCAGTTGTAAATGCTTTCTCTACCTCTTTGAGATATAATTCTCCCAGTTTCCTGTCAGTTTTAAAAGCCAGAAACATTTTTCTCAAAAACCTGGGAGCCATTCGTTTGAAGTGTAGTCATCAAGAAAGGTAGATTTGTTAACAATTTCTGGGAATCTAATGTATCACAGAGTGATTACCGGTAATAATATTGTATTATGTACATGGATGTTACTAAAAGAGTAGATCTTAAATATTCTTGTCACAGAAAAGAAACAATAAGTATGTAACAGTGAGGTTAGTGCTGGCGAATGCTAAGGTGATGATCATTTTGCAGTATGTACCCACATCAAATCAACATGCTGTACACAGATGTAGGAATTTTCAATTAGTAATGGATACTTATCAAGTAGAGAAATTGTGTTTTAGCTTACCACAACCTCCTACAATTAGTTAATGCTCAAAGTAGAAAAACAGTTTTGCAACAATGAAGAATGAAATATTTGTAAACAAGCTGTTGGGTAGACATTAGTTTATCCTAATTAATTTGATTCCTATATTTTCAAGCACACATGTTATTTATTTGCTTTACAGGAATTGAGGTTTTTATCAATAAAGAAAATTAAATTGTGCTAATCTGCCTGAAGAGTGAAGTTGGTTCCGGTTTAAGAGCTTCTAAGTGATTTCAGTGAACTTTTCTCAATAAGCTTTTCTAAGCAGTAAAGTTTTGCTACCTTGTTCAATAGACACTTAAATATCGAAGACCATGCAGCAGGGCTTGACTTCTATGTATAGTGCTATTAAAGCAGCAGCACAAAGGAAACAAGTAGCTCCAGGAAAGCATACAAGATGACAATACCCCCTTTTGAAAAGTAAATGATTTTCACATATATTTCTACCGTCATTACAAGGTGAGGTATGCATATATGTGCATGTGTGTATTTGTATATTTCTACAAGAGTTGAATGACACTGTCTAGTTAAATTATGTGAAGCTCTAAAACAAGAAGTATTTATGCTGATGTTTGGTTAGAGTACAATCATAATTCAGTACTTTATACATATTCCTTCCACACTCCTAGTTTTGATTTGTTAATCGATAACATATACAGTAAAAAAAATGCTTCCTTACTATTTTGAAGTTGCTTCTAAACCAGATTTATTACACAAAATATATCTACATTTATAATTTACCTCCAATTATTAAGTATGTTAAGAATGATTAAAATATTTGCAAACATTATTTGAGACTGCTGGATTGAAGCTGAAGATTCAAAAATATTTAGAATTTCAGATAGTACTTTCTCAGGAGTAAATGCTACTCAAGATGTTAAGAGAATAACAAGACTGTAGAGCTACAATTGAATCAGATTATATGCACTTGAATAAATGTGTGAATGAACTATCATCACAAAATAAAAGTGTTCTTCTAGAATATTCCTTTTTAAAAAAGCATTAAAGTTAGACCAAGGTACACAGTTTTGTTCTAAAAGACATTTGAGTGAATTTTAAAGATAAGGAATGAATTATGGGTCAAAAACAAACATTCCTTTCATGTTATATATATTTTGTTCCTGTTATAATTGCTTTACTTTCAAAATTGTAGTCTATAGTGATAGTTTCATTTTATTAGTTTTGCATATACCATTCATTAAATAAATGAGTTATGACTTAAAAAATTAAAGTGGAGGGAGACTGTTGATTTCAAACTTAATACTTTAATCTCATTGTAATTACTGTCTTTGATTTTCACGTTTTGAAATAAGTATTTTATCCAAAGATTGAAGATGATGATTTTATTTTATTTTTTAAATATTTTATTTATTTATTTTCATCAAGATGGGTAGGGATGGGCAAAGAGAGGAAGAGAAATGTCAATGTGAGAGAGAAAATTGATTGATTGCCTCCTGCATGAGCCCTGACCAAGGACAGAGCCCACAACCCAGGCAAGTGACCAGGACAGCTCACTCTGCAGAACAATACCCAACCAACTAACCTACCCTGGTCAGGGTGAAGATGCTAATTTTAAGCAATGCAGCTAGCACTTGGTTGTCAATTATTAAAATGATAAGAAAGGAGAGAAGAAAGAGAAAGGGAGAGAGGAGAAAGAAAGGAAGCCTGATTAGTTGGTGTTCATTGATGAATGGTCACCCTTCCATTACATTTATTTACCTAGTTTGATGCCTCTTTTGGTAAAAATAATCACATAAAATTAAACCGATTTTTTCATATTTTAATATTTTAATTTATTAATTGGGATTGAAATATTTTCACTCTTAGAATGAGATTTTAGTGATTAGAAATATTCAACACACTTACATAATTTGGTGTTCTTCACAGAACAATTCCACCTTTCCTGAGCCCTGATCCTCCTGGCAGTGAACTTCTGATGGTGTATCTATCCATGAGAGACTCCTACACTCACGGAGAGCTGGACCAGAAAATTCATGGAAGAACTATACCATTCCTAACACCAGGGCTTTATAGGATAGAGACACTATGATAGAATCTAGATGGCTTTACATCTTTTCCCCAGTTTTCTAAGAATTAAATCTACTTAGTTATTTTCCCCAGAAATGATCAAATTCAGGAGACAAATTTAAACCAACCAAATTCAAAAGATTGATGTGATTGTGCATATACAACCATATAACATAATGTTACTTAAGTTCATTACTTACTTTTAAAAAGATAATTTAGTTATTCTTTCTCTTCCAAAGCATATTTCTATTTTATTAACTTTAATAAGTATATACTCTATGAGTACAGGAATTTTGTCAACATATGTTTTCACCCCTGTACTTATAGTGCCTAGAACTTAAGTTTTTTACACTTAAAAGTGCTTAGTAAATACCTGTTTACAACGTGAATGAATGAATGAAGAGTTTAACATGTAAAAGAAAATGGAATTGTTTTAATTAGCAATGCATATAGTTTCAGTTTCCAGATTATCTCTCTCTCTAGTGGTTGTCTGCCTGGTAAGCCATTTCTCTGTAAATTACTATGTATAAAATAAATAGTGGTCATTTAGTTAACACAACACCTACTTTACTTGTCCCCTCTCCCATAGCCATTTAGAATTTTCTCTTCATTTTATGATATTTTCCAGCATGGGCAGATGTCATACAGCAAAATCTTAAAATATGTTGGTCCCAATATTTGGTACTTTATTTCTCTTCTGGAGATCTTATCAACTGGTATGGTTTAATACTTTAAGGAAAAAGGACCATATTTTGGGGTAGATAATACATTTAAAAGTAATTGTTTATGTTAAATATTGAATTATAAAGTAGTAATTAATTTGTAAAAAATTGTAAATCAATATTATTAGTGACTTTGTTATAATAACCTTTCAATTAACACATGTGTCAAAAAGAACAAATAAATGGGATTCTTTCTATAAGTTTCCTGGTTCTTTCAACACAATAGGAGATTGCTCTCAGCTTTAGAAGAAAAGAGACTTGAAGTTATAAAAGCTAAATAGCAATTTACTCCAACACAGTCCATTATTTAGGCCGTGACTTACCTATGAAGAAAAATAATCCTCTCTTGAGAGACTAAAGACTATCCATGCTTGTCCCGGGACTCTTACAAAACAACCATGAGAAGATTTCTAAATGTGACTGGGTGTTGCAGATAGAGACTGCACTGTCCCTTTGTGAAATGACAAAGTCCTCAAGAAGAGACCCTCTGGTTTGGGAACACTATGGCCAGGTCTTCTGCAATCAGAAGAAGTTTCTGAAGATGCTTTCTTAACTACAAAATGCTTTTTTGTCTATTTGTGCATTAGCAATTTGGACAAGTCCTTTTATCCTTTTGATGGAATCAAAATTCCATGTTTTGTACAATTCTATAATACATCCAATGTCATCCCAACAAATTCAATAAATTAAAAACAATAAAAATCAAGTTTTTGCTGTATGGTTATTAATAGAAATGGCTTTGATACTGTAAAATAATTTATATTTTATATTGTCTTTGTTAAAAATAAAAATAGTGTAATTGTACTGGAAACATATTGACTCACTGATTAATTGATTGACTGCTTTTAGTTAATCACACATCTCAAAACAGGGCACATTACCATCACTTCTTGAAATGACTTTTCTTCATTTCTTCATTGCTTATTCACTTTTCTTTTCATTTTTGTCCCCTGCTTCAATCACTGATAAGTATTCTAATATATTTAAAAATACTTTTTGATATTTCAAAATTCATATGATTTTTATTTGTTTAAATTTACACACATAACCTTTATGTACATAAAGGTTACATATCTATATATCCATCTACATGAATGTACACATGTACATGTATACACATATATTTATATATGCATGTATATATATAATTATCTTGCTTATTTTTTCAGTAAGCAGTATGTGTTTCATATAAACACATATATATATATATCAGTGAAAATAATACTGGTATGGCTTTAAATATTCCAAGATTTCATTTGTGTTTTGCTAATAACTCAATGTATAATCATTGGCTTTTCAACAAAAATGTATTTGATTCACACTCCCTATTGCATTATATAATTTATAGGTTATTATTTGGAAAAGCTAATACTTCCTTATTCTTTCACTTACAAAATCAGCAACAGAAATCTTGATGGTTTCCTATGATCCAGACACCATTTTTGAAAGTAGGGATCAGCAGTTAATAAAACAGAAACTTTAATACAGCTGGTTAGGAAAAAACTCATTTAGAATGTGAATTCAAGTAGACATAAGAAGGCAAGGGGTTGAATCACACCTATCTGTATCTGTGGGGAGAATATGCAGGTAAAGAAATGAGGACTCGCTAACCCTGGGAGTGAGAACATGACAGATGTTTGTGTAAAGTAAGGAAGCTGATGCAGTGAGTATATTGTTAGGAGAAAGAGAAACAGCAGGTGGATTAAAAGAGATCTTGGGTGGAATGGTATACTTTGGACTGTAAGATCCCAGAAAGACTGACTTTATCTCTGCATAAGATGGGGAACACACAAATGATATGTTGCAAAGAAGAGGTAAGGTTTGACTTAGAACATTTGGAGAGCATAGAAATTTTCTGCAGTACTCAGGCTACCTGTGGACAAATTCATAACAAATAAGAAATTCTGCTGCCAGGAAGAATTTAAATATTATTTAAATTATTATCTATAGAGTAGCATAATGTACTATAAAGACCTTCTTTAGAATTGTTTGGAAATGTGGATTTTTGCTATGTTTAACATTAATTAGTTCTGTGAACCTGGATAAGTCATTAAGTCTCTTTGGCCTCTGTTTTCTGTTGTCTTAGCGAGATTGCCAGCTGAGATTTCTACTGTTTCTTCCAGGTCTAAAGTTTTATGGCTCTGTGCTCTGAGTCAACTCCCTATTCCTTGTTGTGCAAGTTGTTAGACGGATAAATCAGTAGTTGTATTTTTCTTACTTTGCCAAACTGCCTTTTTTGTTTGGGAGAAAGTCATTTTTCTTTCCTTCTTTCTTTCTTTCTTTTCTTGTCACTATGTTAAGAAATAATTTTAGTTTGGTGGTAGAAGATGGTTTGGTAGTATTTTTAAGTAGTAATTTAATTTCTTTTTTTCTTTGTTCTCTGTTTTTGTATTTTGAAAATCCATACTCTCTTCAGAAAAATAAATCCCAAGCAAATTAGCTAAAGCTTATAGCTGACTTTCACTGAAGTTCATAGATACTGAAGCTGGTAATAGATGGAGAATTTATAATCCCACATTTTAAAATCTATATATTTTCATTTAAGTCAAGGTAGATGGAATTCTTTTCTTTTATATGTTAGAACAGTATTAGGAGTCAATAAAATCTTCAGGGAATGACATTTGGATGAAAATGAAATTACTCTGTACAAAAATAGCCTTGTCTAAAAGGTACATCTATTTGCATTGAAGATGTGGACAGCCCAAAGCCACAAAGTAAAAGTGTGGGTGCCATTGGGTCTGTGGTATGCACTTTGGCTATGTAAAAGCTACAGCTATGACAACAACATTTATTAAGAACCCACAATATGTATACACAGATTCCTCTCTTCTGTGAAAAATTTACAACTGGTTCCTCTTGATTTTTTTAAAATGACTGTCTAATATTAGCCAAGGAAAGTGGATGTTTCTTCCACCTGTGGTTTCAAATTAAATTTCCCCTTAAATCCATACCTTCCAAAGGTCAAAATCATAAGCTACTCTGAGAATTCCCTACCAGGTTATTACTCCTGTCACTTTCGGAGAACTGATTACCAGCCCTACCATATTCTAGTTTTCAATTGAAAATGTGAATCACAACAATTTTGGAGCCATACATTTTTAACCTTTTGCAATAAAGCTCAATTCTCAGTACCATATATTTCATCATAATATGAAGTGTTATAAATCATTTCTTAAATGCAAGAATGCAACTATTAAGAATCTAATATTTGTATTTAGTATGTGTAACCTTGTTTCCACAGGGAATCCATAATAGTCATGTACAAAACTCACTTGTCTCTTAAATAGGTTTAGTGTTGGCCTGATATACAGAGCTGAAGTAGAAGACTAATAGATATCCTGACTTTTATCAATTTTCTTTCAAGACTTATTTTCAAGGTACATAACTGGTATTTAAACACATATACCTTCAATTAAATAATATTTATATAATGCCTTTTATATAAAACTGATTAATATTTTGCATAGGATTAATGGTACTTTGATATTATTAACCATGGCCATAAAATAATAAGCACAATTAATTTCATTCACAAAAGGAGCTTAAAAAACAAAACAAAGCAAGAAACTGCATCCATCTAGACTGGTAGAAGGGGCAGAGACATGGAACAGGTTGGGACACAGCCAGGTAGAGTGGATAAAAATTCAGGAGGGATATCTCGGAAGCAAGGAGGCCCAGAACCACACTGGATCCCAGCCCAAGGTTCAAGTGCCAGGAAGATAAGTCTTCATAACTTCTGGCTGCAAAAATCATTAGGTATTGAGTCAGTAGAAGAAACTTATAAAGTTCCAACCAGTTCCTCTTAAAGTATTCACATACGGACTTACTCAGACTCATTCCCTCTGAGCTCCAGCACAGAGGTAGCACCTGGAAAGGCAGCAGTGGCATACAGGGAGGAAATGAAGTGCCTGGCATCAAGGGGAGAGCTGGGGGGCAGCTTTCTGTCTAAAAGAAAGGCAGACAGAAGCCATTGTCTTTTTTCTGAACCCTCCCCCCACAGAGGTACAGAGCCAACAGGCTGGTACCATATCTAAGACTCCATGAGCTTGGATAACACTGTTTGTCCTGCCCTGGATTTTTTCTGAGGCTACCCAACATAAAGCTGTTAACAGTACCTTTTCCATACGAATGGCTGGTCTTGGCTTATGCTTCATAACTTCCTAAATATTTTCAAACAAGCAATAGTTGACTTCAGTGAGCTATCAGCCCCTGTACCTCTTCCTATGTAGCCCAGGCACTGAACTAGCAGCAACCAGCCTAGATTCATGGATTGGCTTCACCTGGAAATCTCCAAGCCCAAAACAAGTAGCAGCCTTCTCAGATTGCTCTATAGCTGAAGCAAAGTGGCCCTGGACAAAGCATAGGTGTGGGCTGACCTTGGGCTGAACTACATGGGAAACTCCAGGGCTTGCAAACCCAGTCAACAGCTACAGAACATGTTGGAGCACCACCACCCTACTGCTGCAAAGCAGCATCTCCATGGAGGACAGAGGTTGGTGATCAGTGGTCACAGCCAATCCTTGCAACTGACTGGCCTGGGTCAATCCCTTCATTGACCTGCCAACAGAAACCAAGGCTCAACTACAAGAGGAGAGTGTACTCAGCCCACATGAAAAGCAAACCTTCAATGCCCAGCTTGGATGATAAGACATATGGTGGCACTGGACCCTACCATATTAGGTCACAATACCAAGACAAAGAGTCATAGCAGCTCTACATAATACATGGAGAAATAACACAAGGAGGCCGCCAAACAAGGAGACAAAGGAACATAGCCCAAATGAAAAAAACAGATTGAAACTCCAGTAAAAGAACTAAACAAAAGGAAGATAAGTAATCTATCAGCTGCAGCGTTCAAAACACTGGTTATATAGATGGTCAAAGTATTTAGAGAGGACCTCAACAGCATAAAAAATATCCAATCAGAAAAAAAAAATACAATAACTTACAGGGAAACAATAGTAGAATGAATGAAGCCAAGAAACAAATCAATGATTTGAAACATACATAAGCAGAAGAAAAAAAGCAAAACAAAAACAAGTAATCAGAACAAGAAGGAAAAAATGCATAAAAAATGAGGATAGTGTAAGCAGCCTCTCAGAAAACTTTAAGTATTCTAACATTTGCATCATAGGGATGCCAGAAGGAGAAGAGAAAGGGCAAAAATTGAAAATTTATTTGAAAAATTAATGAAAGAAAACTTCTCTAATTTGGTGAAGGATATAGACATGCAAGTCCAGGAAGCTCAGAGAGTCCAAAACAGAATGGATGCAAAGAGTCTCACTCCAAGACACATCATAATTAAAATGCTAAAGGTTAAAAATAAGGAGATATTGTTAAAAGCAGTAAAAGAAAAGCAGGTAGTTATCTACGGGGTGAGCTCCCATAAGACTGTCAGCTGATTTCTCAAAGGAAACATTGCAGGTCAAGAAGGGACTGGCAAGAAATATTCAAAGTCATGAAAACTGGGGACCTTCAGACAAGATTGTTCTACCCAGGAAAGGTACTATCATTTAGAATCAAAGGGTAGGTAAAGAGATTCCAGACAAGAAAAACTAAAGGAGCTCATCATCACCAAACCATTATTACATGAAATGTTAATGGGACTTAAGAAAATGATGAAAACTATGAGCAATAAAGTAGCAATAAATACATATGTAATATCAACTGAATGTAAAAAACAAACTAAACAAACAAGAACAACAGAGACAGAATCATGGCTACAGGGAGGTTTTTGATGGTTGCCAGGGAGGAGAGGAGTGTGGGAAAGTGGATGAAGAGGTGAGGGGATTAAGAAGTACAAATAGGTGGTTATAGAATAGTCATGGGGTTGTAAATTACAGTATAAGAAATGCAGTAGCTATGAACTTATATGCATTTATACATATGATCATGGACATGAGCAATAGTGTGGGGATTGCCTGAGGGAATGGGGGATTCTGGGTAGAGGTGGGAAAACTGGGACATCTGTAATAGCATACATAATTAATAAAATATGATTACATAAACAATACATATTTTAATATATTTTATAGGTTCAGCGATATATTTTTGTTGAACTTGATTTTTTGTCAAAATATTTTAAATCCTACATGTGCACATTGAAAAACTATTATGTAGGTTCTAGAGTGCAGTGGCTATTATCATCTGTGAACATATTGTCCTCCTGAAGCATGTATATATATATATGTATATATATGTATATATATGCACACACACATACATACATATATATGTATGTATATATACACACACACACACACACACACACACACACACATATATATATATATATATATATATATATATATATATATATATATCCATTTGTTCAAAAGTTTTCAGGGATACCCTATGCACCTGGGACCAGTAACAGTGCCATGCCCAGAACAACTGATGTGGTTCTTTGAGATGACAATGATAAAAAAAAGTGTTTACTGACATCAAATAATGTGGAAGCATAAACAGAAATGGCAAAATGACTAAAGCATTCACTGAAGAAAATTTCATTGAGTTGATAAAGAATTGCTTTCTGCTGAATACCCAATGAAAATTTAGTTAGTGATAAGATATACTAGAAAATTCCAGTGGAGCATAGAACTGTGGATAATACTTCTAATTTTATAGTGATAAAAATTTCTAACTACATTTTCCAGGAATATACATTAAACCAATTTAACATAAAATATTTTGATGCTTTCCAACATTTTACAATCAGATTGTAATTGACTTTGTAAATAAGATATTGCATTTTGACAGTCAAATATAATATATAAAGTAAGAGCAAAATAATGTAACAATGAAGTATACAAAGTGCTTAATGGAGTGCCTAAGTAGTGAATAAAATATGCACACACCCAAACATGGGCTTAGGCGTTACATTCCATACATCAAAATTTAGAATTAGAAATATTTATACCAGACACTGTATAAATTAATTTATATAAGTTGCCAACCAAGTATAAGTAGGGGGTAAGAAAAAGTTGCCATCAAAAATTATTCTAGTAAGTTTATCCCAAGATACTGGGAAAATGTACAATGAGTGTGATTGAGAAGACATTTTTCTGGAAAGAGGTATTGAACTCTGGGTATGTTGAATTCAGCGGTTTATATGGAATCGAGATGTAGATGCCAAGGAAGACGTGGGAATGCTATTCTCAATTTTTGAAGAGTCTAAAAAGTTGGGAAGAGTTTACACAAAGTTCATATCATTGTAATGTATGGAATTCTTGAAGGAGGGTACCTTATACAAGAGTAAAAATAATGTCACATACAGGTTTTTCAATAATATGTATATCCAGAGAAAAAGGGAAAACTGAGTTATTTTGAAAGTAAGAGTAAAATGAACACTTTATACAACTTTATGAAAAAGGAGAAACTTTTAGGGAGAAATCATCATCAATGTCAAATGTTGTAGAAATGCCAAGTCACTTAAGGAATGCACATATATGCACACATGTGCACACATGCACACACTTAGTTAAGGTGTTGTGGGCAATCTTCACATGGTAATTTTAGGCATTGGGATAAACATTAACATGAATCACATATGTTGAACCAAATGTAGTGAAACTTTTAGAGATAGGATGTGTATACTGCTTTTGTAAATATTTATCTGAGAAGGAAAGAAAAAGCAGGAGAGCTAAAGGTGATAAATAAACAAATAGCGAGTGTAAATATGTTAAGGCACATATATTAAATTAGAACATAAAAGATGTAAATTTGATTAAAATATCAAATCATTATGATAGGAAGACAACTCACTAAAAAAGAACACCTCATTCACTGAAAACAAATGTTACCTGTTTACTGATTACATCTAAATTAAATAAATAATTTCATTCACATTATTTTGAGATTATGAAGCTTCTACCATAAAACACATGAGGACTTTATAATATCAAGGCAGCATTTATGTTAAAATGTTGAAAATTATAATACACACACTGAATGAAAATACAGCATATTTTTACCTGTGAAGTGATGACCATGAAATTAAAGAAGTGTGAAAAAAACATACATTATAAAGATAAAATTTAGCTTACTGATATCACAATTTCTCCATTATAAAATCAGCAGTAACAAAAATAAAAGCCAATATAAGTTCACAAAATAAGTAAGTTTACTATTACTAACATTCTTATTATCTAAGTACTCCTATAATCATGGCTATCTTAAAGGGATCTCTTCCACAGAAGCCAGTTAATGACTGATTATCTTATGGATATATAACATTTGGACCTAGACAATACTTTAAACATCATATTTCACCTACGTTCAATCATTTCAGTGGAGAACATTGGAGCTGAAGTCTGCTCCAACATCAGATTCTCACAGCAGTTTTCAAACATCACTGAGTCACCTGCACAGTGGATCAGGGACCAATCTACCACATAATATGGAGGACATAAGATTCATGAATAACATATTTTAAAACCATTTTGCTTTTTTAATGAAAAATTTATATGTTGTCATACTTAATTATAATAACCTTTTTGTAACAATCCCCAAAGTATTCAAATCATGATTTCCTTCTAGCGTTAATGATTTGGTTCACAGATTTGATTTAATAAAAGGTTTCTGACAGGTCACTACCCAGCAACTTAAAAGTTAAATTATCAAATAATCTGGAGGAACTCTAGGTAAAGTGACCATATGAGTTAATATGCAATCCAAGATACTTTGCAGAGTTAAAGTGATATTATAAATAATCATCAGGAGCCATAGGTATGAACCAGGACTATGCTAAGCAAACCAGGACAACAATCTCCCACAATACAGATCAAATTTATGTAAATATCTTTGCTTGTTTTACTAAACATAAAAGAGCATAGCTTTCTTTACATTAATTGTTCATGTCAAGTATTTAAATACTCTGTGTCTTATACAGAAGCAATCTCTCCAACCACCTTTTTACAATATGTTTGTATGTATGTGAGTACAGGTATAGTTGTATTTTTATTTGATTATCAGTAGTAGATGCCTCCCTTGTTAGACACTCTTAGGCCCAACTTCAAAGTCATACATGTATACAGTATTTACTTGGCATAAATCCAATACTATTAACTAATGAAATGTGAAATCAGAAAGGCATAAAAGTGCTAAATTGCAAGTGAAAAAGCCTGGTGATGGCATTCAGCATCCAAATACATATGTAGGAGACAAGCAGGTAAAGAAATAAACTTTATTGTGTCTTTTCCTGTTTTTGGATGATATGGTATGAATAATACCATATCTAACTGTTCTCATTTAAATGTACAAGTTACCCTTGGGCATCAATTATAATGTAACTGAGGCTATAAGCAGCAGCTAGAACCTGACAAGTGTGTATGTAGAAAGCCCCTTGAAACATCATCACTTTCCCATCAAAGAAGAAGCAAGGATATTATAACCAGGCAACTGGGACACCTTGTCAGTTATGCATAAATTGGGCAATAAAGAAAATAGCTTGACATAGGGGATACCATATCCAGAGAGACCTGCTAAGGGAATGGAATCTTCCCTTTAATTTGGACTTGTCTGCTGTAATTCTTCAACACTAGAAGACAGCAAGTCACACAGCAAAATTAATTTACAAATATTCAAACTGCCAAAACAATAAAATGATTGTTAAAATCTGCTCATACTGTAACCAAAATACTTTTTCTTAGCTATAAATGAGGATATTTGAAAAATAGGCTTGACTTATGTCTATAATAAAGAAAAACAATACAGATATTTTGGATTAAAAAAGTTTACATGTACAAATTTTCACTCACCCTTTACTCCTGAGCTACAGTCCTGAATATCTTTTTACCCACAGAAGAACTTCATCTATCCCCTCCCCTGTACTGTCCAGGAGAACACTAAAACCTAATGTACTATTTTTTTACTACTTTCTCCAGACAGAAATGAGACTTGGGAAGTATTTCCAATTTTGATTAGGAACTCTTAATTCAGATACTTGAGTATTGTCACAGGTTGGGTTCTCTGAAAACAGATACTGAGATGGTGTTCGAGATGTGGGGTTATTTTTAAGGATAGTCCTCTGAGAAAGGGACAAAAGTAGCACTGGGCAGAGAGGGAAGCATGGAATGTCATTCTGGTGGGTGAAGATGTCAGCGTAGGTAGCTAAATATTAATAAAAGAAGGGAGCAAAGAAAATCAGATGTTATTAAGTATAATCAATTGGAGAGCACAGGCTGCTTGCTTAAAAAGAAGTTACAGCTTCACATCCTTTCTAGGGAGCCAACAATCTATTCCCTAAAGATCACAGGAGAAGGGATAGAACAGTAAAGGGGGAGAAAAGCACATGTGCAGTAGAAGTCAAAATGGCCCAGGGGAAATGCTTTTATGAGGCATGTGTAATAGGAGCCAATGTGGCAACCATAGAGGCCTGTCACTCCAGCCTGGAGAAAGAGTGGATTGCTTGGAAAGCAGGCAGAGTGCAAGCCTGTAAAAGCTTGGGAATTAGATTGGTTATCTTGAAAAAACTCCTGGTCTGTCCCAAGCCTGAGATAATGTAATCCCAGGGAACAAAGTACCTTCTCCCTCTTGCCTGGGAAAATGTGCTCCACCCGTTCCTTTGCAGGTTCTCTCCACTGAGCCATGGGGGTCTAGCAGCCACTAGGGCTTCAGCAGACCACATGGGCTCCAAAGGACTAGGCTTTAACATGAAACAGGGACATTGGACACTAGCCTTTGCTTTGGTCTTAATGAAGAAAAGCTCGGATTTTTTCTATGGCAGGATAGACAGAGATGAGACATTGGAAACCCAGGGGCAGCCTTCTATTTTCAGCTGAATAAATCTTGCCATACCACAGTCTCCCACATATTGGTCTGCAGAATGCTCTTCCACGTTCCCATGAAAGGACACAACTTCCACAGGCAACAAAGACACAGGCGAGACTCTGAACTTGGAATGGCCCTTGGCTGCTGGCATCAAATGGCTAGGCCTTTCTCTCTGCTCTTTGATGGGTCCCTGGATGTAGGCTCCCCTCCAGAAAGGCATGATCCCTGGAGGGGTGTAACTGTGAAGAAATCTGGGGACACATGACCATGTCTACCACATTTTACATCTCACTCCCATAGCCATGCACTGATGCACTAGGTCTAATAAATTTTGAATCTTTAATATTTTTTCTGCTACATCTTTTATAATTTAGCTGCTACTGTTTTAACCCTGGATGCCTTTTATTATTTTTTTTTATTTGTCCCCATTTCTCTGCTTATAATAAGCCTGGGAAGCCTGAACCATATTTCATGAACTGAATAAATTGCTTAGCAACTTAACTCTGACTTCTATACATACAGGACCACATTGGCATCAGCTAACGTCACTTTCCCTTGCACTTTAACCAATGGAGCTGCTATAAATCTGTCTTGGTGCTATGATCTTCAAGATCTTCATCTTTTTGTTCAGGTTGTCACTTGTGATGTTAAAGTTTTCTCATACCTCTTTCAAGTCAGCCTGTAAGGTTTCACTCTCATACTAGAACACTTCTGCCCACTAGCAAGTGTTTATTTTCTTCCTTTAACCAGCTCCATAATAAGCAGTCTTCAGCACGTGTGAGCTTGTATCTATGGTCATATTAGTGTAACATCTAATGAACATTTCCTAATGAAATATCTGGTACATGTGGACAATGCCAACAGGCTTTTTCTTGAGGTTTAAGGAAAATGAGACTCATGTAGCTTCAGGGGAAGGAGAGAATTGAAGGAGGAAGAGGGGAAGAAATTTGGGGATAGATGGACAAAGAATCAACTGGTTAAAAATGAGGTGATTTTAGTAACAAGAATCTTAAATAATCTACTGGCCAAATAACTATCTGTGTGACATCAACAAATTTACTTAACCTCTCTGAGTTTTATTTACCAAGTATGTAAAATGTTGCTAACAATACATCATAGAAATCAAATGAGAATTGAAGTCACAGTTTCTGACACAGTTTGTATGTGTGTTCAATAAATTATAATTATAACAATTCTAGGTTATGGGGTGAGATGAATGAGATTTCTGTCTGTTCTGCCTACTGGCAACATAATGTTTTAACAAGCTATTTCAAAGTTTTGTTTGAAAAATCAAGCACCTCAGTATTGCACATACATCCCAAGTGTTTGTTTAAAATATTTAAACATTAAGCTTTTAAAACATTAGCCACATTTAATTGATTATTTTTTCATATAGAAAAATATCACTCTTCAGGGTAAAGTTCTGTGGGTCTTTTAAGATGATATTTTCATCCAAGCATATCATTAGTTATGCACTAACATAAACACTTTCTGAATAAAAGTGAGTTGCTTTATAGAGTGGATGCAGCATCTGTCATCACCATATATCTGTAGGTGAAGTTGATTCAAAACAATTTTCTAAAGAGAATGTGAGGCCTGAATGTGGGCACACCCACAGCTCATCTCAGATGTCTTTACTGAGCGTTTGAGCTTCCATAAAAAGATTGTAATCCTGATCCCACCTTGACTATTCACTCTGAATTCCTGAGGCTCCTTAAAAGAGATCTTTTCTGTGTTTGCCAGGAAGTAAAATTTCAAATCAATGTCAGCCAAAATTCACTAAATACATTGTGACACTAAATGATTTTCAAGGATGCAGTCCAGCTTGCCTACATAATTGGTTTTATTCATTTGTGACTGTGGAATGGTGTCACCAGCCTTCGGCACCTCCTTGCCAAGTCTCTTTGAAGGACGTTAGAGTGCCTGATTGAAAGGATCTGGGGGGCTGAGAGCAAGGGATTTCTCTGTTTCTTCCTGGTGCATCCTAAGTTCCTGGTATCTGTGTTTAACACACAGTCAGCTGAATAAATATGTGTCGATGAACAGCTCCACTTTCACACAGTGCCCTCACCAGGGGGACACTCACTCTATGTATCATTCTAATTATCATTCCAAGATGAAGTATTATGTTTTCCCCAGCTAATTAGTGTATTTTTATGTCACAGCCCTTGAAGACTGTAATGACAAAGAGTTCTTTTCACACAATTTTCAAAGTTCTGAACCCAAACTTCTGTTTCTCCTCCAGTGAATTATTTGGGTTACTACTGTGTACAGGTTCAGCCTACTTCTAGCTATACATTATAGTGACATTTTAATTTCTATACATTTTCCTGACTTCATTTTAGATTCTTTTGAAGTTACTTGAAATGCTTTCTGGAATAAGCAAGTTATACAGAAACAAAGAGATGTATCTAAATTTCTTTTCTATTCGAAGATTAGACTGAATTTTTTATTGTCATTAAGGAGCATTATAAATGAAAGAGCCTTACAGTAAATGACACAGGACCACAGACATTTCCCCAAATGTCTTTACCTACCTTATCACTATTCCCTTCCTTCCAGAGGCATCACACCTTAACAATTCTAGCCCTCCCCAAGGGCAGCCTCCATCCAGAGACCCATCAGAGAGGGGGTGGAAGGCGCAAGCACTGGAAAGCCATTGAGGACTGTGTGGTGGGCCACTAGGGATGTACTCCGTCCTAACAGAAGCTGAATTCTTCTGAGCAATTACTACTGAGATGCTGCACCTATATTAAGTAGAGTTAATTTTAATAAAAAAAAGATGCCCGCAAGAATGGGCATGGGGCTTTTTAAGGGTGACAGCCTTGCTCTGAATTTAGTCATGATGATGGCTGCACAACTCTGTGACTACACTACACTTAAATACGATATTCACATAAATATTATTGAAGCCATTTTTCTTTAAAAAATGTGATGGCAACAAGAAGAGAGAAATGCAAGCACATTACTACAAATACAGAGGCTTTACAGCAACACAGATTTCTTCTCTTAAAGTCCTGGGGTCAGGAGTCTGAAAGCAGTTGCCCTGGGCTAAGCTCAATGTCATGGCAAGGGTGCTTCCTTTGGAGGCACCTAGAGTATAATCTCTCATTTTTTTTGGTCCTTTTTGGCTCCTAGTGCCTACTTTTATTCCTTGACTGCATCTGTGAAGTATCCTTCCAATCTCTGCTTCCCTCATCACGTTGCCTTCCCTTCAGACTCTGACTTCTGGAGCTCCCCCGGATAATGCAGGGTTATTTTCCTAATCTCCCTATCTCAAGATCCTGAGCTTGACCACATCTGCAAAGTCCTTTTTCCTAAATACAGTGACATTCACAGGTCCCAGGAATTAGGACATGGGCATTTTAGGGAGGCCATTAGTCAGCCCTTGAGAATGACCCAGTGCAAAAGTCACACACACACACACACACAATCATTTTCTTAATAAGAGAAAAACAGATATGGAGAAAGGTAATCAGTGATGCAGTAAGAGAATATATTCAATAATGGGAGAGATGCAAGTCACTTAACAAACAAGGTTTACAGCACTGTACCATAACTCACACAACAATGCAAAGGTCAGTTCAGCTTACATAATGTGGTTGGAATAAAAACACAGTTCCCGTAACCAAGAGAGTGTTCAAGAAATACTCACTGTTCTCGCAAGTTGTGTGTTAGCCTATCGGTTTGGCAAAAGTCACAAGAGTATGCAGATTTCTAAATATCTCAAGAATATAGAGAATTGATAGAACAATATATGTGTGTGTGCATACCCACTGAAGGAGCACTGATACAAGCAGAAAATGAAAAAAGGAGAAGAAAAAAAGAGAGCAAAAAAAGAAATAGTAGAGAAAAGTATGGATGTCTTTGAATATTCAAAACACAAACGTGAGTAATGTATCAGATATAATTTACGAGCCTCAAACTATAGTGTTTGAATTTATAATGCTTTCAAGCTAGAGTAGCTCATCAGGGATTCTTATTCCAAGCACGTTTCCCCAAGAATCAACAAGTACCTTGTTAGATAGTGAATGTACGTGAGCATTCTTCCAAAATAACCACCCCAACATGATTTTTCATTTGAGGAGAGTGAACTAAATAAAAGAGCTATTTTAAACCCTTAGAATCCCAAGTCTTCCCATTAATAAACAAATAAACATCAAGTTTTAGAAATAGCTAGAACAAAGCAACAGAAGTAAATATGTAATAAAGCATGATATAGTGGCTCATCACAGCAAAACTTTCACGTCTAATTTAATAATACCCTAGTTTGACATTTTCCATTTTGGCGGGCTAAAACTTCCTTTGTATCTCAAGCAAGCCTGTCCCGTGGCGTGCATCTAGTAGAGAGAAAAAAATTAATCGTGTTATTCACATGGCCACCTTGGGGGCAGACTGCAGCTCGCAGAGCACATGGGGATACTTACGGTGTCAGTAACAATGTCTAAATAACACGACTTCTAATTGTAGTCATCTTTTATCATCATGAATGTTCCCTGTGCTCTATTTAATTTGATCATATTGAAATTTGCTGTCTTGATTTTCATGAATTAGGGCAAAGTCACCCTTACTCACCATCTGAAGTCTCAGATGTTCCTTCCCACCCAGTAATGAAAATGAAACATTTTCCTTGGCAACTCAGATGGCATTCTGGTTAATTATGTGGATGTAATTCTTAGATTATTTGCATATTTTGTAGCTGGAAAACAATCTAATTTTCAGCCAATTTTTCTTACAATATTATTTTCCTACTTTATTTCATGTTATTTTTGTCTTATTTCAAGAATTTATTAAGTTTGCCTGAAATTCTTTTTTACAGCAAGGCAGAGAGTAATATACATTTAAAATATATTCTCATGTTATTAATTCCACAGTATTTATAAGTGGTGTCTATACATACAAATAAAATGTGTTGCTACAACTCATATGTTTCATAAGGGAGAGCTTATAAGAAGTAACCTAAAATTTATAACAGTTAGATTAGTTGTCCTTTGAAAGTTTTCAAGGATTTCTCCCAAACTATGGAGGATTTAAAAATAAATATGTTCCTAATAAAAAAATGTTCATTCAAAAATATATTACTGGCAGAATGATTATATAACATAACTAACAAACATAACATCCCTTAAGCACATATGCACCCCTGTGTTCATAGCAGCACAATTTACAATAGCCAAGTGCTGGAAACAACCTAAGTGCCCATCAGTAAACGAGTGGATCAAAAAACTGTGGTACGTTTACACAATGAAATACTATGCAGCAAAAAGAAGGAATTCCTGTCTTTTGCAACAATATGGTTGGAACTGGAGACTATTATGTTAAGTGAAAAAGTAGTCAGTGAAAGACAAATACCATATGATCTCACTTATAAAAGGAATCTAGTGAAAAAAAATAAACTCATGAGCAAAATAGAACCAGAGACATGGAAACATAGAATAGAATGGGAGCTGGCAGTGAGGAGGGGAGGGGATAATGGTAGAATGAATGGAAAGGGACTAGTCAAAGAACAAGTACAAATGACCCATGGACATGGACAAAGATGTAGGGATTGACTATGGGTAGGTGGGCTGGTCAGAGGAGGGCAAAGGATGAAAAGTTAGGATGACTATAATAGAATAATAATAGTAATCATTAATATCAATAAATTAAATTGTGTACTGAAATGGATAGTTTTAAGTGGATATGCTATTCACTTTGATGTTCTTTACAATTATGTTGACTTGATTACCGGATAGGTGCATTCTATACGACTCAATATAATACCCTTCTAATTTCTAAGGTTATTTCTTGCTAATGGTAGGCTGCACAGCTGGTCAGTGGTCAGTGGCAGGAACTGTAATTTGCTTTGTGATGACCTTTCACACTACTACATTTTCTGATCATTATAAGTCTGTGAAAAGTCAATGCTGTGCAAAAACATTTTTTTTCAGGGTGACTGCATATCATTAAGTTCTGCTGATTAATGAGTACTGAAAATTTTAAATCTTCTCATGATAAAAGCAAATGTAGATTAAAGCAAATATATTATTTTAAAATGTCATGAATGCCTTACTACCAAACCAAAGTCTCTCATATTATATATTAGATCACTTTCTCAATTTAACAATCCCCTAACATGTAATAATGTCGGCCACCAGCCATTTATTCAGTGTGCCACTTATTATATGGGCTTAACTTTCATCATTTTATTTAATCAATTTAATAATCCCAATGACAGTCATCATCGGAACATTTTAGTGAAGAAGAGTTTAGAGTGATAACGACTATGGCTGAGCCACAGACAGAATGAGGGCTAACACCCAGGTCTGAGGATATTACCATTTATACTATATTTTATGAATGTAAGGAGATAAACCAATTGTTCTGTGTTGTTCTAATAGAATATAAATGCCTTTTTCTGATACTGCTTATTTCCTATCCAGAGACAATAAAAATCTGTTCTATATCTCTCCTGGTATCAAGACTAGGGATTGCAGGACTAATAGTAATAGTTTTCCTAACGGTGTCAGTAATCTGGTGTTCTAACTACGTAACTACTCAAGGAGATGAAGCAGATGACGAGAACATTTTTTTAAAGGTGATGCACACAGCATATCTTAATCTGTCCACTGACAATTGACTTTAATGGAACCACACAAACATTTTTGGTTATCTTTATCTTAAACTTTAAAGAAACAAAATTGTGTGGAGAAAAATTCTTCACAATTTTACAGTCTTCTCTGTTATCAAGTCCCTCTGAGACCTGGACAAAAACATTCACTTTACTGTTTTCTAAAGTATAAAATGACTGTAGTTTCTGGAATGTTCAATTCTTAATCAAGTTTTAAATTAAATGACTTCATCAGACTTCTGATTCCAGAAAGATGGAGTGACACACAGTTTCCTATTCCTCCCACTGGGTACAACAGTAACTCCTGAGCATTAAGTGTGAAATGAAAATAGAAGACTCAGAAAGGTGAAAATGACATATAGGCCTGGCTGGTGTGGCTCAGTGGACTAAGCGCGGGCTGTGAACCAAAGGTTGCTGGTACAATTCCCAGGCCAGGCCCATGCCTGGGTTGTGGGCCGGGTCCTCAGGGGCAGCCATGTGAGAGGCAACCACACACTGATGTTTCTCTCCTCTTTCTCCCTCTCTTCCCTTCTCTCTAAAAATAAATAAATAAAATCTTTTAAAAAAGGAGAAGAAAAGGACACATAAACCAGGCACCTCAAAACACACAAAGCGATAATGATGTGTTTTCTCGATTTTCTCTTTGTCTTGTACATTCTAGATGAGACCTGAAGAAGAAGCTGTTATCTCAGAAATGTGAAAGGGTATAGGACAAAAGCCTAGGTTTTATCCAAAGTACCAGAAAAAGGTCAGCTAAGACAGACCAAATATAAAATAAAAAGAAGATAAAAGGTAGCAATTGCTATATTTCAGCAAAACACCACACCGCAGGAAACAAACAAACAAAGCAAAACAAGCATGACAACAACAACAAAGATGACTGCTTTATCTCACCCAGGCCTGGAGAGGCTACGTAGTGACTCAAAGCTCCTGTAGCTGGTCATGCTGTGACCAGGTGCCCCAGCATTCCTGACAGGGTTATGGCAGAGAAGGTTACTGCAGAGTTGGGATTTCCTCCTCACTAATGGTAATGAAACCGACCTTCACTCCCCCCACAGTCTCAGTGAAACCACTGCACTCTTAGAACTGAAAAATACAACAAAAAACAAGTGAAGGGCTTAATAGCAGCACAGAGATGACAGGAAAAAAGAGTCAGTGAAATGTAACACAGAACAATTATAGTTACACTCTCTGTAAAGTAAAGAGAAAAACATGCTAAACAATGAACAGAACCTCAAGGTCCCGAGGGGCTCCAATAAAAGATCTAACATTCATGTCACTGGAGTCCAAGAAAGGGAGGAAAAAGCAAGTAAAGCTAAAAAAATGCTCAAATATAATGACTAGAAACTTCCTAAATTTGGCAAAAATATAAACTTATAGACTCACTGAGCTGAATGAGCTTCATATAAGATAAATCCAAATATATCCACCTGAAAATGTATCATAATCAAATCTCTGAAAACTAAAAACAAAGAAAAAATGTCAAAAACATCAAGAAAAAAAAAGTACCTATAATAGAAAAACCAAGATGAATGACAATAAATTTCTCATCACAGACCATGGAGGCCAGGAGAAAGTGACACATTTTTCAAATCCAAACAGAAAAGAGCTGTCAACCTAAAATTCTATACTCAGTAAAATATAACCTGGGATTTAGAAAAAAATCAGAACTTTTCAAAGAATGGCAAACTAAGAGAATTTACCACCAAAAACCTATTCCAAAATGCTTAAAGGAAGATCTTAAAGTAGAAAAGGAATTGCAGGAGAAGAAATCTTCAAACACTAGAAAGGAAGAACAAATTACGGAAAGTTAAAAGTGTATGTGAATACATTATATTTACCTTTTTTCTCATAAGTTTTCTAAGTATTCTTGATGGCTGACCAAAAATTATAACCTTATCTGGTGAGGCTCTAATTACATATAGTGTAAATATTTAAAACAAATGTAAATGGAAAAAAGTAAAAGGACACAAAGGATGGGAATATGTCCACTTCATTTACATTGGTGCAAGGTCATACCAGTAGACTAATGAGTTATGAACAGGTAACATGATACCCAGAGGGACCAGCAGAGGGATACAAGGAGGCACACTTAAAAACATAGATAGAGTAAAACAAAATCGTAAAATGTGTTTAAATAACCCATAGGAAAGCGGAAAATGAAAAATAAAGAAAATAAAACCAAGAGAACAGAGAGCAAAAATAAAATAAAATAGCAGCCCAACATATCAATGATATCAATAATTATGTTCAATTAAATTATCTAAATACACTGATTAAAATACACACAGATTGTCAGAATGGACTTGTAAACACGATATATATGTGTTATAAAGATTCACTTTATACATATTAATTTAGTTTGATTTAATTAAAAATGAAAAAATATATATCATGTAAACATTAATCAGAATAAAAAAGTAGTCAGTGTATTAATGTCAAATAGAGACAACTTTCCAGCAAAGAAAATGACAAAAGAGCAATGATTAAAGAGCCAACCGAACAATAACATACAGTTGTCCGAAATTTACATGCAACAAACAAGAGAGCTTCAAAATTTGTGAAGTGAAATCTGATACAACTAAAAGATAAAATAGGTAAGTGCACTATCGGTGTCAGAAAAGTCAACATCCCTTTCTCAGTAGTTAATTGAACATCTGAACAGAACTCATCGAGGTTATAGAGCTCAGAAATACCATTGTACAGCAGATCTAACTGACACGCATCGCATGACATGCAACAATAGCCACGGACCATATTCTGGGCATGAAATAACCTTGACTAAGTAAAAATAATTAAAACCATATAGAGTGTGTTCCCTGAGCACAGTGGGATCAAACCTGAAGTCAATAAAAGAATAATATATAAATCTCCAAACATGTGGAAACTAAACACCACATCTCTAAATAATTCATGGACTGAAAAGGAAGTTTCAAGGGAAGTAATAAAATATATTTAACTTTGTTGAAGTGAATATCCAGCATCGTAAAACATGTTAGAAACAGCTACATCGTTGCTGTGAGGGAAATTTATAGCATTAAATGAACACATAGGAAAGAATGAAAATTCTCAAATTGATTGTCTAAACTCTCTCTTCAAAAACTAGAAAGAGTAAAATAAACCCATTTAAAAAGAAAGAAAGGTATAATGTTTAAAAAAACAGCAAAAATCAATAAAATTGAAAAATAAAAATATAAATAAATTGGTAAGAGTGAATTCTTTGAAAATTTCATACAATTGACAAACATCTAACAACACTGCCCAACTAGAAAGAGAAGGACAAAAATTATCAATATCTTGAATGAAACAGAAGCTATAACAACAAACCTTGAAATAATCAAAATTATAAGGTCATACTATGAACAACTATAAATACATACACTTGAAAAGTTAGATGAAATGGATTACTTCCTTCAGAGCGCAATCTACCGTAACTCATCCAATATGATCCAGATAATTTGAATAGCAACCTAAATTTCTAAGAAAATTGAATGTATCTCTAAAACCTCTTCCTAAAAAGAAATCTCCAAAATTGGTTGTAGTGGAGAAATCTAATAAATAATTTAAAAATTAGCACTAATTTACAACCTCATTAGGGAAAGAAAAGTATAATAAAAATCACTATTTACCTATCAGAATGGGGAATTGCTGTTTAATGTGTATCAAGTTGTAGTCATATAAGATACATATGACCTAGAGTCTGTTACATAAAATAATGTGTAAAGTTAACAACATTGTGTTTTCACTTGAAAACTTAAAAAAAGTAGATAGCATTCATGCTAAGTGTTCACACACATGCAGGCACACACAAGGCAAGGGACCAAGTGAAATCTTTCAGAAGTGAAATTAGTTTCATGTCATGAATTCGATTCTGATGGTGATATCTCAGTTGTATCCCTACATCAAAACTCATTGAAATGTATACATTAAATATGTTCAATCTTTGTATATCTTAATAAAATTAAAAATAAAATAAATCGTATCTACAATAGCAAAATTTGGCAAGACTGTCAAAGATCACTTAAATATTGCTGTTTTAAAAGCAAAATGGTACAACCACTCTATAAAACAAGTTGGGAGCTCTTTAAAAGTAAATAAAATACCATATGACCTACAGACTGTACTCCTGGGCATTTATGCCAGTGAAAGGAGAACGTATGTTCCAACCAAAACCTGTAAATAAACATTCACAGAAGTTCTCTATAAGCAATAACCAAAAGCTGTAAAAAAACCCTGATGTCCTTCAACAGATGAGTCACTAAACACCATGTGGTACATCCACATGATGGAACATTACACACTAAATACAAAGGAGCAGACTATGGATTGATGACACACTTAAGTGGGTCTCCAGAGGACTATGCTACGTGAAAAAAAAAATCTATTCCAAAAGCTTACATGTTGCAGATTCCATTTGCAAAATGACCTTGAATTTTATTTTTTATTATTTTTAAAGGTCTTATTTATTTTTTAAAAATTTTATTTATTTATTTTTAGAGCGAAGGGAAGGGAGGGAGAAAGAGAAGGAGAGAAACATCAATGTGTGATTGCCTCTCACGTGGCTCCCACTGGGGACCTGGCCTGCAACCCAGGCATGTGCCCTGACTGAGAATCGAATAAGCGACCCTTTGGTTCTCAGCCCATGCTCAGTCCACTAAGCTATGCCAGCCAAGGCTGACCTTGAATTTTAAAATAACAAAATTATTGCAGGGGAGAACAGACTAGGGGCTTTAGGGGTTGCATGCAGGCATAGTAAGTTTGAGATGTATATTACATACACAGAGATCGTGTATAAAGCTGGATCTAAAAAACTGGACATAAAATTCAGAATAATTAGGTTTTGCAAAAACAATGGTGGGCTGAATTTGTCCTCTCATAATTCATATGTGGACATTCTGATACCCAGTACCTCAGAATGTAACATTATTGAAGATAATCTCTTTAAAGAGGTAATGAGGTTAGTAAGAGGCATTTAGGGTGGGGTCCTGATCCAATATGGGGGGCATCCTTATGAGAAGAGGAGGATCCCAGGGAAACACGTGCACAGAAGAGAGGCGATTCAAGGACACACCGAAGAGTGTCCATCCGCATGTCAAGGAGAGAAGACTCAGGAGAAACGAAACCTGCCAATATCTTGCTCTTGGACTGCCAGCCTCCAGAACTGTGACAGAAAATATTTCTGTTGTTTAAGCCACCCAGTCTGTGGTGTTTTGTTATGGCAACCCCGGAAAACAGGTGCATATGGTACTTGATGCTGTCCCCTGCAGGGAGAGTTGGTGGCTACAGGAGCCCGAGGAAAGGGCACTCCAAACTGCGCAGGATGGGAGGAGAGGCAAGAGGTTGTCTCAGAGGACGGAAAGTTACAGGTGAGATGAAGTTGAATCCCAGACAATGTAAACAAACCCCAAAATAAGTAAAGTAAGGTCATAAACATAAGAGCTCATTGATGTTAAATGAGTTTGTTAAAAAGAAAAATATACTAATTTTCCAGTATCTTTGTATGCAGTGTGTTTAAATCCTTGAGTGGATGAAAGCAGATGTCTCAGGACTGTTCTTTACCGTAGGTAAAATTATCATTTATCCCTTTGTCATGACAGAAAAAACAATGCATGCAGAGGGTTTAGATTTTGTTTCAGGACAATGAGGTTGTTTTTGTGAATAAGGTTTCTATCCACTTAATAATTAATAAGAGGAAGAGATGGATGAAGTTAGTAAAGATTAAAAATGAGGAGACTGATAAGATATGTGAGAGTAAAAAACCTGAGTTTATTAAGAAAATGTAGTCCACTCGAGAGTCTTACTTGTGTACATGAGACATTTAGTCACAAAATTAAGGTGAAAGCTTAAGGTTTCAAATAAGTGCACACAGGAAGGTGAGAGATTAAAAACATGGGCTGCTGCTCTATTCTGGTTAGAGAGGTAACTACATTTTGGAGACTTGGGGGAAGATTTGGGATGGGACTAAGAGTTTTGGACTTTTCGGGGGAAAACTTAGGAATATATTTTGGAAAGAGTTCCAGTTGGTAGAATGAAGGGAGTATATTAATAAAGAATGGCGTTTGGGTTTTGTGCTTAAGAAACTGAGGGGCTGCATTGCCACAAACCCTTTGTAAACTCCACGAGTGAGGTTCGAAACAGAAATAACACTCCTGTTTTTCCCAAATCTTGTTACAGACTGCTAATACCTCATATTTCATAGCATTGGGGTTTAAATGGATAAAAGACCATCCAACTGAAGGATACGTTTCTTAGCCTCCCTTGTAGCTAGGACTGAAAAGTGACAATGTCCTGATGAAAGAGTGTGACATGTGCCACCAGACGATCTGCTTCTTTAGGAAATGGGGTTCTTTGGACTGAGTGTGAATATCTGTAAGGGCACCAGTGGAAATGAATGACATGCATCTAGGAGCCAAAACTATTAAACTCTCTCTAATTCGTTCTCATTCAAGAGAATTCTGAGAAATTTTCTGGGTTTTAGTATGAATACATTAAATACTTCATAAACTCATTGGTATGAGGATCCGATACAAAAGCATCATCTCCAAGTGACCTAGCATACACACAGATGCATGCATGCATATTGTTTATAAAAATTATCTACTTAGCCTGGCTGGAGTGGCTCAGTGGATTGAGTGTCGGCCTGCAAAACAAAGGGTCACCAGTTTGTTTTCCACTCAGGGCACATGCCTAGGTTGCAGGTCAGGTCCCTGGTTGGGGATGAGTGAGAGGCAACCACACATTGATGTTTCTCTCTCTCTCTTTCTCCCTCCCTTCCCCTCTGTCCAAAAATAAGATAAATAAAATCTTTAACAATGTTATGTACTTTGTACCTTGGAGCTGTAGGAAAAACTTAAAGTGAAATAAGCATTTAGGTAATAAGTAATCCTTGTTCACACCATGAATGATATTAATAGAATTTTAATAAAGCTAATGATGTTGTAATATATCTATGCCTTTGCAAAGGCACACTTAATTTGTATACACAAAGCTAAGAGGGTACTTGAAACAGCTGCAGACTAGCACCAATGTATTGACATAGAGGAAAAACTCACTTATAATCATTGTGTTTGGTCAGAAGTTCACGTCAGCGTTTAGATAATAAGTCTCATAATCACTGAAGAAACTAAGGCCAATGTTGCTTATTCTGACCTGTCCTTGCAAGTTCTCCTTTCTTCCATCTTAATTTATAAAGTCTGGAATACCTTAATGGGAAAGAATCATTTCAGTTGCTTCTAGGAAATTAAAGAACTGAAATAGCCTTCATTTTGAAAACAATCAGTGGAGTAACTCTTATGTGCCAAGCAGACTATCAAATGAAATCACTTTAGAAAGCAGTACTCATGTGCTTAGGGTTCATTAGCCAGTGGAAACAGGGCATTCTGTTAATACGTAGCTATAGCTGCCTGTTGTTAGCATTTCACAGTCTACAGAGAAATCACACAACCCTGATAAACCTGGCCCATTGGCCATTTTCGGGCTGCCCCTGATTTCACCAGCTCCTGACTTTCTGCCTTCTGCAAGGGTTTGCAGACCACATTTGTTGGCCCATCATCATTCGGGAACACATGTGCACTGTTAAATTCAAACTGTCTGCTCAGAATCAAAGTGCATTACCCCCGTGAGGTGTGTGTCGGGAGAGGCTCTCTTAGCCCTATGTGAATATCATCTATCAAAGTCCCACTGGAAGATTGCATGGCCTCCAAAGTATTATATTTTTTTCTCTAAAGAATGCCCCAAATGTTTAAAGGGTCTGGATTGAGGCAATCCAAGTAATAGATGTCAAAAGGTACCTAATGTACCTAAAGCCATTGACCTCTCAGCCCTCAGGACATTGCTGGATGTGCTGGATTTAATTTTTACTCAGCAGCATAGATTTTCTTCCAGGAACCTGCAAGGACACCTGTCCAATTAACCTTTAAGAAGGAATCCCTTTCAGTTTGTCCTGTTGTCCATACAGAATGCCTGTATAAGTATATCCCTATATGCACAGACATATTTCTCAAGTGCTAAAACTGTGTTAATTACTTATACATGAAGATCCTCAGTTCTGTGTAAATCAATTGTGTACATATATGTATATGTGTTGGCGTGTATCCAGTAGAAAAAGTTATGTGTTCATACACCAATTATATAGCTAGATGTCTCTCCTTAGGAAAAAAAAATCTTAAATTTTTGAGGTCCTAAAAATATGAACATTGATGATAATCTTATGTAGTATGACTTCCATAACCTCAGTTTTTAAGAGAAAATGAACATTTTATCCAACAGCCATTCTGTGTCATGGAGCAAAGGCATGGAAACATCAGAGATCCTTAGATTTAAAGTGAAACAGGAAATATATTAGAGATGATTACTCAGCACTGTGAGTTAAAGGAAGGATAAGTAATGCAGATGGGTGCCCCAATTATATGAATTAGAAAAGAAATAGAATCATCAGTGGTTGTCTAGAAATAGGAGAGAATGATGAATGAATTGTAGAAGAAGCGAAAGATTCGCAGGAAATGTAGGATGTCAACATCTGTTCCTCATTTTAAGACAGAAAACAAAGTAACTCACAAAATACCTCAGAACTCAAGTCCTATGTGGAAAAGGAAGGGATAAAAGAATCAGACTTGACAGCGGTATTAGCAGTACTCCTTTAGTGGAACTGCATTTTCCTCTCTCTGGAGTGATAAACTTCATAACTTGTAAGAATGGAGTTGGCTTCCCAGGGTTCCACTGCTCTGTGGCAATCACTTACAAAATGATGGTAGAACAGATAGCAGCATACCTAGGTGGACCGCAAGCAAACGAGCAAGCAAAACCCAAGGAATCAAAACTTTGAAGTTCATTTACAGAATATACGTGTACTCAATGGTTAACTCCATATCAGAAACAGACATAAGGTGAGATTTCTATATACAGTTGTTTGCTTTTCTCCTAGTATTAACTAGCTTAGGCTAAATTGTACAATCTCAGACCTATTAACAACAAAAGCTTATTTCTTGCTTGTAGCGCATGTGTAATACAGGGCATCGCAGTCTAGCTGCATCATAAGTTCAGGGAGCACAAGGACATTATTCTAAGTAGGGCCTGTGCTACTCCAAACTAGCTGCATAAAATAAATAAGAAGTATTTTTTCACTGAAGGTTAATAAAATGATCCTCATTCTATAAAAGTTTAATTTTAGTAAAAAGGCTACCTGGTGATACAGAGCAAGTACAAATTATTTCAAAACACTAAAGGCCATACCAAAACACATCACTACATTCTTTGCATTTTTATATTTCAATAGTACTTTGTTGGTCTATAGGCTGAGTTAAATTTTTCATTGTTATTAAATTTTCAATAGCTCAGTGTAGAATTTTATTTGCATACCCATCCTGCTATATAATACCAAGCAGCAAACTATTATTAAAGCAGCCATAGGTTAAGTTGAAAATTAGAAAATCCTTACAATGGTGATTAGAGGAACGGAAAAGTGTAGAGAGTTCAATTTTAGATCAAAAGTTGTGTCTCCAGACCTGACAGAACAATCAGTCTTTTACTTTTACACAATAAGCAATTTCAATATGCACTTCACAAATAGCAAATAAATGGGCAACCTCAGAACATCACTTTAAAGAGTGTGACTTTCCTGACTGCAACCACACATTCCGTATTCACTGACGCTTCCTGTGTAGGATGCAAGTCAGGAAAACGTAAAAAGCACTTAAAAACCATAGCAGACAATGAAAAGTAAAAAAGGCCATTTAGGTTTGCTGAATCAGAAGTGTAACGATATGCCTTCAAAAGAAACTCTAAAGGGATCAGCTTAGGATGTCCCTCATGGAGTTAAGGCCATTTTTGAAAAGGCAAAGATATCAGAAGCAGCAGGAAAAGGTCCTTTTAAAAATACTGGAACTTTCTTAAATGTATTTTAGTTTTAAAAAATAAATGGTAATCTTCTTTGATTTAGTATTATACATGAGTGCATGAAATAATGCTCTTGTGAAGGTTAGGACTCCAGAAATATTTTATTTCATTATTTAGTCTGCTCAGTCGGCTCCAGTGCCAAATACCTGGTGGGGACTCAATAAATACAAATTGATGATGACGATTATAACTTCTCTGAGACACACACCCAGTTTGAAAAATCAGTTATTAAGTCCCTATGCATTTTAACTTTCAATTTGTCTTTCTAAAGAACTTAAAATCAGATTTATTGTGGTTTGGTCTTCTATATTTTGATGAGAAGTGAGGAAAACTGCAGACACAGACTTTTCATATTGATGATGCAGGTTTATTTATTAGGCTTATTCACCGGACAGGTTAGTGAGCTATCTTTCTGGATGTCACCCACTGCATTCTGGGGCAATGAGCCCTTATAAAACTACAAACTCAATTAGAGCATGAATTAATATTTTATACATTAAATTTCATAAATTATGCAAGGTTGAACTGAGTAACTGAATTAAAATATGGTTTATAATTAAATCTTTATCAATCACCCTAAAAATGCAGCCAATATGTAGAGTTGGTTAGTCCCTTGTTCTCATGGGGAAGTGGCTTGTCAGGTAATAAGAATAATCAGTTTTAGCAAAAGACAATTGCTTGCTGCAATACAGTCACATTTGTAAGTGATCAGCAATGGCATGATGATTTATCACTCGTGACATGTGTGCCACACCAGAAAGCTTAACTTACACAATGGAGCATTCAGCCTCAAATTTGAAAACATTTCAGAGTTAAAACAGATCTACACTCCATAAGGTGTTTTATGATTCTTACCTACTAAAATGTAGAAATTAAACTAGATCTACTTCCCATGAGTCATAGTATTAAAATGAAAAATTTATTAGATTTTTATTAGACAAAAAGTTTATGTGGGTGTATTATTGCTATTAAGAAATATTTAAAACTGCTTATGAGATGGAAAAATATTATCCTGGGTCATCCTGGGAGAAGACTTACTTATTAAAGCTTTTTTTTTTTTTGTAAGAGCAGTTTAAGCCCATGAACACTAATTTTTTCATTAAAAATATCAATGTATTGATTTCATTAACATTTCATAATTTCATTGAAATTTATCCATTGGTTGTTTTGACCAAAAAATACTGGTCTATTATCAGACATCCAGATACAACATTATAAATTTATTGGCATGTCAATTAATATGAAAGGCTCAAATTTGAATTGGATTTGTGTAGGAAGAATCAAAAAACTACCCCCAAATGAATGGTGGTCTGTATGAACCAGACACAGTAGAGGTAGAAAATAAAGAAAAAACAAAGCAGCATGAAAATAAAGAGATGTGGAGTTGCACTGCAATTAATACAAGGCTGAAGATTGGCAAGGTTTTGCCTTTGCTTTACATTATAAAGTGGGAGGGAGAAGAAACGTCGTATATCGCAGACTAGAGTCTAGGCCTCAAAGCATTATTTTAAATTTAGCCAAATTAATAGTTTTCTTGAATTCTTCATTTCCTCAGTTGTAAATATCTGTAATAGTAGTTTACTTACCTCACATAGTCCTGACATCCATCAAATTAACAAATATGAAAGAAATTTGATTTGAATTGTAGGTCATAAGGAATCAGGGATGCAAATTTTATTACAAAATTTCTAGTAAATAGGAAGTCAGAAAGTATAATGAATTCTACCATTTTGCTCAGATTTTGGAATTTGTATTTAATTGGTACATTTTTGTCTATAAAGCAGACTATTTATCACTCATGAGACTAAAGCAATCTAGGGGTTGGTGTGTGTGCATATATATATATATATGCAATATTTTAAAATAAACTTGGTTTATGCCACCTCCTTTCTGGGGTCAGTGTACTCTTTATAAACTGGAACATATAAAAGTGTGTACATCAGACTTTAAAAAGTTCCTAAGTTACCTAGTCCATAGATTACCTTTACTAAGGCTGAATCTCAAGTTTGAATCTAAAAAAGAGAATATATATGAGAAATCACTAAACTTTAGACAGCAGAAAATATATATATATATACATATTTATATTATTTTCAGTTTAATGAGATTTTGAAAATAAATAGAACACATAACCAATTGTAAGTTGTAATGTCCTCTTTTGTCTGTGTTCTGTAGTTTTAGAACACAGCATTCTCTTTATCCCAAATCTGAAAGTGAGATTTCAATCACTTTAACCTGTAATCAAATATAGTAGTTTATAGAAAAATTAGAGGCCAGTTTACATTAAACAGCATAAACTGAAGCTGGCTAACTTAATAAAGCATGGTGGGAAGATAATTATCTGAGTGGGAGGCAGGTTTAATATACCTTGTACCTGTAAAATGTCATTCACAGAAAATTGACTCAAGATTTATAGCTGTAGGTAATAATTCAGTGTCAGTGAAAACCAGGTACATGCCTCAGCAGCAGAAATTAACCCACAGAAAAAAATATGGTAGTGTTATGTTTCTGGGTGGGGGAATTGTATCTGCTGATGACAAAAAAATCACTTAGAATTTGGCAAAATCCCAAAATTAATTACAAATACTGTTAAAATGAAAATCATAGTAAAATGGGCATAGTTTGATTGCCTTCAAGCTTGTATTGATTTCGTTAAGTAGTAAATAAAAGTCATGTTACATACTGAAAAACAAAACATAAAGGTAGAAAGTATACTAAAAAACCTGATTTTAAAAGGAGAAAATTTAATTAGACAGTACTTAGATATTAGTACTGTCTAATTAATTAGACAGTACCTTGTTGATTTTATATAATGCTATTATGAAAAAATATATCTAGAAATTAATACAAATTTATCTCTATTTGCCATATCACACAGTAACTACATGAAACGAACTGAAAAATCTAAATTTACAGTACTGCTGATTAACATTCTAGAGAGGTGCAGCTACACTTCCCAATCTGAATGAAGCATCTCACTTGTGTAAGTCATTCCAAAACACAGGTAGTCATAAGCAATGGGGCTCATCAAGACAATTAACTTGTATTAAGCATTTGTAAACCCTTACTGAATATGATCTTAGAAAGGAATGAATATTAATAAAGCCAATTTTATGGGATTATTATCACATAGATCACTGCAAAATGGTATATTTTTAAGATATTAAAAATATTTAAGAAGTAGTTTCCCCTCCCTTTTCTGACTGATGTCAATATTTGTAAGCAAAGCAAAACAAAAGTCATGCTCTTAATCAAGAATGCACCTATATTCGCAAGATTCTAATTTCCCAGTTGGCTTTACATCTTGTGAAACTTCAAAGAATAACCACATTAACATTCTGAGCATCCTACAATACATTTCATCAAATGTTTGCTCAAAAGTATCCTAGACAGGCTGGATTGTAGAACAAGAAATAGACATAAGGAAGAAATGTTACCTTTTCAGTTGTAAAAAACTGTACAGGTAAAATCCTGTCAAATTCTGTGCCTACATTTGACAGTGAGAATATATTGCATATTGTCATTTTTCTAGCTCCACTACTGATATGAAGCATATGAAATGGCAAGATTTAATACTTCAAAATTTTCAAGACATTTTAATATATACTGCATTTCACTTATTCTGGCTATGTATACATTGTCTCAAAGCCTGATTGTGAAAATAATAGTAAAATATGCAAAGTAGCAAGAGTTGAGGCAAATCATATCATCTAAGGAATCTTGGAATCTTGTTCTTTCTGATTAGCAAAAAGAAAAATGTATGTACATTGAGGGGAGAAAACTAAACCTTTTTATTATTAAGTGACCATTTCATTTCATAGTACTCATTTCTCATTTTGTTAGGAAAGACATCATTCTTTTAAGCCACATGAAAGCATATAGAAGAAATATACTTTCTGGTTGACATGGGATGTTTAATACAACAGAAATATCTAATTTGTGTTTCAGAGAGTCATATGGATTTGTCCCCATACTCAGAAACTCTAGTGAAATAAAAGGTAAGCATGTAATGTTTCCAAATTTACCAAGAAAAAAATGTATATTTCTATAACACACACAAAAAATCATTTTTATTAAAAAATAAGCAAAATGTGACATCTATCAAAATGGTAATATATTATGAACTCTCAGTATTTTATTATTTTTGTAAAAACTGAGACTTCACCCAGAGGCCTCTTGACTAAGAGATAAAATATTTGTCTATACGTGCCTATGTATGTGTAAACTAAGTGTTCTCTGTGAAAAATTGCAGTTGCATTTTGGAAGCAATTTATATAAAACAGACTAATACTTTCTGTATATTTTCAAGACTTATGGATGCAAAAAAGTTATTTCTTTGTAGCATCATAGAGGACCGATCATAGGTGAAAATAAAGGAAAAGATATTTCTCCTTGTATCTCTTATTACACCATTACCTCTCAAATTTTGAAAGCATGTAATTTTCCTCTGTCTTAGTATTCTATCATAAGTTATCTCCTGCTAAAAAAGAAACAAACAAACAAAAAAACCCCAACAATTCTTGGGTCACTCTCATTTTACCAGGCTACACATTACCAGATTGAATGTTTATAAGATTTTACTTAAGAAAAGTAAAGGTGGGGAGGGGTGGGGAGAAAAGACAGAAAACTGTACTTGAACAACAATTTAAAAAAATTTTTAAAAAAGTAAAGGTCAAAAATGGCCTTGTCTTGTGATCTACCCTTGTGAGATTGTTTTCTATTTCCAATCCGATTAATAGATTCCAAAAAATACATTTTTGTAATAAAAGTAAATGGGTTATAATGCTTCAGTAGATTAGCTGGCAGTATGTGCATTGAAAATAGATTTATGTATTTCATAAAAAATCATGAGTGCCTAATCTTAGAATATATTCACTGTTGCTTAATGTATGCTATTTGGAAATGGGATTAGGACACTGGATTTAGGTAGAAAAATAATAAAGACTTTAAAAATTGCTTTCAACAGACTATCTCAAATCACAAATGTAGAGGTAGGTCCAAAAACTCACTTTCTTAACTTTTATCTGAGACTTAAAGTGACTGATTCTAACTTACCAAGTTCATTTACTTATCTTTCTAAAAAAGGGATTAGACATTTTTGTTCTGTTACTGATCATACATGCTTAATAGTTATTGCCAAATAGTTTCATTTAGAACTTACAATTTATGCTTTTAAACATTGTTTCTACAAGACATATGAGGTATATAAATTAGGAGCATATGTAGGAAATCGTTTGTTCAATACATGTTTTTTAAAAGGTAGCTCATAGATGTATCCTGCCAATATATAGTCTTAGCCTTACATCCAGTCCTGGATGATTGGGAGAGACTTTTGTCTAAGGTCATGTTTTAAAAGTAAAGTTGATATTTCCATGTGGTAAAAACTTGTGACGTTTTTTAAAGATAGCATTACATTTATTAGGTGAAAGTTGTGAAAATAAGAGATGTGGCTGAATGGTGTGGGGGGTGATTGAAGAGCCACTTGTATGGTAAAACTATTGCATTTGGTGTCCAAATAGATATAAAAAGTAAAGAAATAGAAAAAATTGGGAAGATTTTGAATCAATTGTGGAAAGGGAAGCCAGTCAAAGAATGTGGCAGGTGTTGAATAGTTTGTGGAGAGTAAAGTAGAGAAGATGCCTAAATTGATGTGTGTTCAGATCTGTCAAAGGTTTTTAAGAAGTCTGGATTTAGGGCTTGCATTTTAGGAATTCTTGCATGCAGGGTGTTTCAAGGAAGAGTAAGAGGCTCCAGAGTCATGGGAAGGAAACGTGAATCTCTGATAGTTAAGTGGCATATCATGATTCTAGTAATGAAAGCTGAGAAGGAGCTGTAGAGGGCAGATGAAGCAGAATAAGAAAAATGAGAATTTAAAAATAAGGATTTTCAAATAAGGCTGCTTAGTTAATATATTCTAGGCTTAATGAAGTGACATGCAATTTAGAATAAAATTAACCTTGATCATCCATTCCATAGGATGTTCAAATAACACATTCATGCTGAAGGAAAGTTAAAGGGAATGTTGATTAAAAGAAACAGAGCGTGCTACCAAACTGAGAATAAGGGTCAGATTTAAATAGGGTGAAACTCACCGAGAAGTTGATCGAATTCAGGACTACATACAGAGACTCTTCCTTTGGGAGGCTGGACCAGGAAGGGAACAAGAAAGCCTGAAGCTTTGGAAGGTAGAGAGGTCTGTGTGTGAGGCAGAACTCTGAGATGACCCCAACGGCTGCCATTTCATACAGCCCTCTCCCCCAAGAGTTTTCTAGCTGACAGTATAGGGCAAACACAATGAGAGGCCACTTCTGTGATTTTGTCATTGTACATAAGACTCTTAGGTTAAAGAGGGAATAGTTCTTGCTGGCATGGGGAAAGTTAGCTGATATGTTGCGAGGGGTCAGTGGAGGACACAGGCGAGGGGAGTAATGGATTGATGAGGCCTCTAGGAATAGACAGTGACCCTCAGCTGGCAACTGGCAAGAGAGTGGTGGTCTCAGTTCAACAACTGCAAGAGAGGAAAACCTTCCGATAGTCTCACCTGAGCTTGGAAGAGGACATAGAGCTTGAGGATCCAACAAATGTCCAGGACACTTCCGTTGCAGCCCTGTAACTCCTGAGCAGAGTAACCGAATAAACTGTGTCCTGACTGCTGACTCACAGAAACTATGTCATAATCAATGTCCCTTATTTAAGCCACTAAGTTTGTGGTATAGTATAAAAACAACACAGTCTGGAAAAAAATCCTGCATGTATTTTTTTTTTTTGAAGATTACAGAGCTAAGTGACAACAAACGGAAAATGCACCTGAGCCTGGATGGAAATCTTAGCTCTGACAATTTTTAGTGTTGTGTGATCTTATCCTGTCATATGGGGTTTCTGTAAAGTAAAGTGACTTAATTCAGGTTAAATGCTTGAGCACAGTAAGTGCTCAAATAAATGTTAGTTATGCCTATAAGTCTTTGAGTTGGGGCTGGTTTTGTTTTGTTTTTCCTTCAAGAAAAATAATTGAGCTAACTTGCAGAATGAGAAGAATGGACAGCTGAAGCTCATGATTCAGGAGAAATTGTTAGAGAACATAACCCACAAAGAAATTGGATCTAGAGAACATGAAAAAGTGAAAAACGAGATAAATAAATAACTATAAAATATAATCTGGCTTTAATTCATTTTGTAATGTAAAAATGTCAGTTATTTATGATAGTTAATAACTGAACGGTTAAATAAATGTTCAGTTATTTAATGAAAAAATTCACAGGCCTCTGGAGAATTCTCAAAAACAGTTGAAGGAAAAGAGACAGCCAGTATTGAGATGATATTAGGCATTATTTCTTCATTTAAAATGAAAAGCAGTAGAATGAAAGATATACATTGCATGTATACACAGAAAATATTTTATTACTACTGTGTTGGGATTTCTTAAAATGCACACATATCATAATTACTGATTACTTATATTCTCCAAATATATGAGCATGTACATGTATTTATACATGTGTTAGTGTATTCAAAAATATCTGTTCAAGTTCCTTATTTTAAACATTTACAAGAAGAAATATATTAAAAAGAGTTGGCTCTGGAGAGTTTTTATACTTACAGAGTATCTTTTAAATGACATTTTCAGGGCTATTTTAACATTACACATATACTAAGCTTTAGCATACTTAAGAAATATTTTCCCCTCAGCCTTCCTTAAATTATCAAACCTAGTTTCTTCAGCCCCAAGGGTCGTATCTCATGCAATTGCATAGAAATACTGTTTTTCAAACTCTACATTAGTGAATTTCATAACTAAAAAAACCCTGTTTTTCAAAGGATCTTCATTTACTTGGAGTTACCTGCTTGTTTACCTATTCATTCATTTATTCCCAAATATTTACTGAACGCCTACTATGGCTGTTTTGAGAGGCTAAGTCTATATTTATTCTATAGGCAATAGTTCTATTATACATCTCAATCTTGTAAAGTTTTCCAAGATATTACAAACTTATAGATGCTAGTAGTGAATATTTCCCATCTCATTTTAAAGCTTTCCCATCTCATTTTACTGAAGGCTAAGTATCTGTTTCATTCTACTCCTCAGAATGACTTGGGATATGAAAAAAAATACTTATAATTTTCCAAGACCACTACTCAGAATCTGTTGTGGTCTCAGTAGTCAGGTTCTCCTTGTAATTGAAATGTAAATGAGAGCTGTTATCTGTGGGTTGACTTTGGGCCTAGATGTTCGTGCCGCTGGGTGGTTGAAAGCCTGAAGCTATCATCTGGCTGACAGATATATTAACATTCTATTCATCTACAGGGATGAGACCCTGTATAACTTTTGTGCATCAGGTAATGTAAATCTCTTCCTTTTTAAGTTATCAATAATCAGAAATCATGTTTCCATCTTTCCTTGAAAACAAACATGATTTATCAATATTAGGAGTAGACATAGTAGCATTATGTTGAATTTGAGTAGTTAATGAATAAACAGTCATACTGTAGAGCTAGCAAAACTAAAATATAAGGAATGCCCTTGGCCTTCTGATAGGATTGTACTGAACATGTTAATGTGTGTATAAAGAACAAATAACAAAAAAACAGAGTTTTCATTTTGAAACCAGAATAAAAAGCCATGATGACAGTAAGAGTAGGTGTCTTGCCTATAAGTGGAGCCTAACCAACAAAGCAAACAAGCGAGAAAGATATAATCAGAGACATGGAAATAAAGAACAAACTGACAGTGATCAGAGAGGGGGGGAAACGGGTATGACCAGGCAAAGAAGGGGAAGGGTCATCAAAGAACATGTATAAAGAACCCACAGACAAAACACAGTGGGAGGGAGGATTGAATGTGGGAGGTGGAGATGGATGGGGCAGGGGGTAGGAATGGGGCAACTGTAACAGAACAACAATAAGAAGAGGAAAAAAATGAGTAGCTGTTGGCTTGCTCATTTGCTGTTGTTAAAAATTCTAACTTCCTTATTTTCCTGTGGCTACTTCTGAGCAGTAGCTGGGGTGTATTTAGTGAATAACAGTTGATAAATATCCTGAGCAACATGACAGAAGCTACTATTACAGACAAAAGTTGCTGAAGTCATGCACCTTTTACCTTTCATTGCATCAAACACTGTTTGATGTTTTCTCTGTAAGGCAATCTTGTCTTTTTGCAGATCGGAGTACAAAAACCCAGATTCTTCATGATACCTTAATGCTTTTCCTCTGGATCATTTTATTCCACAGAGACAGAAGACCCTTGATGAGTTCACAGGGAAGATGGGGACATCTTTCTACTCTATATTTTATCGTAAGTAAATTAGAACTGCTGTGTAACTCTTGGAAATCCTGTAATGTATACCAAAGATTCAAGAAGTGCTATTAATTAATACATTATCTCTTTTCAAATCACAAAGGAACATAGCCTGTTAACAAATCCCACAGCATTCATTAAGTTTTATTACTGTTTATTCTTGAGACTTCAGGAAACATTACTACTTCCAAGTTTTACCAAATTTCTACATCTCCTGCTAGTTTCAAGGTAGAATATAGACTGAGTTGGAAAGTTTTCATATACTCTCATTCTCTTCTGATGATTAGAATTCTTTTTATAAAGTTTAAGTGAGACAAAAATACATTTTAGAAACTTGTAATGTATACATACAACAGAATAAAGTATAAGCAAAGGAGAAAAGAATCTTCCCACCTTTCTCTTTCTTGGTGAAGATTATTGCAGATCATTTGAAAACCTAACTGTATGCATATGTTTCAAGTGTTATAAAGCATATCTTGAACATATGTGAAAGTTCCTTTGAATTTCTGAGGATTATGCAGCAGCAGTAAAGTCTCTCAACACAATAATCTAGTGTTAATTGTTCATTTTACTGTGGCCTATGATGTAGATTAATTTTCTCCTTAATGCATTGTGTCTTTATTTCATTTAGGAGGCCAACAAGCTGAAACTTTTCATACTTTGCAAATAACCAAATCAAGTTAGTTTGGAAAAGGCCAAATATAGAAAATCACTTGAAAAACAACTTGAAAGGCTTGAAACATAAATTGTGATCTACCACGTGTAGGAAATAAAGTTTTAATATATTGTGACAGGAAAACAATGTCTAGAGCAGGGGTGTCAAACTCATTTTTACCGGGGGCCATATCAGCTTCATGTTTGCCTTCAAAGAGTAGATTACTGGTTGTCAGTGGGTATGGAGGAAATAGGGAAAGGTTGGTAAAAGCATACAAAATTTTAGTTATATGATGAATCTAATCTAATGGATTGTCTAATCTAATCTAAGGATCTAATGTGCGGCATACTTAGTATAATTGATAATACTATATTATATAATAGAAATTTGCTAAGAGAGTAGAATTGTTTGTATCCCAAAAAAATAATACATGTAGTGATTAACATGTTAATTAACTTGATGGTGAGACTCCTTCCACAATGTACACATATATCAAATCATCATGCTGTACAAGGCCTATCCAGAAGGTACCCAGTCATGCAATATGAAGAATAGAGACATTTACTGAGGAAGATACAAGATAGAAGAAACATTGTGCATAGGACAATGATTCCCTCAGTCCCCTTCAAAGCAGGCACCTTGGGACCTCACACATGTCTCCCAATCACCGTCAGCTACCCCAGTGTATTTTTCTGAATCTCATTGAGAGTCTGAAACTTCTTCTCTTTCAAAAGTGATTTTAGTTTTGGGAAAAGCCATAAGTGACAGGGAGCCAAACCTGAGCTGTAGGGGGGCTGAGTTACCTGGGTGATTTGATGTTTTGCCAAAAATACTCTGCACAAGACATGGTGCATTAGTGGGTATGTTGCCATGATAAACCTGCCAATCACCAGTTGCCCATAGCTGTGGCCTTGTGAATCATTCGAATAGTTTCTGTGGAGAAATGTTCAAGCTTAATGCAAAATTTGATGCAGATCTGTTGTTTTATTTGCTCAGCGATTTCGAAAGTGATGGCCACACAGTACACATGCTCACTCAATGGCAACTTCCACCACCACTGACTAGTACAGTGAAGTTGTCATTGTTCACCCATGTGCATTTCAGTCCACTCTCCTTGGCTGCCAAGTTTCATCAACGCCATGCAAACCCTCTTGTTATGTTTACAATGGCTGGACTTTTTCTGTGCAGACATTGGCGTGTGCATGTGTGTATGTGTACTCATTCTAGAAATTTCCCTTGGATTCATATCAATCTCAATTGTCCTTAGTTCACAGGATGCCGCTTTTAGAAATGGTACCATTTTCATCTTTAGGTTTATTTACATAATTTTTAAGGAATTATTAAAATCTCATGTCTATTTTCTCCCCAACCACTCTCAAATGTATTTCAATTATTGGTTCACTGTGGTCCAAATTTAAAACAAACAGTTTCTATCATTTGAGAGATATCATAACCTAACTAACTATAAAAATGTCATTGATGTATATCATATTCTATCCAAAAATATGTGAATGCAACCCCCAGGTAATAGATTCCAGATTTTACTAATTTGAAAATACTACTTCAACATTTGTTAAAAATATTTTGTGCAGAAATTTCAACCAGAGAATTGATGCATCGCAGGAAAGTTGAACATGAAACATGGTTCTCACTACAGGAGACCTTGAAACCATGACATACCTTGATAGTTGAAAATTGTTCAGGGATGATTGCCCACTATGAGCTCTTTCTAAAGGGTTCTATTCGTGTATAGTACAACCTGCTGGAAAAAGTCAGTGGAAAACCCTTTAAAAGTCAAACCCTTAAATACAGGTGTTTTATGTCTTAATGATTCTTTGAAATGTTATTCACTGCACACTGGAGTCACAGACTTTACCTATAGGTAACAGGAAGAAACCAAAAGAGAGAGAGACAGAGACAGAATCAGAGTGAGGAGAGCCAGGTGTGAGCTCTCCATCTCCATTTTAACTTATCTTACTTGAATAAGACAGAAAACAAGTTTCAGATAGAATTTCCTCATTTATAAAGTGTGCTTAATACCTAGTTTAAACACATTTAGTACTAGATCAATAGTTAATGTTATGATTGCTTATTTACAAATTATTTAAGGAAATTTTCTAAAAGATTTTATTTATTTATTTTTAGACAGAAGGGGAGGGAGGGAGAAAGAGAGGGAGAGAAATATCAATATGTGGTTGCCTCTCACTTGCCCCCTACTGGGCACCTGGCCCGCAGCCCAGGCATGTGCCTTGATTGGGAATTGAACTAGTGACCCTTTAGTTCACAGGCCAGATGCTCAATCCACTGAGCCACACCAGCCAGGGCTATTTGAGGCATCTGATGGTGATGATTATGATGATAATGATGATTTGTAGCATTAGTAGCATTGCCATTAATAGTACTATTAGCATTAGTTGAAGTACTAGTAGTATTGCCATTACATCATAACAGCATTAAAATTCCCAGTATGATGTAGTCTGTAATTGAATCAAAATTAGGCTACCTCATGTGGATTTGAGTAACTTAGAATAAGGTTTTCTCAGGTAGAGGTCATGGACTTGGGTGAAGCATTCTGTCTATCAGTTTTGGGCTTTCTTTTATGATGCTTCATCTTTCAATAACCAAAACCGAAGTTCATGCCCAGAGGATCTCATTGTAATGGGCAAGATCTGCAAACTCATTATGGTGAAGGCTATTTGTGCAATGTAGTCTGGGTCTGACACCACAATTATAGTCAGAAGAAACTACCCCAGTCCTGAGAGAGGTAGGATCTGAACAATCTCATCTGACTTCGACCCTCCCCCCAGGCTCTTATCATTTTACTGAAATAACCATTGCAGCTTCCTGAGAGATTCTGAAGTAGAAGAGGGGGTGCAGGGGAGAGAGGAGAATCACCACTCTGTAACCTTAGGGATGGCATTGAGGTTAATGTCAATTTCCATGTATCCTGCTTCATTTATTTCTGGTGTGGGAAGTTGTTTTGTCTGCTGAACCAAATAGTGCAGCACTAATTTAATTAAAACAAATGCAGTTTAATGTTTACTTAAGTTCTTTTTACTATTTAAAGCTCCAACTCGGAAATGTGTTTTTATCATGGACTTTTATAGCATGGAAATAGATTGGACATATTAAGTGATTGTTCATATACAGTTCTTCAATGCACATAAAATCATGAAAAGGCAGCATTTTATACTTGAAAGCAGGGATGTTTGGAATTGAAGTGTTATTCTGGGATTTGCTAGCTTTATTACCCTGAGTGATCAGCTTCAGTTTTCTCTTCAGTAAACTGGGACTAATTCTGTGAGGCCATCAGGAGACACTAAGGACTGAATCAATTCACTCACTTAACAGGTAAAGATGAGCTGTCCTTTATGCTAGGCACTCCTCAGTGAATGCAGCTAGTGAAGAGCCTGGCAAACAGCAGGCAGTCAATAAATGCCAGTCTCTCTGCTCTGGCCTGGACCACTGTTTGGAGACACTTTCAGACTAAAAGAATGGTAATCTCTTATTAATGGTGTAAAGCATATTCTACCTGCATTTCTACTAATCTGACATTAAAATTTATTTTCTCTATTTATCTGTCTTATTCATATTTCAGTTCTGTTTATAGAACTTCCTAGGTTTCAAAAGGTTAAATGCAGTTTGCTCAGTGAATATGATTCTTATACATCATCTCTATTTCCCCCTTTTTGGGTTTAATATGACATCAGTATAATCTCTTAACTTGGCATGCGAGACATTTGTCATCTGTCTTTCTCTCTTTATCTCTCACTCTGCTCCTGTTGCACCAGACAAGATTGATGGTTTGCCTATTTTCAAATATGATTTTTTTACTGTTTTAAAATTTTGAATTTTCACATGCATGTCACTGTTTTAGGATCTTTGTTTCAGTATAGATGTAGTCTTGCTTATCTTTAAAAAATTGATGAACCAGAACCTCATTAAAAGATTAAATAAATGAACAAATAAATGAGCATGTGAACCTTCTAGTTCTAGACTGTGAACATATTGAAAACAAGGGCTCCACTATTATTTTTGTAATGTTCAGTTACATTCAGCATATATACATTTATATTTTATAAGCTCTCAATTAACTCAGTTGAGAAAATGTAAGTACTTAACTCTGTAAATTTATAATTTCAACAATGAGTGAAATCTCTCTATATATGATTCTATATTTGTTTTGCCAAGATTTTAATTTTTCTATTTAACATTATATAAGTCACAAGTATCATAAGATAATTAAATTTATTAATTGACCAAAGTGCTTAGTGATAAATACTATCCTTAAAAATTATAAAAATTAGAACAGTTTTTAAGAAGAATTTGGCTTTATTGTATTTACACATAAATTATATTTCCATTACTTTTATTGAAATGTATGTCAGATTGGAATTTCACAAAACAGAATTGCCAAGTGTGCTGGTAAGTACACTAAGTAGAGAACATATTGAAGGAAAGCAGAAAAGGGGTAATATTGTTTTTTTTTTTAATTTGAAAACTATAACATAGATCAGTTGCACGTTTTAATTCAATATCTTTGTATCTTCACAGGGACTGTCCAGTGTATAATTGTGTATTACATAATGTAAGCTTTTTTACTAAAGAATGTTGGAGAAAAATTACATGCATTTTTATTGGCAAAATGCTACTTTGTAAATATTCTCCTCTGTTTGTGTGTACAATTATTGATAATCATTCACAGTTATAGTAATTTGAAAATGCATACAGACAGTGGCTGGGCATGTAGTCAAGGCATTTAGTCAAAATGCTGTGGACCAATGTTAAATCTAATCTTTTAAAAATTTTTTATTTTAGTTTATTCAGTACAGTTTCTATCCTTTATTCCCTTTCCAGCCCGCCCACCCATTCCTCCCCTCCTCTCTCCCCTTTCCAAGCCCCGTAGTTTTGTCCATGTGTCCTCTATATTTGTTCCTGTAAACCCTTCCCTTCTCCCCTGAAATTCCCTCCCCTCTCCCCTCTGGTCACTGACATCCTGTCCTCTATTTCAGTGTCTTTTGTTATATTTTACTTGTTTCTTGTTTTGTTGTTTAGGTTCCTGTTAAAGGCAAGATCATATGGTATTTGTCTTTCAATGCCTGGCTTATTTTGCTTAGCATAATGCTTTCCAATGTTAAATCTAATCTTATTCTAAATTATTATTATTGAGTCATCCACTTTGTTTGCTTCAGGTTTCACATTTGCAGGCAATGGTGAGGAATCTAGAGAGAGAAGAACTGAGCTTTCGTAGAGCAGGGTAGTACATTCTGAAGGCTAAAGAAGCTTTGGGTAATATCCATGGAAAACAAGTGTTTAATATTAAGCTCAAGACAATGGGATTTAAGCAGAGTCAGTCTTACCTGGGTAATGTTTTGAGCTTCAGCCATTTTCACCTGCTTACACAGGAACACATTATGTCCAAGTAGATGTAAAATGTCAGTGAGGAAGAGAAGCACAGAGAAATATTCCAGTGTGTCTCTTATATGAGCTTACCAACGTTATATGCTGATTTGTTTGAATGCAGAACATTAAAACATAATAAAGATGGAGAGACATAAGTCAGGTTTTTAGGTTCATTAGATTAATGGACAATGGAAGAAAAGGACTAATGAGAGTGATGAGGGAGGCTTTGGGCAGAGGTGAGGGTTCAAGGGAACCCTCCAGGGATGGAGGCCATGCCCAGCCAGTGAGCAGGACGGGGATAAATGAGGAGGCGTTTCCTCAAATGGCCAGTTGGCTCAGCAGAACTAAAATAAGAATTGGTGCTTTATCACGCAGTGATGGGCTTGGTGGTCCAAATTTGAGGATAGGGAAACATGAGTCAAAAACTATAATGCTTCAAAATCATATGCCATTTGCTATTTTAAAATTAGTTAATTAAATAAAATGTCATCATACTTTCCAAAATGTAAGTATTCAAGGATACAAGGATATATGTGCATGTGTATGTATGAAGATCCAAAAACACCTGAAATTTATTTATAAAAATGTGTTTTCTTACATGTTCAAACTTCAGTCACTTTCAAAGCACTCCCCATTTGATGCAATACACCTATTGAGACATTTCTTTTCACTGCTCAAAAGAGTTTTTGAACTCGTCCATTCTGACTTCTTTTAGTGCTTCTTTCTAGAGCTTTTTGTTTCACCCTTCCGTACTGGCCACAGTGTTTGCCTTGGAGGACTTTTTCATCAGAGGAAACAAAGAAACAAGTAAAGTTGCTCTGGGCAGATCAGGTGAATAGGATGGTGGAGCACAGGGGTCATGCAATTGTTGGTCAAAAACTGCTGAACACTCAGCACTGTTTGGGTAGGTGCACTGGTAAATCACCCATTATGAAATGGGAAAAGACACTCAAAGAGTCTTCAAAAAATGCACCACAGCCGAATGCAGCCCCTCACAAAGCCAGCTGGTACACTGGTACAGATGGGTTCCTAAAACACTCACCTAGCAGGGGAAGCCTGTACCACAAGGGGCCTGTTTGGGGCCCCCCTCGTATATCTTGCCAATTTACACACATTGCAAAATCATATTGACAGCATGCATTATGAAAATTAGATTATTAGCAAAAACTTTTTATTACATTCATTTCAAATATTTTTTCCCTTTAATTGATTCTGTTATGGTTTTTTGTGATCTATGGTTCATGTGGGCAAGGGTCTCTCTCTTCTCCAGTTATTTAATGTGTGTAAATCACTTTAAATAATACTATGTTCAGATTAGACATTTGTCATTTACACATATTCATGGGATAAAAAGTTCTAGACTATTCTGACAAATAGCATCTTTTCTTACCAGCTTCTATGCCCCAGATAGTACTAATTGCAGAGGAAATTAACTCAGTAAACATTCACTTGGAGAGAAAAGCAGTTAATTCTCTGAATGAAACAGTATATTTTACGTCACCATCACATTACATTTTTTGGTGTCACTATTGACTTTCCAATTTATTAAGTATTTTTAAAGTCAAGTTAATAGAATACTTTCTGTTTAAAGCCCTGTTAGATGTTTGGGATCATATATTGTAGCTATGTTTTATACTTGAAAATCTGGCAGGCTTTTTTCTCCATTATCTGACTCTCCTTTTAAGTTTTCAAAACACTGAATTATTTTATACCTAGCATGTGCTAGCGATTAAATTGAATCCATTCCTATCTACCAGTCTTTTGTTACTCAATGGTCTGTGTTTGTAGCTGCTCATCCTCTTTTCTCTTTCTTATTTCTGACCCCCTTTTCTTCTTATATTTTACCTAGTGTTACAAGAGACATGGGGATGCTGAGACTGTAAAAAAATTAAATAAAAGAAAAGGGAAGAAAAAGAAAATGCCTTACAATATAGGAGTCACTTTCTGGCAGCAATAGAATTTCAGAGAAAAGAAAAGGTTGGGTTCTGACAGGATTAGCCTGCTGACTTACTGAGTTTATGAGCCCTGTAAAGAATACCAATAAGAGAAAAAAAATTGAAACTAGGAGACAGTGTTATAAATCTTACCCACAGACTTCTTCAGTGAGAGTGGGAAATAAAATCAAGTTCTGGATACCATTAATGGTTAGTATGTCACAAGAAAGAATCAGTTTGCCATCTGCCTCTCTGTTCCAGATTAATAGAAACCCTGGATGTGGAGCTCTTTGTGAAATAATTATGTGACCTGAAGCAGAATAATGCAAATTCCCTCTCCCTTCTGACATCTGGGGATTATGCTAAATGCAGGTGGAACCTGTTTTAGATAGACATTTGAAAACTGTTGGCGAGTTTATCTAGTGTAGGAACTAATAACACAATCTACCAAGGTTAAAATTAAAAGACTAGGACTATATCAAGGTATATAGTGATTATCCTATGACACCCTAAAGGCAAAGTTCAAAATCAGTCCTGCAAACAACAGAACCCATATTATTTTTTGCTGTGTCCAAAGTAGGTGTCAAACAGGCCCTGACCTATTCCATTTACAGGAACAGGGTGTATGAGATGATTCTGGAGTACCGGGACACAATTGTAAAATAAAGTTGTTGTAGTTCTCGAAGTCTTCCCCTACCACGGTCTCTCCGACAGCGCATACCTACTTATTATACTAATCGGATGCCCTTTTTAAACAAGCACACAACCACATAATTTACTTTGTAACTCTCTGAAAATTTGATGAAATACAGAGTTTCTTTCTAGGCGTACATTACCTGTGCACAGGCACAAACATTTACCACACAGTTAAGGGCGAGAATGGGCCCCTGATAGCCGCCAAAAGAACTTAATTTAACTGTTCCTAAAATTTACCTATATTGTCTACTGGCTTTCTCTCTTTACCAATTATGATATACACGAACAAATCTTATAAGAACAAAATAACTACATAGTGCCTAAATGTTCACATTAGGGAATTCATAAAACTATGAATTTTTATGGGATTCATTCCCATACAGTGGGATTTATTCCACCTTTAAAACTTATTTTTGATTGTTTAATATTTTTAACTACATAGATGTTTATATTATTAACCACAAAAGCAAATTTCAAAATGTGGATAGTATTTGAACTCACTATTACTGAAAGAAAATATGTAAATGCATGCATAAAGAAAGTCTCAGAAAAATATACTTCAAAAACTTCATAAATATTTTCTGTATGGTTTATCAATTTTGCCTCTCTAAATCTTCCATTGTTTCTACAATCTTTGCATAGAAAAAATGTGCTTATTGAAAATCAGCCTATATTAGTGACATACATTTAAACTGCAGATATTTCTGAGAAGCATAACAGATCCCCTAGCTACAACCCTTTATATACATATATAAATTGTATATATACATATGTAAATTGTATATAGATTGTAAATGAATTGCTTAAAAGAAGACAAAAACTAATTTTGGAAGAAATGCAAATTAGAGTAGTAGAAAAGCTACAGATACTAAAATCTTCACTTCATGCCCAACCACTGACACAACAGAGAGACCAACGTGCAAATCCCCTCGGGAACTGATAAAATTCACATCCAACTCCTGGAAAGCACTGTCCTCTGAAGTGAATCTTATCTGAAAGTGTACCATACTCTCAGATTCAGAAGTTCAAAGATTTGCTATCAGATCATCAAAGAAAAAACTGGATCATATTATAGTAATATCCTAGAGGATAGGTGAAGAAAAATGAAAATGGATTTAACAAAATGAGACAAGAATACTTTTTCAGGGTAAGAAAAAATGAAAACAAGTTTGACAAAATAAGGCCAAAAAATAATTAATCAGTAGGTAAGCACCAGAGAGATCCAGGCAGCTAAACATCCTCAAAGGACTGAAGAAATCCTTCTTGAAAGGGACTACACTGTCTCTGGCCTTCATTCCCTACACCACCATCACCAGCACCACCAAACCCACCATCACCCAACCCTACTACCACCACCAGCCCCATTCCCACCACCACCACCAGCACCACCAGCACCATCTCCAGTGGTACAAAATAAACCTCAGAGTCAATAGTTTTGGAAAGTTGCTCTCTGCTACCTCTAGATGTGTAAATCGCTCAAATAGGAGATAGCAGACTATGATGGAAAGCATACATAGATTAAGAGAAAATCCCCTACAACAGAATGTATTATCTGCTCTTGGACCTGGCATCAAGCAAAACACCCTGAAGGTGCTTGAACGTCAACATCAAAGTTGGATAGGGACATGCAGGAAATAGAGGGTTGGCCATGGAAGAAGACGTAGTGGAAGAGTAGTGTTATTCTATATTCCATATTACTGATTAGAGCCAGCTCCCAAAGCAGGACTGCAAGGTTAATTACATCAGGTAAAATACTGTTGAGAGATGAGAAGAAAGAGATGTTTACAGATGCTTACTAAAGGTATCTAAAACCTTTTTTATCTGCTTATATATTTTGCGATCCTAAATAAAACTAACAAACAATCATGACTGGTTATTTTCCAGCAGTTTTCATTTACATTATTTCTTTTCATCTTAATCACTAGAGTTAATAACATGGCTGAGGCACTAGGAATTTAACTGACTTGACTGAGACCATTTGAGTTCCAACAGAGCTGGGACTCACACCATAGAATTCTCAGCCTAATTGCCCTATTCCATCCATTTACCTTTCTGTCTTTCATGACCATATAAGCCTGCAAAGAGAAGTGATTTATAGCCAAACGCTCATTTTGAGTATGATTTATTTCATTAATGTAAATGATTTTAGATGTCTGCTCCATTAGGCATCATAATGACTTTCATTATTAAACACATTTGCATTTTGAAGTATAAATGGGTAATATCTTCCTTTTTTGTGGGTAATTTACTGTCATGAGGGAGACTTTCTCATTATAGGGTAATAATGCTCTTAATTAAATGTACTCTGGCAACAGTAGAAATAAGAATACAGTTTGCCTTTAGTGAACTGAATTTGTCACCTAGGAACAGTCCCGGTGTTCTGCAGTCCTAAAAAATAAATTAAAGAATAATAAACATTGGTTAGTTATTTTCTATATAACTTCACTTTTTAAATACTGGAATCCATCCAGCCTTTGTATTTAAAAAGATATTATCTTTTTACTATATTTTGGTATCTTTTAAAATAAAAGTGGAACAGTATTTTTTCAATGAACAGATATTTCCCTGAAAATATTCACTGGCTTTTCCATGTGAATATAAATTACTATCCTAAGAAAGAAGACCCTGCTTCCAGATGTATCTAGGTCATCATCCAGGGTCCAGACTTCCAGTCTTGGTATTCTTGGCACCTATTGGATCCCTTAAGGTGCTGTGCATGGGTATGAGTATGAATCAGACAACAAGTATACCTCTTTAGTGTATATACGCAAACATAAGCATGCACAGTTTCATCTTTTAAAGATGCCACAATTATTCTCTATGACTAAACAATAGAAATTGATGAGTATCTTCATAGGAAGGTACAGAAATAATCTTTGGAATGCATTATCCAACAAGTTAAACAGATGATCAGTCCACATGTGCCACTACTGGACTACTGAGAATGTCCATTAAATAAGCAAACCATTGATCATTATTTTAACATGAAGTTAACCAGCTGTAATATAAAAGCAACTGGAATGGTCACACAGACTTTTTTAGCGTGGTCAAGTACAAAAACAATCCTGCCCAAAGCCTAAGAATAATCAGACATAAACAAAAGCCAACTCCAAAAATGTATTTGTTTTAAGCTTAATAAAATCAAGGCAATTTATTTGTGTTGTTTATATAAATTTGGGGGAAGAAGAGTAATAACTGCATAAATATGGACGCCCCTACAAAAACCAATGCAACTATGTGCATTTGAAAACTTTACTTATACTGTAAGGTAGGAGATGATAGCACATGTAACATTTAGATGAACAAGGGCTTCATTATACCAGTTGCCTGAATGTAAAGTTAACAAAGTTGCCATTTTAAAATAATTGACCAGTCCCTTTTTAATGTATATATACCCTGAATGTTAACTGAATGCACACAGCCCTTGGGATTTAAATAGACTGTTCTTGAATGCTCTTTCTCATTTTCTGGAGTAGTTCAGGTTGGCCTCCACAATGTGTTTTCTGATCCTCAGACTGATCAATTTTTATGGTCAAGTTTCTGAATCACAGCAACTGCTGATCTCCTAGTGATCTCCTCATGCCACTTGCATCTCAGTCATATAACTGACAGATGGTTTTTGTCTATATCAACTTTATTTGCCTAGAATTTTCAAACAAACAAACAAACAAACAAAATGAAAACTCTTTCATACAAGGCAGGTACTAAAATTTACCTGTCTGGGCAAATGGATGAAGGTTACATGTCAGGAAACAAAAATTAAATATTAGATATGTTAATGGTTAAAATTCTTTTCACCATTTTATCACTGACTGCCTGTCTGTATCCTTATTCTTATGACCCGGTCTCCGAGCACTATATACCTCTAAATCTCTCACTTGTTATGATTTCCATCCTTCCACACTTCCTTATCCTTGCTTTCCTCTCTCCTGCCCCACCAGGACTTCAGGCCATCATCTGCCACCATCAAAATGGTTTGCCTAAAAGTAGGCCATATGAGTTCGTGCAAAGCTCGTCCTAAATGTTACAAGTATCATTTTTTTCATTGCTTTTGGCAGATAGTGCTTATCAATATAAAGAACTATCTATATTGAGCAAATATGCACACAATTCATAATTCATAAAAATAGTTCTCAAATATCTACTATCAAGAAATTACAACATTTAGGAAAGGAAAATAATAAAAGTAATAATGATGACTGCTCAAAAATATTTCTTATGTTTAACTGCACTAAGCGCTTTACTTACATTCTTTAAAAAATTCAAGTATATGTGTATATGTACATATATGTATATATTATTATATTGGTTATTGGTTTATTGGTTCAGCTCATATTGAATGTTAAGTGTTGAACCACAGTAAAGTCCAAATAGATTTTGGTGCACATCCCATACTCCTATCAACTTTGATGCTATTTTAATTAAAAGATGAAATCTCAGACCTCAAGGACCAACTTAGCTTCTTATCACATGAATGGTATGTACAAACAACTACAAACACAATTGCATATGCGTTGAATGATGGCATGAGGGATGAAAAAGATGCTTCTGGTGGAGAAATATATCAGTAACAACAATAATTGAGAAAAAACAGCTTCAGTGGAGTTATTTTGTAATTATTTAATGATCAACTAGAAGGTCTTTTCTAGATATGTATCTCTGTGTAGGTAGATAAGAGACAGGTAGATATACAGACATAGATATTATTTGTGTTTCTTCTGCAGTTTTAAAGATGACAAACTGATGATATAGTTATTTCTGATAAGCCAAGAGTGAGACTGGCAGAAACAGAAAGAAAATCAGCAGAATTACAAAACCGTCTAGGTTGGATATTCTCATAAGAGATGAGTGCATTATTTATTCCTGCTGCTACTGTCAATTACTTCTGATTTCTGGTGTTTACTTGTACCTGTGTTTCTATCTGGGTGGACAGTTGACAACTATTTTAAGATTGACATATTGATAGAGATTGCACATATTTCAATGTTGTCTGCTCACAGAATTCATTTATCAAATATAAACTCAACACTTGAAATATCAGAAGCATAGTCTATAAAATAATAATTACCACCATGATTGCAAAAATAAAGAGATTCCAATTAATACAAAATGCCCTTAATTTAATGAGGAAAATTATTGTCAGTATATTACCATATTACTGTCTTTTTTTACTTGCTTTAGAGAGAGAAAGAGAGAAACTACTCTCGTACTAATTCAAGTGCAAAATCTTGAAATGATCTAAGAAAATGCTCTTAATGTTCTTTGTCAATGGGGAAATATGTCAATATGCATTTAAAAAATTTATGTTTATTAATAATGAGTAAATGTTTTCCAATTCCTCCTTCAGATGTAGAAAAATACAAAACTTATTATTTGCATTATGAGATAAGGAAGATAAAATTGATGGAATGGTTAGAAGACAAAGTAGACTTGTAACAGCAGGCTTTATCCTGATAAAACATCCTTTTTAAAATGCCTTTTGTCAAAAATTCTAAACTTATAAAAATTGAGAAGCATTTCTGTTATATATTTTAATGCATATTTTATTAAACATGGAGTTTGAGCATAAGATCAGCACTGTTAACAACATAGCTCTTTCTGTACTTGTAAAGTGTATTGGAAAATATCAACACCATTAAGCAGTTTTATGTGTCAGCACATCAACAGTTTTCTCAAGCTGCCTACCTGCCCTGGGCAGATTTCCTTCCTGCTGAAAGCAGAAGGGCGTATAGACCCTGCCTGAGAGAACTTGACAAACGTCAGTGTTCTGAGGTCTGTTCCATGACAATCTGGAGTGTCATGAATCTGGATAATTCAACAGCACTATAGCACACAAATGAGCCAAAACAAAAATTAATAAAAATAAACACTCAGATTTTTTTCTCAACTATATTATGATGTGGTCTGGAGCCTATTGCTATAAAGTTATTGAATTGAGCAGAAATTGTAAAAAGAAAAATATTTACAGGGAAAGTTAATTTAGAAATTATCTAAATATGTGATTTGTCTTGGTAACAATAAGTAAATCGATGGTAGTCCACACAAATTTGATCCACTGAATTCTAGTTATATTCCTGATGGTTCACAAAATTCTAAACTAACAAACTAGTTATTTAATGTAGAAAATAAATATGTTGCTTAGAAAAAACTTTAATGTATTTATGTTTAACCTAAAAGATATTTAAAGAACAATAACTTCTTAAAATTACAATATAGAAAATAGATGAAGTTCTGTGCCATATATATTTCTAATTGAAAAATTTTAGTAACTGTAAAAAGAAATTGATACCTAAAGTAGAATTATTAAAATGTAACACTTAACTAAGTCTGTAAATGAATGATGAAATATTCTTACAAGTTTTTAAAATTTATCAATATGCAAAGTTAATGGAGAAATGCAGATGACTTTTATCAGCATATGTTTTTCAGGTGTATTTAATTTTTTATTAAATATTTTGACCTTCTAGTGGCAGTTAGTTAACTTGAGAAACATTGAACTTAGCGAGTAAAAACACTCAAGTTACATCTCAGTTGGGCCTGTTATGTAAAACACACATAGTATGAAAAATATTTGTGTGATGTCTATTAAAAGGCATGAAGATGACATCTCTGCTCTTTTAAAAAGCTTTTCTTATAGCCAGTCTCTATTGATTAAAATTATTTTAAAAGGTCAATTATTGAATTATTGGGATTTGATAAGAAACTTCTTTTGCTGCACCTACCCCTTGAAGTAGCCGTCCTTGGAAGCTGCAGAATGTACTGGCAGAAAACCTTGATTGCTTAGCTTGGGTCGCTGTAACAGAATACCTTGAACATGGTGGCTCCAGCAAGGGACTATTCAGAGTTTTGGAGGCTGATAAGTCCAAAATCAAGAATTAGGCAGTTTTAGTTTTTAGAGGTGGCTGTTTTCCTGGCTTGAGATGGTAGCTTCTCACTGTGTCTTCATGTGACAGAGAACTGGCACTGGTAGCCTTATTTTAGAAGGGCAGTAATATAATCAGCAGCTCCCCATCCTCATAACCTCATCTACACCTAATTATATTCTAAGGGTTCTACCTCCAAATTCCATTATTGTAGGGTTTCAGGTTTTAATACATGGATTTTGGAGGATACAACAATTCAGTCCACAGTAACTGCCTTACATGCCTATTACACACATTATATGCATGTTGTTAGATACATCTTCAGTGAAACAAGAACTTCACAAATCTAAAAGGTTTAAAAATGCATCTTTTGGGAAGTGAAGATAGTATGTTTATTTAGACAAAATCTATTGAATAAAAATGGCACCAATATGTGTACCATCTTTAATTTAATTATACAAAACCTAATAATATAATCAGATTATATGATTAAAGTGATATATATTCTTAGATTATATGATTAGAATAATCATATATTAGTAAATTAGACAATAAAACATATATATTTCTCAGTAAATGCCTCATATTCTGTCAACTGTCATAATGATTTTATCAGATGATCTTCATAAACTATACTTTATCCTTTGGCTTTACAGAGGCACTGCCTGTGGGTCTCCTCTCCTCTTTCTCCTACCCCCTACCCCAAGGCTTTAATAGGGTCTGTGGTTACAAGTAAAATAGGTATTGGATCTGATACTGAGAGAGATATTTAATACTGCTTAGGTGAAAAAGATTCTGCTGTATGCCTTTGTGCCAAAAATATATTGCATGTATCATAATAAATTACATATATATATATATTTGTTTTCAGGGCATTATCTTTTCTAAGTTAGTAGGGTTGGGGGAAGAGAGAAAGAGAGAAAAAGAGAGAAATAAGTCCATGTGTCCTCAACAGAATGAATGGGAAGAAAAGACTATGTTTTAATAAGCAGTGTAGTTCAAGGGGTTAAAATGGTAACCAAAAAGATTTCTAGGTGAATCATATTAATACACGGAGGCCTGATATACAATCTAATTTTGCGTGTCTCCTGGGAAATCACTTACCTAGTTCATGATAGATTTGTGACAAGCCGTTGGCAGTTGAGATTCCACAGGGGAGATTTTCTATGTGGCAATTTACAACAGGAAATCAGGAGGCTTACATTAATAGAAGAAAGTTAAAGGTGAGAATAACAAGTGTCGAAGATTGGGTGAATGAAACAATGGAATAATTGTAACATGACCATGCAGTGAGAAGAAGTATGACTCAGACATATTGCTTCCTGTAAGAGTGCTAGTCGTATAGTCACTACTCAAATGGATGAATGAGTGAGCGAGTGAATCAATGAATGAACGGTGTTGATGAACTTTACAAAATAATAATTTATTAATTCTACCTTATCATGTAATTTCTGTATAATACTTTCATGAATTTAGTTTGTGATGATGGTTCTATTGCGGATGTGAAGGTAGAACAAAATTTGAACATGAGTGTACCTGAAGAAAAAGCAGTGTTGAAAGAGAAGAAATTAGGTCAATAAAAAATTCAAGGATTTCAAACTTTTGTTTGCACTGATATCATTGTAAACACTCAGCAAGGAGAAAAAGAAAAAATAGAAAAACATGTTTACTCCCTAATTACATATTAAGCTATATTTCAAACTAGACTGTGGACTAATGGCAGAATGGGCTCTCTTTCTTCAATATGACTGAGTTTACTCCACTTTAAAACGCAAATATTTGCATTTATTTCACAATAACTGAGCATTTTACTTTTTATTCATTCATATGTATGGTTTTTCCCTCTGGTAATAGATACAAACAATGAGAAATTTTCTAAGAGTATAAAGCATACAAAATTTTGAGAATGCAAATCTTGTTTTTCCTTATTAATGGGTATTAATGTGAAAAAATAGTGAGGTTCATATTTAATCTCTCCAATACCTACAGAATTGGGTATAGCTAATAAATACTACTGTTCCAGTAACATTATATCATTTCTAATCCCTCAGGGATATATTTGGTTTGTAATATTTAGAAGGCAATTTTGCTACTGACATATATACAATGTTGTATTAAATATCTTCTACATGCCCAGCTTTCAGATTACATAAAATGACTCAGGTATCTATGTCATTTTCAAAGAGTTTATGCTCTTTAAGGAAATAAGTAATGTATATAAATGAGCATATGATAAATAGATACTAATAAATAAGACAACATAAGAAAAAGTTCTATGGATGCATAGAGAAAATTAACTGGACAGATTAATTAAATCTCCATAACTTATGCTGGAAATCTAGAACTCCAGCATTACTTTGATTGCAAAATTAATTGGTCTACAAGAAAATCAACTCTCTGTAGCTATTATTTTTAACCACTTCATCACACACACACACACACACACACACACACACACACACACAAATGCTTGCACATCCATTTTTTTCCCAGTTAATTTCAGTTTTTCATGGCCAAATAGAACATTAAAAAAGTAATCTAAGCTACTGTATTGATTAGTGGTGGGGGGCAATAATACTTGATCTTATTTCCAATCTATCCAGTGGTTATTTTTAATTGAAGTAGCCTGAAATAATACTCAGTGCATTTATCTAGAAGATATTTCTGAATGAACTACTTTTAGAAAATAATTTAAAGGGATCATTAAACTCTTTTGTTTGCTTGTTTGTACATTTATTTGATTTTGTTTTTCATCTTCACACAGTAAAATCTTTTGTCCTTTAAACAGCTTCTCCTTTCTATACTACCTTTTCTCCAGGCACTTAGTGATCCAATTGATCTAACGATGTCTGTAGCCTTCCATTCGGCAATCTAGGACGGGCAGGGGAAGTGAAGTGTTGGTACAAAAAAAAAGACTCAGTAAAAGAGAAGCAAGAAGAGAAGCAGAAGCCAAGAAGAGATGAATTATTTGCAAGAGATATTTGATTTAGTTTACTGTCTAGTACATTTTATATGCCTTTATTCTGTTTTCCCACAAACATTTAATAACACATATATTAGTTGGTTATAGTTTCAGAATTGGATTTGTATTGCCTGAAATCAAACATTGCTAAGTTTGCCCTCAGGGCATATACTCTGTGATGGCACAGACTGCCCAATGAATCTCATCACATTTTGGGTTATAGGTTTTTCCATATGTAGTGCACAGAGGTTCCTTAGCCTGCTCTTTCTGTCAGGCTCTGGTGTTCATTTCTGTTTTACATTTTAATGGTATATCAGGCAAACACAGGAATTCACTCCCCTCTATGAGTGGAGATTACACCATGGCGTATTTGTTATTCAAGGATATATCTATTTTCTCCACAGACTTGAAAGTTCATAAATACTTGTGCACATAGATTCAACAAATGAAATTGTGTTAAATATCATGGATTCCTTCTGATTCTGGATCTAATACTCTTTTCATATAACATTCTATATCTATGAAAACAGATTTCTATAAATGAGACATTAACACATTTTTCCATACAAATATACATGGAGGCTAGCCTTTTATTTCTCTGAACTCTCACCAGAGATATGAAATTATCATCAAACATTTATATAGATATTACATCACAAAAGTAAAATGTAACACCTTTAGCCTTTTATTTATATAAAGAGCTATTAAAACAAATTGTTTTATATTTGTGAAATTGAAACCAAATGCATGGTTACTATAAATCAGTGGTGATTATGTGCACATGTGGACTGACACTTTACTGTAGGGCCTCGACTGAAATTTTATTAATACTGTAGTCAATCTGTATGAACATTAATCTTTTTATTAGCTTGCCTGTGCTCTGTTCATTAGGTACATTAACTGGCCTTTAAAGGCAATTATATTTATTTTAGACATATTGAATATTATGTGCTAAGCACCTATTGCAAGAAGAATCAAGATCTCATCAGGAATTGCCAAACAAAGTTGATGGCTGGAACAAAGAAGATGGAGAAACCATGCAGTAACATGACTTAGAATGCAGATAGGTGCCGGGCCTTCCATGAAATGTTAAGGCTTTTTTCCTTGATCCTTGGAGACGTGGAAAATGTTTGGAGGATTTTAAAGCTAGGGTAAGATATGATGAGATTTGTATAGACTTTGGAATCAATGTGAAGAATAAATTTTAGGACAAATTTGAAATCAGTTCAGAGAAAAGGCTATCACAAGTAACTGGTCCAGAGATGATGCTAGCTTAGGTCAGCATTGTTGCTATATTAATGAAGAAAAATGTATGTGTGTATGTATATATATGTGTGTGTGACATATATGTGTAATATATAATATTTATATATACAAACACACACATATACATATACATCTCCCTTCAAATCCTCAGGGTTACAGATTGAACAGAAATTCACAGTTGATTTGGTGGAGTCCTTCCTCAAAGATAAGGTAGTGGCCTGTAATTTACCCTTAGAATTATGATGAGATCTTACTGAAGACAATAAGCAGAACTCAAGGTATAATTTCTGAAATGTTTCTTACTGGTTTCCTTAATGCTGTGTCCTAGGTAAGCATACCCTGTGCTTCCAGAGTGAATATGTAGGTTTCTGTTTGGGCTAATACAGCAATTCAAAAATATCAAGGACATATTGATGTTATTTGATTATTGCAATCTTGTGTTCTTCTGTCCAAATTTTTAAGCGTGTCATAAACTGGTTTCCCTTACATAGGAAAACTCGCACATTAATGGGTATTAAATGGTTCAAGAAAATAGAATATCCAGCCCTGGATGGTGTAGCTCAGTGGATTGAGTGTGGGCAGCGAACCAGAGGGTCACTGGTTTGATTCCCAGTCAGGACACATGCCTGGGTTGCAGGCCAGGTCCCCAGTGGGGGCCACATAAGAGGCAACCACTCATTGATGTGACGTTCCTCTCCCTCTCTTTCTCCCTCCCTTCCCTTCTCTCTAAAAATAAATAAATAAAAATTAAAAAAAAAGAAAATAGAATATCCAGTAATAAAGAGTTTTAAAATTTTGGTAGATTATTATTTCAACAAAGTCTCCAATGACTTAGTTTCTCTATGTACATTAGTATGAACAGTTCAAGTTTTAGTCTAAAATGAGCTTTCCTGGTAGAATAGAATGGTCACAAATGCAGAGAGGGCCAGATGCTTCCTTGTTTACATCCATCATGAGAGAAATAGAGAGCAGGGGCAAATGATAAGAAGTTATCATGAGCTTTTATTCTCTTTAAATTCATCAGACTAAAGTTTCACACCTGCTAAGCAGAGTTATGTCATTTATCCCCCCTCACTTTCCCTCCTGTGCATCTTCTTTGCCATAGTCTATTCCTTTCAATACCACACTGCACGTGCCAGATTTCTAATGCGATGCTCTCAGTTTTCAGTAATAATAGAGTCCTATTTCATTTCTTATTTGACTACTGTGTCTCAGCTCCTCCAACCATAAAGGATGAGGGGCCAATGGCACCCTAAATTCCTAACACTAAGAGCTCATATGTGATGCTTCATTTAATTTAGTAGACATCATGATACCAGAAGTGATCTGTTACACCTGGATATTCACATTTTGCTGCACAACTAATCTACTATAATTTGCTAGAAATTTTGTGTAGTTTAATTCATAAATAGTACCTCACTCTAAAGAAGAAAAACAATTTTCAAAATATATTGTTAAGGTTTAGAAAACTATATTTTATGACTAATAATGTTTTATCCCTCAGTACTTGTGTGCCTAAAATTTACATTTGTATATACTTACTATGGGTCCTTAAAATTAGCATCCCAGCATGGAATTGTCATAACATGCACAGGTAAAAGCACAGGGTGTAGAGACAGAATCAGCTGCTATTCAGGAGCTATTGAAATTCAAGACATAATGCATTAATGTATTGGAAGGGAATCAGCTGAAGGACATTTTCCTCATTTTTAAAATTCATATTTTTCCTCTGATAAATATAGATCACATATATTATTATAGCTTGCCCAAAAACCATTTCTTAGCAAATATTTATGCAGCATTTTTTGGTTTGGTTAATGATGAATGTCTTGGAATACTAGCATTAACAGAAGAAGCAGTATAATAACTCAAATAAGTAGACATATATAGTGAAAGTAGTTTTGATAAGTAAGATCAAATAGTTTATAGAGTTGGAGAAAAATAAACTTTTGGTTCAGATGGATATAAAGAATTATGAATTAGGATTTAAATCACCTAAATGTCCACTAATATAATTTCAAAAACAAAGGGAGGACTATTTTATAAGTACTTATGCTCAAAAGAACTTTTCTTTTGTGTACTTTGCTATTGAATAACACTGAATAGTGTTCCTCACTTGATTCACTGATCTTTCTTAAGGAGAAAATCAACAGCAACAATATGTTTAAAATTATATTATTATTTTGGATAACTATACCACATTTGATCCAAATTTCATCATGTTGAGTTTCTACTTAGAATCTAAAAATTATCTTTATAGGTCATAAAGTGTAATGATTCATATGTGCCTATATATAAAGCCTGATGAGGTACTTTTACTTAAATTCCTGAAGGTAGTTAAATATAATGGAATGGATGCTACTTGCTTTATCTAATACTTCTATCTATTTTTTATAGATGTGCCTGTTTACTAAGTATCACATGGAGACTAAAACATACACTTAGCAATTTTAAAAGTGAATACCATAGAGAATCTGAAAAACAAAGATTTCCCCAGATACTAGAAAAAATAAGTCATGGAGGGTTACAGAATTGTAATAAGAAACTCACTGTAGTCTGGAAAAAAGTTCCTGTATTTTAAGAAAAAATGCTAAGTTGTGGCAAATTAAAACTCATGGAAATAGATCAAACTCTACGATAAATTGTTTTGGGGTTAAATTAATGTTCTGTTAGTCTGTGTGTTAGGAAAGCAGGGGTGTGTGGAGGGGTAAATATAGTCAGTAGATATAGAACCATAGCTATTTCTAGCTAAAAAGACAACAAATATTTCCAAAATTTCCATATCCCAAGATTTCAAGTTGCTGTGAATCACCCAAGTCATGATCCAAGTCTGGATCACCCATCGGACAAGGAAGAAACCGTCAAAATGATTAAATGACTCACTTACCTAGGTAAGAAAAACAATAGTGACGACTGTGAAATAACAGAGATTTTACTGAAATCAGTGTTGAAAGATGTGTGCTTTAAGAATATGTCTTCCATTTATCTGCTGTGCTACCTTAAATCTCCGGTCTTCATTTATTTTCTTAATAATGCATGGGAAATAAGAGAATATCCTTCAAGGGATTATTATGAGGCTCTAGTGGCAGAATGTGTTTGATATGTTTGATGAATTGTGAAGGCCGCTAAATGTTTAGAAATGTTAATTTTACCACTGACATGATATATAATGCAAGTGGAGACATATAGCTGGGTAAAGAAAAATAGGAATAAACTCATAGAACAGCTGAGGCATAAGGAGACTTTTGAGTTAATAGAAAGTGGGACTATTATTTCTCCTCAAGCAATATTAAAATAAATTGATTAACCCTCACTGGGGATTTTTTAGCATATATAATACTAATTACTTCTTCAGAAAGCCTTAACATAGCCAAATTTCTTTATCCCTTTTAAATTATTTGTTCTCAAAGGCTCCTTATTATATATATCTTTGAAATATCTGAAAGGAAGAGTCAACTCAAAAATCCTTTCTTAATATACCTTATTTACATGCAATTGTATCTAATAAACTACAAGGTTTTCAGGATTTACCCATCACAGTATTTTGTACTTCAGTAATAATATGATATAACATGAAGACAACTACTATTTATATCATAATATAGTTAATTATTTTCAGAAAAGCATACACATTAAAAACAACACACATTCTTAAAACTAAACCACCTGAGACAACATGGATGGACTTTGAGGATGTCATGCTAAGAGAAATAAATCAGAAAAAGTTAATAACCATATGATTTCATTCATATGTGGAATATAAAACTGAAAACAACAGAATGAACAAAAAAAAACAAACAAAAATTCACAAACACAAACAATGGTATGGCAGTTGCCAGGGAGAAAAGGGGTGGGGGGCGGTCAAGGGCAAAGAGGATCAAATATATATTGACAGAAAATGATATGACTTTGGGTGGTGGCATAGGATGTAACACACAGATAATGTGTCATAGAAATATAAACTTGAAACCTATATAATCTTATTAACTAATGTCACCTAAATAAATTTGATTAAAATATCATGAAATTTTTAAAATCTAACAATTTAAAAATGTCTACATGTCATATAATATATTTATGAATATATTTATGATTTATGTATAATGATGTAGTTGCATCTGGTTAAAATAAATTAGGCATCCCTTACAGTTTTATCAATTTATGTAAGTGCCTTGTAATTTTAAAAATGTGTATAGTAAGAATGCACAAATGACATAAAACTCTTTTTTATGTAAACAGAGTAATTAATACAGAAATGTCAAATTCTTTTCACCATCAAAGTCAATATGCTCTTAAATTTAAAAAATCCTGGCTTACAGCCTTGAACGACCTGAAAAACATTAGGTAATTGGCTTTTAGTACAATAAATATATTCATAAAGCATGTAAATGAGATTTGAGAAAGTATTATATAAGAAATGCTGAAGGATATGATATTGAGTTGCCCTTTATTCCTCTATGATAATAAAGAAGAAAAATTATAACAATATTCATTTAAGTAGAAAAGAAAAGATAATTGATTTTAGCATAACAGAATAAAATTTGATGTAGTTGATCACAACTGCAATGTATTCTATCTTTCCCCTGGGGAAAAGTGTCATTCTCATGTATGTTCATCATAATTGATTAGAATAAAAGTGTACTTACTGGCTCTCCTCCCTCAAAATATGTGAAACTATTATGCATATGTCCAAATACAGAAGCAGTGGTCAATTAAAAAGCATGCTCTTTGTCTATAAACTTTTAACTTTCAATATCTCAAAATGTCTGTACAGTCATGTGTCACATAAGGATGTTTCAGTCAATAATATACTTTATACAAGATGGTGGGCTCATAAAATTATAATGGACTGAAAAGTTTGCTTTGCTTAGTGACATCAAAGCCATTGCAATGTCATAGGACAATACATTGCTCATATGTTTGTGGTGATGCAGCTGTAAACAAATCTAATGTGCTGCTAGTCACTCATAGCAGCACAATTTCCAACAGCCAAGTGCTGGAAGCAACCTAAGTGAGCGTCAGTAAATGAGTGGATCAAAAAACCATGGTACAATTACACAATGGAATACTATGCAGCAGAAAGAAAGAAAGAGCTTCTGCTCTTCGTGACAGCATGGATAGAACTGGAAAGCATTATGCTAAGTGAAATAAGCCAGGTGATAGAAGGCAAAAAACATATGATCTCACCTATAAGTGGAACCTGATCAACAAAACAAACAAGCAAGCAAAATATAAACATAGAATAAAGAACAAAACCGACAGTGACAAGAGAGAAGGGGCATAATAGGGGAAAGAAGGGGAAGCATCCAGTCAAGGAACATGTGTAAAGGACCCAAGGATAAAGCCAAAGGGGAGTAGGATTGAAAGTAGGAGGTGGGGGTCAGGAGGTGGGGGAGAGTGGGGGAGGGAGATGGAGACAACTGTACTTGAACAACAATAAAAAGTTAAAATAGTATACCATGTACAATGATGTACAGTACATAATACCTGATAATAATAATAAACAACTACATTACAGGTTTATATATTTACTGTAGTATGCTTTTTTCTCAGTGTTTGAGAGTGTACTCTTTTTTTAGTATTAGGAAAATGTTTGGTGTAAAACAGTATGTGCATTACTCCCACAGCAGCCTCATATATCTTGTTTACGCAAGTCTCTTGATTGCACCATTTTACTTCTGTGTTTGACTGAATATGGTATTTTGTACAGTAACGTGCAGTAGAGGCTTGTAGTCCAGGAGCGATGGGACTACATCACACAGCTTCTCCATCTGTGTAGTAGGTTACACCACATAGGGGTGTGTGTGTGTGTTTGCACAAAGACAAAATTGCCTAATGTCACATTTCTCAGAATATAAACCTTTAGTTAAGTGGTGAATGGATGTAATCAGGGAATATTTTTAAATTCTATTGGTAGATATTGTTTGTTCATGAAAAGAGTATCTCAATGGTCAGTTATTCTTTAACCACATCCCTTATGAAAACGCATATTCTTCTGGGACATTTTATATGTATTTTTTCCTGTAATGTTTTATTCCTAGACATTTTCACTATTTTCCTTTATTAGGTCTCTTATTATTCAGATGTTGTCTGTCATCCTGGTTAATTGTCCCTTTTTTCTAGGTGAGGACTGGTCAAAATTTGAATAGAAAACTCTTCTTATGAAGACTATACATCTATTACCATTCTTGATTCTGGATACAGAATGGACTTAGGGGATTCAAACTTCAGTGTATAATTGTTTAAGTCATCTTTTTGTTTTCATGCTGGACATCTACCTTCAAATATATGTGGTTTTCTCTAAGTCTCAGAGTTTAAAGAAATTTCTCCAAAGAATTAATCTTCAGTCTTCTGTGTACGCCAGGAAGAGACTTTCATATGGCAGTATGAATTCAACAAGAGAATCAGGGAAACTGTTATATAAACATTTACATATTTCTCTTGTTGGAAGCCCAAAGTTTCTTCTCCCCAGAGGTGCTAAATCACACCATTGCTGAGCAGTTAGTTACTAGGTCCTACAAGGTTGCATTATGAGTATAGCACTGTGAAGCTTCTTGGCTTTCTCCTCTGCTATTCGTTTCAAGACTTCAATTTCTCAGGTCCACTGAGTAAGTTTGTTTAGTGCATCTGCATTTCATCTTCAAAATTTTATTATGATATATCCTCTCTGAATTTCTTGCTAGTTGGTTTTTAACACTAATAAAACATTTTAATGGGTTTCCTAGGAAGCAATGGGATTAGTATGCCTTTATACAACCTACCGCCTTTAACCAGAAGCTTTCCTTCATCTTGTAAGTATAGTGAAATCAGAATTTATGATTAGTCATATGTTAAAAAATAGAAAAAAAATTACTTCAAAGAGCTGAGACTGAATCAATCTTGGGCTAAAGATTATATTAATTGCAACAAAATGTGTTAGCATTACTGGGGATATGAAAATGAATGAGTCCTTGCTCTCAAAGGACTATCACTGTAATTGGGGTGATTTAAGTACAAAGTGACTAGGATGTTACAAAGAGTGAGGGAAATGCCATTAGAAATGTGACAATACCATCCAATCTGATATACACATTGAATAAGCCAAAATGGCTTAGTAGCGAAGTGTCAATCAAGATGAATTTTGAGGATGTCAGGACAGTTATAGTTAATGGTAGACATGGGAAAACATCACAACAGTTGTTTTTTAAACCTAAACTGCCTCGGGGTTTGCTGGTGGCTTTTGGGTGGCTTTGACTGAAAACAGGACTAGCACTGACTTTGTTACCGAGTAACACATTGGCTGTGACCTATCAACTGGATGGGGGTCTGTTATCTCAGTGGATTGATGCCTATATCAGGATTATCTCAGATATGTGTGATTTATTTTGGCTCCTTCTTCTTAAAAAGGAGAGATAGATCCTTTGCAATTTAACTTTTAACAGAAAAAAAAATAGTCTCTTTATCAGTTCACAAACTTGAACCACAAAAGGGAATTTGTGGAATGCCAATCTGTCCCCAAAACTCCTTTAAAAAAATGTTTTCTGAGAGCCATGGAAGTAACCAGACTACTTCATACTATAGTTCAGAGAACAAGAGAACTAAATAGTTGTCACTAACCATAAAGCTCTTTTCTAAGAGGTTCATAAACCTAGATAGGCAGTATTTCAAATAGGACAAGTGTAGACATAATAGTTCCTATTACAGGCAGAGTCCATGCTGCCTTAGGATAAGATTATTGAACATATATTTTATAGACTTATCTCTTATACTCAATATTATTACATAATTAAAGGCAAAAATCATGAAACTAGGTGATTTGACTAATACCACCTAATGGAATTTCATGGGTTCTTTTTTTTAAAGATTTTATTTATTTATTTTTAGAGAGAGGGGGAAGGAGGGAGAAAGAGAAGGAGAGAAACATCAATGTGTGGTTGCCTCTTGCATGCTCCCTACTTGGGGACCTGGCCTGAAACCCAGGCATAGGTCCTGACTGGGAATTGAACCAGTGACCCCTTGGATCTCAGGCCTACGCTCAATCCACTGAGCTACACCAGCCAGGGCTCATGGGTTCTTTGGACCAAGGGATGTGATATGTTCTTGAACTTTAATTTTCACTCTTTGACTCCTTCCTTAGAAGTGAAATGCAAATTCTGATTGTAATTCTTCTTTTGGGATATGCTGTAGTATAATGCTCAAATAAATGACTTCAAGAGAATTTAATGTTTATATGTAATTTTTAGCCAATTAAATGATAGAACAAATAATCTTTGAGCAAACAATAGAAAACCCTGATACAGGTACTGAAACAGCTTCTTTCAAAAACTTATCACAAGGCTACTTTACATATTATACATATAGGGCAGGGCAAAAGTAGGTTTACAGTTGTTTGTATGGAAACTAATACAATAATTTATAAGTAATCATACAAGAATAAACTCTGCTTCCCACACTCACAAGTGCAAACCTCCTTTTGCCCAACCCTGTGCCTTCTACAATTGTGAGGATCTACACTGATCCTGTCTCTGTAATGCTATGTCATTATGCCTTGGCTGAAGGATGATAAAAGTTGGGAGATAGTGGGGGTTGATGATTGACACCAACATAATTCTTTGTCCCTGTGTTAAACTGTCCTATGGAAAAAACCAAGCAAAACAACGTTAAGTGCTATGATCAAAGAACCACTGGCTCCAATATTATACCACATGAACCAATTAAATAGCTTACAATGCTAATAATTGATTCAAAAAGAGTCATTTAAAGTGTGATAACTTCAGTCGAATGCAACAAATTGTCAGAGTTGCAGTACATGTGCTACAATCACCAAGTCCAGACTTTAAACAAGTCTTATCATTGTCCTTTCTAATTCCCCCATTGAAGAAATAAGATTATTCAATATGCATTCTTCCTTACTGCAGTAGTTCCAGTAAATTTAACTCAGAGTAACAATAGGTTGGGCTTTATTAAAAGCTACATGCATCAAAAGAGTCACTGCTAGAAGAAATTTAGGAAGCTGACCTCATTGTGGGATAAACCTTCAAGAACATAGAAGTCTGAATTTGGTTTCAAAAGTGAGCATTCTGCTTCCCTTTGAGTTTTACTTCAGAGTCTATAACATCAAAACATATACAATAGAAAAGCACTATTTTTTCACTTGTAAAGCATATAGGAAATCAGAAAATTAAATTATATTAATTTACAATGTATTTTATTAAATGAAATGTTACTTAAGGAGGCCTTTAAATAATTAGTGATTATATGACAATTAATTTGAAAATAACAAATAATTAAAGGTCAAAATATAATTTTCTAAGATAAAGATTAAAAAGTATTTTATGGTAAGATTTGATAACATTAATCAAGACTGAAAATTTTAAGACAAGGAAAAAAGAATATTTTAATGTCTGCATTCGTCATTACTTGCTACTAGAACTTTTTTATAAATCTCAATCTGGGGTATCTTAACAACATTTTATGACATACGATGTACAGTAGTGTTGAGATTGACAAAATAGTCAACTTAAAAAGTTCTTAAAATTATAGTAGCTTTTATTCTAAGCAGCACCACCCAAATGTGAAAAGTTTTGGGGAAGGGATATAAATATTAACTTAAATATAACTCTTCTGATAACTGTTAAATGCAATTAGATCAATATTTGGAATTACAGAAGAAACACTGAGTAGCTATGAAAATCTATAGCTGGAGGATTTATATTTATTTTTTGAAATGCTTTCAAGAAAGGGAAATAATACAAGTAAAGTGCCCCAGTTGGACTTCAAACAAATGGCCATCCATTAAAGTATTTCAAAGCATTTAAACATCTTTTCTTATGATTCTTGACAGCTGAGGGCAAACAAGGTTGTTGAATTTATGACTAAGCTGATGTCTATAAAGATCCTCTGAGATTACTGTAAGCTCCAACTAATGTCCATTTCCTTTATGCTACATTTGGGCTTTCAAGAGCAATGTCCTCCTAGGTGGCTATCAGTCTCCCAGACTCATTTACCTGAATACATAAAGTGAAAAGTGACGACCTTTTGGGGTGGACTTACTATTTGGCACATTAAAGCTAATTTATTATAGATTAATATGACCTTAACAATACCACCTTCTCTTCACTTCATTTTACTTTTTCAAGTAGGAAAAAAACCTTCCTGGATAAGAACTAGCTGAAATAAGTTATGTGTTACAAAAGAGTTTATCTAGTGCCCAGTATGTATCCATATTTGTAATATGCACACATAAAAGCCATAGGAAATTGAAATTTACACATAGTCATGTGAAGCTCTAATATTAGTTTGAAAAAATAGTAGTTTCTGCCATTTTACTTAAGGGAAAGAATAAATAATAGTCTTATTCAAGTAAAAGTGAGTTTTACTTGAAATACCAATATAGGCAAGAAAATAATGGTATCCCCTTTGATATGCATAAATAATGCATGAGAGAATGCCTACTTAAATTGTATTCCTTTACAAAAGAGAAACTAAATAATACTATGATTTATAGCATTTGATAAATAATGTAGTCAAAATAACTTTTGAGATAAAACATGACCATCAAAGACAATGTATGTAAAAGCACAGACATAGGCACTGTATTGGCATGGGCGCAGCGATATTCTAGCATGTTTGGAGACATACCATTTAGTCCTTTTCTATATATACAGGTAAGAAGGCTTGCCTGAAAACCTCTGAAAATTTATGGAAAATGCTGATCATCAAAAGAAATGGGTATCATGGGTATAAGATATACTTATCAAGACTCTGGACCTGCTTACAATTACATTCAGAAAATACTTTAATACCTATTATCAGGACTCAAAAACAGAAATCTAAAAATAAATCTCAATTGGATATATAGTTCATTATCCTTAAACATACACTTCTTAACAGATAAAAATGTGGCTTGACAATTCTGAATTTGTAATAATAAAATTGGCAAAATTAAAGGTCATTCTATCCAACTCTTTTTATTTAAATAGCAAGTAACTGCTAAACAAGGTCTATAATAATATTTCAACTTCAAATTATCACAGTTTTTTTCTGTAAGAACACATCAAAATCTCTTAAGCTTTTTCATATGTTTTTTTAAATAAAGTAAAATAGATCCATATCTGTTTGGATCTGTAATTCTTAAAATATTTTATTATAAGCATTTTACTTCTATATAGATAAATAGATGTAACTATACATAGATATATAGATATAATTACATATGAATATAATTATAACTATATATGAATATAGGTATGTAGAGATATAATTATATGTGAATATATACATACATATGGAGATATAACTAATGATGAATATATATGTATATGTGTTTGTGTATGTGTGTGTGTGTTTCTTTCTCTCCCTCTGTCCCTCTCTCTCTCTCTATATATATATATATAATTTTATATAGCAATATATATTATTTACATATATATAATTTTAACTTCTTTTTTAAAAATTGCTATCCTCTAGGTTTAAGGCAGCAGCTGGTTTGGCAGTTGCTATATTAACAATTAACAGTGGGAAGGACAAGTTGTGGCCAAGTATAGAAGGGCAAAACTTGCATGCAAAGCCTCACGTGAGGCTGCGTATAAATCATTCTATCCCAGTACTTTTTAACCTACAATCATTGTAAGTTATGCCCAAAGACTCTGGGAACTTAAAAATAGCACCATTAATATATTGACCTTAAAAACATGACTCAAATGTTAATGTGGAAAAAGAAGGCTAGTTATTATAGATTCAGGGTTGGATTAGATCTTGTTTGGTTGAGATGATGCTAAATTCTCTACTAGCCTTGGTTATAGAGGGTTGCAGCTCCACTGAGAGAACCAGGGAAAAAGGACGCATGGCCATGGAGAGCAGTGTGGTGATCGGGGGAGAAAGGGGGAGGAAGGGGACTAAATAGTAATGGAAAAATACAATAAAAATCTCTTAAAAAGTTACTGTACACTAAACCATAAATTAAAACAAAGGCACTCTTTACGAGAGAGAGAGAGAGAGAGAGAGAGAGAGAGAGAGAGAGAGAGAGAGAGAGAGCTAGGAACAAAGTAATGTCACTCCACAGTAGTTCTAGGAAGAGTACTGCATCTTTCTCTATGACAGAGTTAAGTGCGAGTGTTGTAGAAGACAAATGCGGCTGTCAGGGATGTTCACCACGTGAAGTGACTTCAAAATGAGACCTAAGGATAAGTAGAGGGAATAAGGGAAAATCATTCCAAATAGTAAGAATTGTTTATTCAAAATCCAAATATAAAATAAAAAATATTCCAAGTAATTAATCATTTGTTAGTGGTTCATCTATTCAACAAATATGTATTGAACACCAGCTATTGAGTGTTAAAAACCTTATCAAAATTTTGTTTCACCAAGTGTTACTTGAGCTTTTTTGAAGCATATATGGAAACAAAACAAAAAAAAAACCTTTCCTGACTCTTACTCCTCCTATTTCACATTAATAATAGAGACTGTCTCTTTCATGCTGATTCATTTTTATGCCCACAGATTAAATATTGTCTAGCTATATATTAAAAGGGTAAAATAGAGCTTCCATCCAAGATGGAGGAATAAGTGGAAACACTTTGCTTTCTTGGAGAACCAAAAGAAGAATAACAACCAATTTAAAACAATAAACAACCAGAAATGCCAGAACATCAAACAGCATGGAACTCCAAAAATCAAGGAAATTAAGAAACATTCACCCAGACCAGTAGGAGGGGTGGAGACAGGCAGCTGGGTGGAGAGGACTGGAGGCAAGGCTGAGGACTTCACAGGTGAGGTGGGGCTGGCAGATCAGGAAACTAAAGATTTAAAATCTATAGCTATAAAATGCTGCAGGGGTTGTGAAGGCGGGAGAAACTCCCAGTCTCACAGGAGAGTTGGTTGGAAAGTGGGGATAAAGTGGAGCAAGCCAGAGGCATGGTTCCCTCTAGGACATCTCTGCCACAGACAGTGCCACAACACAGCAAAGAAGGTTGTCTTTCCATGGAGAATACCTAAGGCTCCACCCCTTACAACATAACAGTTGCACTGAGAAAAAGAAATATGGCCTGAATGAAAGAACAGATCAAAACTCCAGAAAAAGAGCTAAGCAAAGAGGAGATAGACAATCTATCTGATGCAAAGTTCAAAACAATGGTAATCAGGATGCTCACAGAATTGATTGAGCTACATCACAAAACGAAGGAAGAAATGAAGACTACCTAAAGTGGAATAAAGCAAAATATACAGGGGACCAACAGTGAAGAGAAGGAAAGTGGTGCTCAAATCAATAATTTGGAATGAAAGCAAGAAATATCCAATCAGAACAGAATGAAGGAACAAGAATTCATAAAAATGAGGAAAGTCTTAGGAACCTCTGGGACAACTTTAAACACTGCAACATCTGAATCATAGGGAAAGCAGAAAGAGAAGAGGAAGAGCAAGAAACTGAAAACTTATTTGAACAAATAATAAAGGAAATCTTCCCCAATCTGGCAAAGGAAATAGACTTCCAGGAAGTCCAGGAAGCCCAGAGAGCCCCAAAGAAATTGTGTACCCAAGGAGGAACACACCACGCTACATCATAATTAAGTTACCCAAGATTAAAGAAAAAGAGTGAATCTTAGATGCAGCAAGAGGAAAGAGTTATTTACAAAGGAGTGCCCATAAGACTATCAGCTGATTTCTCAGAAGAAATCTTCAGGCAAAAGGGGGCTGGAAAGAAGTATTCCAAGTCATGGAAAGCAAGGGCTTACATCCAAGAGTACACTGTCCAGAAAAGTTATCATTTAGAATGGAAGGGCAGATAAAGTGCTTCCCAGATAAGGTCAAGTTAAAGGAGTGCATCATCACCAAGGCCTTGTTATATCAAATGTTAAAGGGACTTATGTAAGAAATAGAAGAAGATAAAAAACTATGAATAGTAAAATGACAACAAACTCACAACTCTCAACAACTGAACCTAAGAAACAAAAACTAAGCACACAACTTGGACAGGAACAGAATCATAAAATGGAGATCACATGGAGGGTTATCAGTGGGGAGGGAGAGGGGGAGGATAGGGGAGGAAAGGTACAGGGAATAAGAGGCATAACTGGTAGGCATAAAATAGACAGGGGGAGGTTAAGAATAGTATGGGGAATAGAGAAGCCAAAGAACTTATATGTACAACCCATGGACATGAACTAAGGTAGGGGAATGCTGGAGGGTGAGGGGGTGCAGGGTGGAGGGGATAGAAAGGGTAGAACAAAACTGGGACAACTATAATAGCATAATCAATAAAATATATTTAAAAATAAAAGAGTAAAATATTCTACCTAAAATACATTGCAAGTAAAATAACTAAACCCTCTTAAATAATCAATATAAAATATCTATTTATGACTACTAAAAGTGTTTCAAAATGTCACTGTGTACTTCAGAACTGAAAATAGTAAATCATGTAAGAACCCAAACCTTTACCCCATCAATAATGCTGCTGTCAATATGTACCGATCAAATAACAGAAACAATAGCAGGAAACCTAAGAAAGCAAATGTGTTCATATTATACAAACTCTAAAATTAAAAAATCTTTAATCACTGTTTATCAAGCAGCAAGGTTTTTTTAAAACAAGTAAAAATAATACTATGGTGATTAAAATTTTAAGGAATATTTATATTATATATGATATAATAATCATATCATGTTATATTATATGTGGGATTTTCAAACTTTTCATCACATGGCACACATATACCAATTACTAAAACTCTGCAGCACACTATATATATAACCTATTTGACAAAAAGTTAGGTATAATTTTTTCACACACGATGGATATTGTTGTGTTAACTGTTGTCATTTTTTTTATTGACAGTCTAATGGAAAAAAGGTCAGTCTTCCTGACAAATAGTGAGGTAGGCAGGTTTTAAAAATTTTTGTGGCACACTTGTGTGTCCCAGCATAATGGTTGAAAATCACTGGTAAATATATTTGTTTTTTTATTATTGTTCAGATACACTTGTCTCCAATTTTCCCACACAGCCCCCGCTTACCCTACCCATCCTCACCTACCCTCAATCCTACCCACTTTGGCTTTGTCCATGGGTCCTTCATATGTGTTCCTTGATGACCCTTTCCCTTCCCCCCCTGTTATCCCCTACCCCCTCCTATCTGGTTACTGTCAGTTTATTCTTTGTTTCAGTGTCTCTGGTATGTTATGCTTGCTTGTTTGTTTTGTTGATTAGGTTCCACTTATAGGTGAGATCATATGGTTTTTGTCTTTCACCACCTGGCTTACTTCACTTAGCATAATGCACTCCAGATCCATCCATGCTGCCAGAAGGGTAGGATTTCCTTCTTTATTTCTGCTACACAGTATTTCATTGTGTAAATGTACCATCGTTTTTTGATCCACTCATTTACTGATGGGCACTTAGGTTGCTTCCAGCACTTGGCTATTGTAAATTGTGCTGCTATGAACATTGGGGTGCATTGGTTGTTTTGAATTGGTGTTTCAGGATTCTCAGGGAACAATCCCAGCAGCGGCATTGCCAGGTCAAAAGCAGTTGCATCTTTAATTTCCTAAGGAGATTTCGTACTCTTTTGCACAGTGGCTGCACCAGTCTGCATTCCCACCAACAGTGCACTAGGGTTCCCTTTTCTCTATAACGTCACCAGCACTTGATGTTTGTTACTTTGTTTATGATGGCCATCCTGACCCATGTGAAGTGGTATCTCATTGTGCTTTTAATTTGCATCTCTCTGATGACTAGTGATGCTGAGCATCCTTTCATATGTCTCTGGGCCCTCTGTATGTCCTCCTGGGAGAAGTGTCTGTTCAGATCCTTTGCCCATTTTTAAATTGAGTTGTTTGTCTTTCTGGGCTGGAATTGTGTGGGTTCTTTCTACATTTTGGATCAAGATCAAAGCCTTGTCTGAGGTATCATTTGCAAATATATTTCCCCGTCTGGTTGGTTCCATTTTCATTTTGCTGATGTTTTCTTTAATCATGCAGAAGCTTTTTTATTTCGATGTAGTCCTGTTTGTTTATTCTCTCCTTTATGTCCCTTGCTCTAGGGGACATATCAGTGAAAATATTGCTGTGTGGAATATCTGAGATTTTCCTGCCTATGTTCTCCTCTAGGACTTTTATGTTGTCATGAGTCATATTTAAATCTTTTATCCATCTTCGGTTTATTTTTGTGTATGGTGTAAATTAGTGGTTGAGTTTCATTTTTTTCACATGTAGATGTCCAAATCTCCCAACATCATTTGTTGAAGAGGTTAGATTTACCTCATTTTATGCTTCTGCCCCCTTGTTGTATCAACAAAATATCACAAACAGAAATAAGGGGGAAAATTCCATTTGTTGAAAACTGAAGTACCCAGGAATAAACCTGACCAAGATGGTAAAAGAATTCAGAAAACCACACCACACCAAAGAAAGAAATTAAGGAAAATGCAAACAAATGAAAGTACGTACTGTGTTCATGGATTGGAAGAATTAATATCATCAAAATGTCTATGCTACCCAAAGCAGTTTATAGATTCAATGCAATCCCTATTAAAATATCATTGATATATTTCACAGATATAGAATGAACACTCCAAAATTTATATGGAACCATATATGACCTTGAATGGCCACAGCAATTTTGAGAAAGAAGAACAAAGTAGGAGGGATCATAATACCTTACATCAAACTATATTACAAGGCCACAGTGATCAAAAGTGTCTAGGGCTGGAATAAGAAGACACATATATCAGTGGAACAAAATAGAGACCCTAGAAATAAACCTAGGTCTCTATGGTCAATTAATGCTATATATATCTGGATCTAAGAAATCAGCAAGGGGCAGTCAAAAATGTGCCAAAGAGGCAAGGGAAAGAATCAACGTGGGAATAGTGTCAGATGGAAATGCTTGTTCCCCACTCCTCAGGTTTCCAAGTGAAGATGCATGTATTTGGGTAAAAATTCAGGCCTCTTGCCCTACGCATTCATTCATTCAGTCTGGCCCAGCAAGGGAGACTTAACCAATGGCATCTGGGGAGAAATCTGGGTGTGAATGAGTTAGCAGCCTCTGAGGTTTCTTCTCGGTCCATCCTGCCTGAACTGAGGTTCCTTCCAGTCTGCTGAGAACCATGGAGTTGTGTTGGTTAATTTTACTTTAGTATGACTATTAGGAAACCACATATTACATTTACACATCATCCTTCAATATTTTTCAGTAATTAATATCTCTGACACTTCATCTTTACCTGTTTCATTCCTGAATCTCTCTGACAACTGCTTTTGCATCATTATTGACTTTGTAATGAACAAAATAGTGAAACTCAATTTGCTTCAATTTATCATTAGTAAAATGAAGATAATGTTTTTGAAGATTAAATTAATATTACAAATATTTAAAAGTGCTTAGCTACATTTGACACAGAATACTGAGTATAATTAGGTAAATGAAAATTATTTATTAGTCCCTTCACTGTCCCAGTGGAGAGATCAGACAGGTATATAGGGTCTATCTCATTCATCTCTGTTGAAGAAACAGAGGAATTTGGAATTTACTAAAAGCACACAGAAAGTCCTGTGTGTGGAATGTAGGTTATAGGGAAGTGGGAAAAAGAGGCAGATGGATGTAGTAAATCCCACCAGCACCTGAGCTGAGGGAGGTGAAAAAGGTGTGTATTTCCTGGGACCCGTGGAGGTGGCTCAGGTTACCAGCCTGTATCACCTACTTATTTACAGGACTTTTAAATGGCAGGGTGTTTCTGTCATTTACATGTGAAAGTGATCTAATTGGTACAATTTAAAAACTTAGAACTGGTCGCTGTAACAGAACACTTCATTGGCTTAATGGAAGTTGTTCAGCCGCAGATGACAAGGACTCATATTGTGAACCTATAACACGATAGCGAAATATCTTAGAGGTTTTCTGTTTTTCCTCAAAAGACGGATCAGGTACCCGTGAAGTCATATAGGAAGTTATAAGAAATTACTGTGGATTCAAATGGGTTTCTCTAAAATTTATATGTTTAAGCACTAACCCCTAGTACCTCAAGAACATGACTATATTTAAAAATTAAAGTCTTTAAGAGATTATAAATTTAAAAGAGGTCATTAGTATAATCCTTAATCCAATATGACTGGTGCCCTTACAAAAGGACAATAGGAAACAGGCACAAACAGAGGGATGGCCATAGGAAGAAGTAGGGAGAATAGGGCCGTCTGGTCTCTATAAGCCGAGAAGAGGGGCCTCGGAAGAAACCAACCCCGCTGACACCTGACTGGGACTTCTAGCATCTGGAACTGTGAGAAAATACATCTCTATTGTGTGAGTCATCCAGGCTGTGGTACAGGTTCATGGAAGCCCTATCAAACTAACACAGAAATAATTAAAATACTTTGTGTATTAACTACTCTTGCCATATTTAGGAAAGTGGTATGGAAGAGAATAACAGCATGTAGATAAGCACTCGTGAGAGAGATGAGGAGGAACACCGTTATGTGAAAGAAGGCCTTCTCTGGGGGTAGCAAACACTCATGAATAGCAGTGCAGTAACGTGGCACGTTGCTGAGTTGAGAAGTCAGTGCTGCTCAACTCACAGCAAAAGGATTCCAAGCCCAGGCTCTCAGGGTGGATTGGAGCCTTACTGGGAGATGAGGCTGTGCCTCAGGTCTTTTTCCAGCACCTGCCCTTAGGAGTTCTTAGCTATACAATAAACACCAGCCAGGATCAAGTACCTGACCTGGACTGCTGCTTCATGCCAAACCTCTTTAAAAAGTATTTCTAGTTACCAATCACAAAATTAGGAGATATGGCTTGTGAATGGAACTCAAATCATGTAAGTCTTCATCTTTAAATTTTCCATCTATTAAGATGATTGGTGATTTGTAAGGCAACCCTCGCTGCATTTCTTGTTTCTGCTTGGTCTAGACCCCCCAAGCGACACAAATGTGCATGCGATGTTGATAAAGAATCTCTTTTTTTTCCCTAAATACCATCTGATCTCTGGATTCTAAAGGTGGTAGATATAGGAAGCCTTTTTTCTCCTTTCACCAGAGACCTGGGTTACTTTTCAAAGGATAATACAGCCCTTCTTATCTCTCCAGGAGACAAAGTTTACATTCCTGGTTATAGAATTTCTCCACCTCCCCCAAGAGAAGATCTGTTCACACAGAATAAAAGATAAGCTCTTTCCCTTCATTCCAGAGGGGAGGAGACTTGTCAGCACCTACATAACCTTCAAGATACATAATTTGGGAGTTCCTCCCTTGTGGGGCACTCCACGTTGTACACTCGTGGTGCATTTGGCTTTTATTACGTAGCCCCAGGAGGGATTAAGGCATGGGGAAACAGCAGCAGCATTAGGAATCTGTGAGTAAATAAAAAGGTTTTTTTCTTTTGTCTGATGGGTATCTGGTGTTTCTGCTAACATATTTGTGTGGGTGTGCATCCGTATACTTCTCTATCTCTCTGCCCATCTAATCTTATCTACCTATCCATCTGTCTATCTAATCATTCATCTATACAAGTTAGGGTACCACATCAAAATTTTCAGTTTTATGACTTAAAAGGTATATAAATATTCAAGTGACAAAGAGCAAACATTTAAGAAGTGTTTTTTTAGAATTGTATTGCAGAAAACAAAAGCAAAAAATATAAACATATAAAAATATTACAAACCAAGCCTGCAGCCCCTGAAAACATTCCTTAGGCCAAAAAACCTACATCAATGTAATTGTCATTTTAAAGCCCTTCAGCTTCTAAAAAGGACATCTGTTTTATTGCCAACTTCACATGTGGACAGAAATTATAATGGATAAAAATAAACCTTCCAGAAAGAGGGATCCAGAGGCCATAGAGGACAATAAAAAGGTAACTCCTGCCAGAGAGCAAATCCATCCACTAGCAGATGGTCTAACAGGACTTAATGGCACCTGCCAGTGCAAGGAGCCTTCAATACCTTCCCAGGCTAATGGCTGCCTCATGTGTCCCATTCTCCCTTGTTCTGAATACGGGTTGGAAATGGGTTACTCATTACCTCAATGCAATTGTACATTGAATGTGTTAGGGACACATAGCTAGAATTTCAATTTACAGGTGTAAAGCAAATTTTTTTTTTACCTACAGCAGCACTTGAATAGGAAATGTTAACATCGACTGCTGTGTTTTATCACAGCCATTATCATCAACAAAAGCTATTAAAAATAAAATGATCTTTCACTGACCCTGCTATGCCAGAACCTTTCTGGCCTGACCAAGGAACAAGGGCTCTTGTTCTGATCATTTGTGTGCAGACTCCTAAACTTATTCCTTCCTAATTAGAGAACACTTTTTCAATCTCATTAGCATAACTAAGAAGAAATAACATAATATGCTTTTCACCCTTTCTAGCAGTTCGACACCTCTAATTTGCCACCTCAGTGAGCCACTCTGAATTTTTTCACTGGTGTGTCTCCTTGCCTAGCAAGTTAAATTCAGGTCGCTGTTGTTTTTTACTGTGTGTTTTTAAAAATTACTGGATTGTTACTTATAAGAAGTCAGAGTACTAAAAGACCTGTATATGAACCTGATAGATGGGACAGTCTATCACATATAGACTTTGGAAGTTAAGTTGAATAACATAACCATTTAGAGCTTTAGGATTCTTTTATCCCCCCTCGAGGAGAGAGGCTGAATGTATGCAATAGAAACATGAAAGATATATCAAATGTAGTTAGTTTCTAAACCCATAGCTTTTGGCAGAAACTTAATGTTATCTTCGCTTCTTTGATATAATTAGACTATCAGATATTTTGCTACCAATGAGACTTTTTTTGCCTCATTGCTTGATGTGGTTATGCAAAAAAATGTTCTGCCCAGTGGGAATGATGTACAACTATATGCAACTCCCAGGAATGTTCTTTAAATGATAGCATGCCTCTTTTGTGCCTTCTTCTTTGACTTGTCCCTTCCTGATGACCAGATGGCAAATGAGACTTTTATGGTAGATCACCAGACTTGGAAGTAGGTTGACCTCCCAAGGTGATAGAATATAGGGCAAGATAAAAGTAATGAATTTGACATGTGTGTTTGTGTTTCTTCACATCTAAATCCCTGCTTGAAATAAATATAGTTCTATTTTGTAAAGCTACTGTTGTCTATGGTCACTACTGTTTCTAGTCAAGTATAACTAAGAAACTTGGTAAACTAAACTTTGTTAAGCAAACAAATTGTCAGACAACTATTTTAACCTTTCCATATTTTTTGGACACCACTGATACTTTTCTTCTATGCACAATAGTGTATCCATATTTTGAAATTTATAATCACACCTGTAGTTGCCATATTAGATCTAAAACTAGATCTACCCCCTTCAATCACATTTCCCCATTTATTAAGATGCACAGAAACAATTTTTCAGTTCTTTAAGATTCTTCACTCACTAAAATGGCCATCTATCACTGATATCTTCCTGCCCTGATTCAGCATTTATATTTCACAGCATGCATTTTTTACATACCACAAGTAAATTATATTTTATAGTGGTTTCATGATAATTTTATTATTTTTGAAAGCTATGGTAGGAATATGATAGCAGTGAGTCAAACGATTGATAAGCACTAATTATAGATATCATTTATTGGGGTGTATTTCATGTCAATTTCCTATCACCCAAATGTGTAGTGAGTTGAACCCCTAAAGATATGTCCAAATCTTGTCCCCCCAAATATGTAAAAGTGATTTTACTTGGACAAATATTTTTTCAGATCTAATTAAGAATCTGAAGTTAGTTGAGATCATATCGGATTGGGGAAGAAACTAAATCTAAGGAGAAGGTCCTTTTAAGAGACAGAAATATTAGGAGACAAGTAGCACACAGACGGGGAGGACAGGTAGAGAAACAGGGACGCAGGAAAAGACATGTGAAGGTGGAGGCTGAGATGAAAGCAGTGACTCGACAAGCCCGGGAGTGCCAAGGTGTTGTCAGTCACAGGAAGTCAAGGAGAAGCACGACACAGATTCTCTCTCAGAGCTTCTGGGGAATCCGATCTTGCCAATCTTACCAATACTTGATTTTAGAATTTTGAACTCCAGGACTTTGAGAGAACAAATGTCTACTGTCTTGTATCTAATTTGTAATTTGTTATGGCAGCCCCAGGGAACTAATACAGATTTTGCACCCAGGAAGTAGGTTACTATTATAACAAATACATACTATATCTAAAAATGGAGAAGTGGGTTTGGTTTTTGATTAATAAATAGGAGATGGGGGATTTAGGGGCAGATGAAGGGAAAAAATGAGATCATGAGGGACAATTGGTAGACATATGAATGTTAAAGACTATTTTGAGGAGGGCTCAGATGAAAGTGAAGAGCACTGTAGAAAAAACTTCTATCATCTTAGGAAACACAGATTGTTATAAACAGATATTGGTAGAGATATGACCATTAAAGGTATTTTTGTGAGTAACATCATATAAGGAACATGTTATTGTAAATTGGAGGAACCATGAACACTGTTGTAAAGTGTCAGAAAACTTAGCTGAATTGTTTTCTATTGCTGGGTGTTCTACTGTTGGTTATAAGTAATGAGGCTGGATATATGTCTAAGAAATTTCTAAGAAAGGTGAAGAAGGTGCAACCTCACTTCTCAACTGCTTATAGTAAAACTTGAAAGCATTGAGCAGTGATTCACTGCCAAGGCCACAGAGAGAAGCATGAGGCAGATTCTAGAGCTTCTAGAAAGAACCAATGTAGCAGACACTTAGATTTTAGAGATATGGCTTCTAGAACTAGGAGTAAATGCTTATGCCATCTGGTCTATGGTAATGTGTTATGACAGTGCTGGGAGGCTCACACACACATATATGTATTTAACATGTGGGCATGTGAAGACTTTAGGAGTTTAACATTGCAATAGGCACATAACTATTATGTAATGAAATAAGCTTTTGTACCCAAATAGTCTATTCCAGAAAATTATTCAATGCAATCCCTGGAAAGACACTTCACTTTTTTGAGCAGTTCAACATATAATGACGGACTAAGGAGATACTCAAAGGTTCATTCAGCTCGCAGTCCTTCTAGTATGTTCTCAATACAGATATTTTTGGGCAACCACAATTCCAGACTAGGGTACAGATCAATTATCTATGATCAGAACCAAGACATAGCTGATGAAAGACCACAGAGCAACCTGAACCATAAATGGCACCACCTTAACAAACCAATGTGAATCAAGCTGTGTGAAGACCAAGAAGCAGCATAGTATTTCATCATTTACATCAAGGAGCTAATGTAGTCTATGAGATTTACAATTATGGCAGCATCACTGGATTTTGAGTGCTAGTATAAAATGAGTTAAAAGCTAGGAAATATGTTGTAGTGGTAAGATATTACATTGGGACTTAGGGACCTGTCATTGTTCCAGTCAATAATTAGAGGGGTATCCTAGTTGCATCATCTACCTCACCCAGCCTCAGATATTGTAAATGACTATTAAATGATAATGAATATATAATTATGCTTATATAGTAGTGATACCAAACTTTAACATTATTTTGAAGTTCTTCTGGTAGGTAAATACCAAGATGTGAGGAAGAAGACGAGTAATTATAGTACTCTTTAAGAAAAATAATCATAAAATTAAATTTTATCACACATAATTACATGCAATATATAATCTCTACTAGCAAATGTTAGGACTTACTGTTATTAGCCTTAATTATAAATGTTTATAATTTTATATATAGACATATTTATGTATATATATGTTATATATGTATTGTATATATGTATATATACATGTACAACTTGTAAAACTGAATGATTTTTGAGGCCTGGCTCTCAAATCCTTATTTTGAATTGAAAATTCAGATTGGTGGCACACAGAAGCTCACCTACATAGGGTAAAATCAGGACTGAAATAGGAATCATTGATTCACACTCTACCTTTCATTCACTATAAATGCCAATACTCATTTTAGTGATATACAAATATAAACTTGGCTTACTACTTTCAAGTTTATTTTATCCTTTTTATCAAGCACCCTGCCTTATTTTCTCTGTTTGTTTTACTAGCTAAAATATGTAGAATATCATAGAGGGACATTCATGTATAAAAAAATGTTGCTACATACTTGCCTAAATTATGTATTTGATTAAAACTGCTATAACAGCCATGCCTTTCTAACCACTAAAATGAATCTCATGCATCAAAGTAATGACTAGACCTTTAACATGATATATTGTGCAGTACGATACCTGTAGAGATGAGCTAGGAAAGAATAATTAATTACACAGGAAGTGTGTGCTTGAGGAAACTACTCTGCAATTAGAGGCATACCAGGCTTTCCATGTTTGCCCTGTGCATTCTCAGGAGCCAGCGTGATGTTTTAACATTTATAAGATATTATCAACTAATAATCTTGAAAATGAGTGTTTAACTGTGAAGAATCTTTTAAAGTTAAATACCTTGCTTTACTTTATATGTCAAAAACACATAACAATCATTTTCCTTACAAGCTAGCAGCAAGTTATTTCTAAGGCTGGTTTATGTATATTCAGAATTTTCATCTTAGTAACTTGATTCTTTAGCACTGGGAATCAATACTGAAAACATATCTGAATTTAAAAACGTTTTCAAAATAATCAAGAATCAACAGAATTTTTACAACACTAATTCAGCCTTCTGAAAATATTCAGTTGGCACATCTTTCTGAAACCTCAAAAGGTCTCACAGATTACAACCCTGAAGCAAAGGACTGGTCTCCAACCAGCATTCTATCCAGCCTAACTCAGTGGGGGTAAAAAAAGTCATTCAAACCCTAATCAGTGTTGCCTGATAAAGAGAAAATGGTAGACTGAGTGTGAAATAAAATGTTTTTAAAAGTAAATTTAGCTACCATCAGTTAATGTGATTTAATAAAGAAGGGAGTCAATTATAATAAACAGACTGACCTAATAAATTAAAAGTCCTCAAAAAAAGAGCAAAGCTAACCAACCCTGTAATAACACTTCTTCATATTTATAGTGTAGCTGCAGTTTACAAAATGCTTTTATAACCATAATTTCTTTACTGTGATTTTAATCCTTAGAAATATTTCTTTGTTTGGAAAGTCAAGAATTCACTTTCCTGTTACTTAGTTGAGAAAATAAACCTTTAGAAAGTAAAGTTGTTTAATTTAATACACTCCTGAATTGCACTGGTAAGAGTCATCATTCAACACTAGGCCTCCTCAGTTACTTAACATTCCCACTACCCTGATTTTTAATCATTGACATAAAAATGCCACCTACACGATATTAAAGGTAAATTGATTAATTATAATTTTCTTAGCAATCAATTCCAGGGAATATTTCAGAAAGGCTTTATAATGTTCGCAATTTTTGAACCTGGAAATTTGTTTAAAGCTGAGGCTTCCCCAAAATATATTATTCTTCCAACTAACCAGTAATGAGATTATTTGTTAAAAGTAAAATTTTATGTAGAAACAGTGATCCAATAAGTGTATTTAAAAGATATTCAGAACAAAGCCTCCAATATTAGTGTGTGGTAATACAGAGAAATAACATACCTACTTATTGTGTGTTGATTATCCAACAAATAACCTTCTGAAAATTACATTTAAAAGAAGTAATACACAATAGGGTTGTAAGGATTTCTACCAATAATAAAATTTTAACAAGCATATGAGCTTACACCTTGAGAAAATAAGCAGCAATCATAGACACATATAAATCAGATTAAATGTTACTATTTTATTCATACCTGGCTATGGTCATTTACCTAACCCTAAGTAATGAGAAAATTAGAAACTTTTGCTTTAATTCTGTTCCTGTTTTAGGGACTGTCTCTGGGAAGAAAAATCAGCCTGGATCTCAGCAGAATTTACATCAATGCAAAGACATCACATAAAACAGCCTATTAATATGTTCCTTTGAATGAGACATTGACGCCTCAAATTCAAAAATTACAATTTGAACTAATTATGCATTCCATCTTTCCACAATGTCTCCTCTTAGGATTATATGTTTTATTAACAGGCACCATTATAATTTTTCCCATTTCCTAAACTACAACCCTGTGGACTTCTTGATTTTTCCTTCTCTCTCATTAGTCACAGCCAAGGAATCACCAAATTCTATCTTCAATGGTTCAGAATCCACTTAATTTTGTCCACTATCATTATTTGAGTTGAATCCATCATCATATCCTGTCTGAATCACTAACATATCCCCAACTCCAAGCATTCTATTCCATTCTAATTATTACTGCACTCTGCAAGAATGACTTTTCTAAGTCCCAAATCTGATTCTTAACTCTACCTGAATAAAACCCTTTTCATCTTTCCTCATGGACTTCTGCCTGAGTCTGGCATACTTTGCCAGTATTTTCTGTGCTTACTTGTCTGACATCCACCTTCCCTGGTGATCTATACTTTCGTACAAACTATGTACTCACTACACTGTCCCAAATCCACTGGTCTGCTCTGTTCCACACCTTTGCACTTAACCTGCCTTCTATGTATAATCTGCAACCTTTCTCTTGTTCTAATTAACACACCAAAGCAATTACTTGTCCTTTTTAGGTTAAATTTCTTTTCCTTTGTTGAGATAAGGCTTCCTTCTCAATTATATCTTCACATAGGACACCTTTTGTATTTTCCACTTACCATAGTTGATGGAAACTGCCTGTGTCATTCTCTGTATCTCCACCAGATTGTGAGTTTTGGAATGGCCTATAGTTAAGTTTTTGTCCCCAATCACATCCTCAAACCTACCCATTTCAATGTTTATTTTTTGTTTGGAAAAATTTGAAAGATGAAACCTAGTTATTGATATCAACAGTCATGTGGACCAAGTAGGACAAAGTCTTTAATAAGTCAGCACAGGTAAGCAAAAACCATAAGAGAATAGTGTGCTTTCCACTTTTATCTCGTTTTATGAAAATTGTGATTAAACTAGCTAATACTTAAAGGTAAGAAACCACAAATACAGAATGTCAGAGATTTATTTGAGGTGGCAGTTGTTATTGAAATCAATGTCCCCCACACAATCAGGAGGGCTACTATAGTGAGAAGAATCCCAAGTAAGTGTCCTCGTCCCCTTAGCTAACTATTCAAGATAATTGACACCAATGTAGTTCAAATACCCAAAGTGCAAGTCCCCAGCTGACAAACTCATTCACATATAAAGTTTAAAGATATTTAGAATAACCTGAAACAACAGAAGCAATTGGAAATGTGAATTTACTGCCAATAAGCATTGTAGAATTGAAATAGAATTTTATATGTAAATTATTTATATAATTATTTATATAAATATTATATAGCTTATATAGTATTGATGGATTATTTATAAATGTATGTACACAATATATTATATATATTGCATGTAAATATATTAGCTGCTTATAAATTAGTGTGTGATTTTATGTGTGTATATGTACTACAGACCACAATGTTAATTAAATCCAACATCCCTTAAAATACTAAGTGAAAGGAGATTCTTGATGGAAATCCTCTAAAACAATGACCAATTCCACTGATAAAATTATTCTTCTATCTTCACTTTATTTTCTTTAAAAAATGTAGGACTTGTTTCTATTAAAATTTTATGAAGTTTTGTCAGTAGGTAATTTATGAGTTATCTGAGTATCTATTACTAGTGTTCCACAATATGCCATAGTGATTTACCTATTACTAGTAATGTGAAACTATATACTCTAAACTAGGATATTTTTATTAATATCCTAATAAAAAATTCCAGAAAACTACCTATATGTGCAGTACCCAAAGTGCATTTTAGAGATGTCCTACAAATATTTCAAGGTATCTTCTGTGTAAAAAATAATGACTCAGGTAAATTAAAAAGTCTCAGGTAAATTTTTAAAGAATGAGTATATAGTCTTGGACTCTGTTTTCTGTATTAAAACATACCTAGCAGCTAAGCCACTTTGACACTTAGAAAATTGTACTTTTTTCTGCTCTTACATACATCTCTTACATAGGGTTTCATCTATATTTCTTAGTCTTTGAGAAACACAATTGTAACACCACATACTCCTAGGCTCTGGATGCATATTCAAAAAAAGTCTATAAGTTAAAAACAATCAAATAAACAAAATTAAGCATATAGAAAAATATATCAGAAATTATCCATTTTTGTCCTTTATTTCTCAATAAAATGTTAATTGAAAACTAATTTATATTTTAAAGGTAAAGATGATACTTATTATTTGACTTGGAATACAATGTTATATTGATTTGAAAAAATAGGGCATGATATGAGAGTTATGAATCTTGTCTCTCTCATGTGAAAAAATCCATGTGAACTGCTAAAGGTGAACTTCTTTTGCTTTACACTTGCTTGGATTTCCTATTTTTATATCATAATTGATGATTGAATTTATTGTTTATACTCAATATTTCTCATACAAATTAATAGAAGCTCAGTGGTGTGATGAACCATTAAAGTAGAGCTAACAGACTTGTATTTTGGAGGGGAAGGTAGACAGAATCTTTGTACCCGTCCTGTGCCATTGGCAGGGGTCACCAATTCATGGAGCTAGTAAAGGTTTTGACGCTGAGATGTGGTAGTTTTAGGGAGCAATGTCTGGGACTGTGAGTATTCGTTTTCATGTCTGAAATTTAGATGCTTAGTGTTGCAGCTGGTACACAGTAGGCTTGATAAAAGCGTCCACTCTGATAATTACATTATGAACACGATGATAACATGAATTATTGTTATTGAAATTTTGCACACTAGTTAAACTAAAACATAAAAATGGTAGGGCATAAACAAGTGTATATCATTATAGTGAAGACAATAATGCTAGATTTGAAGATGATGATTATTTTTCAAATTTGAATTTGGAGTAAAGAAGAAATGGCATATGTTAGCTTTCAAGCAAACAGATTCTAAAAGAGAGCAGAGAACACTTTGACTGAAATAAAGATGAGGTAAGGAGTAGCTTAACAGTGCTAGACTTTGAAAATGCCTCGCTGGCCTGCCTTTCCCATTGGCCAAAGTAATGAGAAAAAATGGAATAGATAAGAAATATTTAGAAAGAAATGTGAATCTAATATACAAAAAATGTGGCATCTAAAGTGCAAAGAGCATTAAAATTGGAAATAAATTCACTTTATAAACAGGGAATGCTGATGCATCTGATTGTGAGGAAGTATCTGGAAATAAATTGGTCAGGAAAGTAAAAGTCGGCTACATAATAGAAAATAAAAAATAAGAAAATAAAAAATTGAACTTCATTTATTTAAAAATTATTGAAAATAATTAAAAGTATATGAAATATGTCATATAATATAAATCTCAATTAAAGATTCATTACAACTGGTAACCCATATTGCAGTGACTATATATACTGCTAGTTACCATATAAATATACTACTAGTGACTATATATACTACTAGTAATACTACTGCTAGTAGTATTACTTCAAGGAAGGATTAACACCTCCATTTTATAGATGATAAACTGAGGTTTATTTAAGTCACTTGCTCAATTCATATGATAAGTAAATCATAAGAGCCAGACTTCACACCTTCATCTAGCTGACAGCCCATGAGATGTCGAGATCGTCAACTTCACTGTGTAATTTTAGACCACAGTCTTCCTAAGGTTGCATGGGTCAGTGCAATTTGAGCAAAAGGCAAGTCTATGACACTACATTTAAATTTTTACCCCTAGAGGACAATTTTAAAAATACTTAAGGTACAGTGTTAAATTCAATGTTAATTCATCCACTTATGTTATTGAAAGAGTATTTATTTTTTAACTTATTTATTTTTGACCTAACTTTTCTGTTGCTATATTTTAGAAATGCAGACAGTAGAGTTTAAATTTATGTTACTCTTTAATATGATGCCCCTTGTTCTTATATAGCTTCCTGGAAAAATAATAGCTTTAGATGGTAGGTTTATGTGAATTTTCACAAAGTTTTCAGAGAAATGCCTGATTAATCTACCTGTTGAGGTGACACCTGGTTTAGATTAATAGGATAATTATTTAACTCTGTATTCCAACATTTTCTCAATTGCAACATTTTTATTTTTTTCTCTAATGGTATTGAACTTATTCAGATTCTAAGTGACAATAAATGGACAAGTTATTGCTTTTAATTCAAAATGTATTCCTTTATTTCCCACTTATCAACCCTGTAAAACTTTCTTCATCTTACCAAGTAAATATCAGTATTCCCTGATCAGTGTTTTCTAATATTTATATGTATAAAATCCACTTTTTTCCACCATTCTAACCCACACAGGAATAAAAATACATTGCTTGCTGTGTTTTTAAGTAAAGTATCGATCATCATATCCATATAATATTCTTATAAAAAACATGTACATGACTCAGGCAGGGTCCACATGGCAAACTCAATTGAATTAAAATTCAAATTTCTATAACAATTCAGAAATGTGTGCGTACATATTTTTCAGTTTCTTTTGTAGGACTACTGACAGTTAATCATTAGGGTGAACTATTACTTTTAGTATATAATACCAAAATGATTTGGATCATATTTTACAAATATGTATGTGTTTAATAAATATAAAACTTATTAAAATTAATGTTGATTTGTGCCTTGTTATTTCATCTTCATAAAAGTTAAGAATGTAATGTATAAGAACATGATTTTTAAGAATATGATTATAGCACATAAAGTGGTTTGGGGAATAAAAGCTATTTCAAAATATAAGCTAAACTTACATTTTCTTTACCAATGTAGTCATTTAATTGTGGTTTATATTGTTTATAAATATCTTTATTATTTGGAGGATTTCTCTTTTTTATCTAACCTTAAAAACAATCATTTAAGGAGGATCATGTGCATTGTTCTATTCATAATGGAGAAGACAAGTTTGGCATAGCTACATGAGGGGAAAGTCACATTATAAAAAGACGCCTAATGTTGTGTCGAATCCATGCCTGCTCCATGGTGATAAGGCTCTGTACAAATGATCATTCTATTTAAATTCCTTCTGTGTTTGATAAAATTATGTTCCTTTGTGTCCAAAACAAGGTTCTCCACCTGTGTTTCATGCTCTTATTTTTTCTCTTCCTATGTGGGGACTTTGCTCCATGTATTATCAGCAGTCTATTGTATTTTCTTTTTTTTTCTGTTTGAATATTTATTTATTTATTTTTAATTTATTGTTGTTTAGTCACAGTTGTCCCACACTTTCTCCCATTGCTCACTACAATCCCATCACCCCCACTCCCACAGTCAACCCTCTCACATTTTCCTTGACCACTAGTCCTCTATTCATGTTTCATTGCTTATCTCTCCACCTCCCTTCCCTGTTATCCCTCTTCCCTCTCCCCTCTGGTCTCTGTCAGTTTGCTCTTTATTTCCAAGTCTCTGGTTCTATTTTGCTCATTTGTTTGTTTTGTTGATTAGGTCCCACTTATAGTTGAAATCATATGGTATTTTTCTTTCATCGCCTGGATTAGTTCACTTAGCATAACGCTCTCTAGTTCCCTCCATGCTGTCACGAAGGGTAGGAGTTTGTAGTCTATTTTATTTCAATATTCCCTTCCCCCTAGATGTTCTCATTAAAATATTTAAATGCTTAATAGCCCTCTATTTCTATCATCAATATACTTCTTCTTTAAGTCTACATCCCAATAGATATCAACCATAATTCCAACTCTTGTCTTATATTTACAGTAATTTTTCAAGAAAGAAAAGTGCTTCATTATACCAGCTTTTTAAATATTTTTAAAGGATTTATTTATTTATTTACTTATTTTTAGAGAGAGGGGAAGGGAAGGAGAAAGAGAGGGAAAGAAGCATCAATATGTAGTTTCCTCTCACGCCCCCCTCCACTGGGGACCTGGCCCACAACCCAGGCATGTGTGCTGACTGGGAATCAAACCAGTGACCCCTTGGTTCTCAGGCCCACACTCAATCCACTGTGCTACACCATCCAAGACTGTTTTTTAATATTTTATTAAATACTTTATCTGCTTACTTATATTACTTCTAGCTAAAGAGTAGTTCTACACTGAGAAAACACTGAGATTTGAGAATCATCAGAATGTAAATTATCTTGGAGGGCAAAATGTCTCCCAGGGATTATTTGTGGTGTGAAAAATACAGAGGAAAATGCTTTAACTCAAAGTGTACAAGAGATTAAAAAGAATGAAAACAGATAACTTATGTTTGGTTAGAGAATTTACAGGGAAACTAGGCCAGAATGCTAGAGAGAGTACTGAGAAATCATTTACAAGAGAAAAGATTGGCCAAGTTCTAAAACACCACACAAAGAGGAAATAAGTTTGTCTATACCAACATGAAGAGTGAGTTTGTTGACAGAGGACTCTGTGAAAAGGCAGAGGTAGAAATGAAAATAATCGGTATTGAGGATGTAGACACAATATTTTCATAATTCTAGTTCAAGGAATCTAGCTGTGGTGAAAAGTTACAAAATGATAGCTGTGGCATGTGGATATAAGGTGTTTTGTTTTATAATAACATTTCTTGTATTAGCATGGCATATAGATATGCAAAAACACACAGTGTATCTTCATACAACCTTATCAGCTTTTCAGGATTTAATTTATCTTTTTCACCTTTATTTTTCAGTTTGTTGATTTTCTTCTGAATTTTTTATATGTTGATGTGACTACTTCAGAAAAACAATACTAAATAAATCTAAGTTTTCTGATTTTTATAGCTAATTTTGAATGCTGTCTGTCTCTCTTTATATGTCACTAATATTTTATAATTTTACTTTCTATAAACTCTTGAGAAATTTTTCCTGAGCCTGATGATTAATTATATTTATTCCCATAATTCAAATAAAATAATTTATAGTCAGATAAGTTTTGTATCTAATTTATATGCATAACTAAGTGAGCATATTTCATATTTATAATTATATGTTTGTTTCAAACTGAAAATATAGGAGTTAATAAGTATATAACAACATGCAGAATTAAAATCTATTTAAGTTCATAGGTATAAGTTTAAATAATCAACAGAGATACTGAATAAAATGGAAATATTATTTGGCCATTCTGTTTTATATTATTTTAAGGTATGCAGATTGAGTTTTAGACAAACAACATTAACCCTTAGTCAATCTTTAGTAGAAGATTCACTTGTTCAAACTTTTGCAGTATTATGATGTATGTATATATGTATATATACACACATGGATATATGTATATATGTGTAAATATATATGTTCATATATTTATATGTGTGTATATATTAGTCTGTCCAGAAAAAGTCCAGCCATTGTTCATATAACAAGAATGGTTTGCATGACATTGATGTAAACTGGCAGCCGAGGAGAAGGGACTGGAATAACATGTGTGAACAATGATGACTTTACTGTACTGGTCAGTGGGGGGTGGTAGATGCTGCTGATTGAGCATATGAACTGTGTGGCCATCGCATTCAAAATGACTGAGCAAGTGGAGCAACAAATCTACATTGAATTTTGAGTTAAGCTTGAACATTTCTCCTTGGAAACTATTCAGATGATTCAGAAGGCTTTCGGGGACAATGCAATGAGTGCAGCACAAATAAAAGTGTGGCACAACCACTTCAAAGATGGTTCAGAATGTGTTAAAAGTGATCCACATTCTGAAGGCCTGCAACAAGCAGAATGCCTGAGACTGTTGAATGTGTGCGAGCTGCCATAAACAAAGACTGGCCACTGACAGTGAGAGAACTAGAAGCTGATCTGGGGATTCCAAAAACTACTGTGTCCAAGATTTTGATGCAGGATTTTGGCATGAGATGTGTCATGGCAAAATTTGTTCCACGGCTTCTGCTACCAGAGCAGAAGGAACATTATGCTACAGTAGCTAATGACTTGATTCAAAGCACTACCAATGAGCCAGATTTCCTCAAGAAGGTCATAACTTTGAAGCAGACTGAGGCATCATTATCCTCTGTACAATGTTCCTTGTATCTTGTGTCTTCTTCAATAAATGTCTCTATTTTTTCATATTACACGGCGGGATACTTCCTGGACAGACCTCATCCTCATAGGTCATAGGTATCAATATAAATATGCTTCCTATTAATTCAGTTTTTTGGACACTTTCTATGTGCTGGGTCAAGTACTCCACAGGCATTATAACATGAGCAGACGAACAAAGTGAAGCAATGAAAGTGTAAAACTTGGAAGTCCCATGCAAGCGTGTGACTAGATGAGTACTCAGAGTTGGCTTTGATTTTGAAGTAGAGTGTTCTACTAGCATATTCACTTCACGAGCATAGTCCCTCTCCTAGCAGATTCACTTACCAGGCTTAATGAAATCCCTTATTAAACTGGGAAAATAAACTTTGTTTAGGACTGTGTGATGATTCCAATGACCTCAACCAAAATTAAAACTACATGTTCTTCAAGATTTCTGAGCCTCTGTTCAACCTTACATCATTTATTTCACATTACTTCTTGACTAAAACTCAAGAACAGAACAAACTCTCACCAACCCCCATGTAACATAGTTTATTACAGTCTCTGAGTCTACTGATTTACCTTTTGCTTAGCTCTAAATTTTCTTTCTGTAAATCAATATCCCACCTTCTTTTAAAAGTCTACTTCAAATACATCTTCCAAGGTAAACTAAAAAAAAAAAATGAAATCCTTTGCTATCACTTGTTTTGCATATCTTTCTGTGATGTTTATTATCTATTATTTTTATTTCTATTTCTCCTGTCAACATCATTCTGTTATTTTTACTGTAGCACCACGTATATCTAGAACTTTACTATGATTCAATAAATCCTCTATAAACAACTTAATAAATCAATGTAACCAAAACAATATCCATATAGATTACTTTTTTGAAGTAGAGGTGTTTCATGATAAGTTATTCATATTGAGATTTATTAAATTTCATGGACTTTGCAACATTGATCCAAAGATCTTGTGACAGTATGCAAGTTACTAGGTTGTATCTGTGACACTGAAACAATGAATCTGTATAGTAAATCGACATGCTCCAAGTCATAGCATCTTTGAATAGCAGATAAAAAGTATTCACTTAATATTGTTGGCCAAATAATGGGATGTAAAAGACTGAAAGTCACTATTAAAAACTCAGTGCAAAGATACCAGAATTATCCTACAATTTATTGGTTACAGTATCTCCCATTTATCATGATCAAGACTATTTTTCTATTTGCCTTGAATATATATCCCCAAGGTCCTTTTACTACTTAAATAATATTACCTTAAATACTTGCAATTCCAGCAGAGGAGAGATTTTCTACTAAACTAATTTGTTAGAGGCACTCTGCCACTGACTTCCATGCTCCAGAAACTATAGCTATTTGAGGTATTCAAATTAGTAGTGATTCCAGTAATAATGAGATCATTCAAACCTCACAAGGACCACTTAAACCCTACAGTTCACAGCAGAGAGGTGAAAGGATTTTGGGGGTTTCAGCTCTGGGCTGAAGATAAATAGAATACTGGTTACCTTATGCAAATGAAAGAATATAAAAATGAATATCACATTTAAATATCAACTTTTTGAAAAGTAGATAAGAATTCACATTCATTTCAGAAGACATTAAATTCATGGGAAAGTTCTAAAACTCTCTTATTTACCTGCCATTTTTTATATTATTTTTTTCCTCAGTGTTGTGGTTATTGAAAACTAACCACAAGACAGCCACTGTCTCTTTTCCTATCTTTTACAGCATATGTTAACTCTGAATAGATATTGCAGCAAATTCTTAGTGAGCAATTAAAAATTTATACCTGGAATAAATGGCTATCACACGGTAGAAATACGGACAAATGGGTGGCTATCACACAGTGGAAATACTGGCAAATGGAATGGTTTTGTGTAATGTGCATCTTTTTATTTTTTCTTTGTTAAGTATATTTTATTGCTTATGCTATTACAGTCCCAATTTTTCCCACTTTTCCTTCTTCTGCCCAGTACCTCCATCCCCTCCAGCAATCCTCACCCTTAGTTCATGTCCATGGGTCATGCATGTAAGTTCTTTGGCTTCTCCACTTCATATAATATTCTTAACACACCCTGTCAATTCTACACCTATCCGTTATGCTTCTTAATCCCTGCACCTTTTCATCCACCCTCCCTCTTCCCCCTCCCAGCTGATAACTCTCTGAATGATCTCCATATCTATGATTCTGTTACTGTTCTAGTTTGCTTAGTTTGTTTTTGTGTCTTAGGTTTAGTTATTGGTAATTGTGAGCTTGTTGTCATTTTAATGTTCTTAGTTTTGATCTTGTTTTTCTTAAATAAGTCCCTTTAACATTTCATGAAACAATAACTTGGTGACAATGAATTCCTGTGGCTTTACCTTGTCTGGGAAGCACTTTATCTTCCCCTCCATTCTAAATGATAGCTTTGCTGGATAGATTCATCTAGATTATGGGTCCTTGCTTTTCATCACTTTGAATGCTTCTGGCCAGTTCCTTCTAGCTTGCAAAGTTTCTTTAGAGAAATAAGCCAATAGTCTTATGGGAACTCCTTTGTAGGTGATTCTCTTCTCTTACTGCTTTTAAGATTCTCTTTTTATTTTTAACCTTTGGCATTTTAATTAAGATGTGTCTTGGTATGGTCCTTTTTGGGTCCAACTTATTTGGGACTATATGAGCTACCTGGACTTATATGTCTATTTCCTTTGCCCAATTAGAAAAGTTTACTTTCATTAGTTTTAAAAATAAGTTTTAAATTTCTTGCTCTTCTCCTTCTCTTTCTGGCATCCCTATGATTTGGATGTTGACATTTTTGGAGATATCCCAGAGGCTCCTTATATTCTCCTCACTTTTTGAATTCTTGTTTCTTCTGGGGTTTGAATTCTTGTTTCTTCTTCTTTGTTCTGGCTCAATGCTTATTTCTTCCTTATGTTCTAAATCATTGATTTGAATCCTGGCTTCCTTCCTTTCACTATTTGTTTCCTGTGGATTTTTCTTTACTTCACTTAGTGCGGCCTTCATTTCTTCCCTTATCTTTTTGCCAATGATTTCTCTGAGCATCCTTATCACCAGTGTTTTGAACTCTGCATCTGATAAATTGGCTATCTCCATTTTGCTTAGTTCTTTTTCTGGCATTCTGCTCTGTTCTTTCATTAAAGCCATATTTCTTTGTCTCCCCACCTTGGCAGCCTACCTGTGTTTGTTTCTGTGTAGTAGGTAGAATTGTTTGACCCCTGTCTTAGTGCACCAGTTAATTTGTAAGAAGCAGAGCCTTAGGTATTCATCCGGGTGGGACAACCCGTTTTACAACTTTGCAGTGCCGTGTTGAGGGGAGGGGTCAGAGTGGGGAGAATGCTACTACCTGGCCTCTAGAGGCTTGCCTGGTCCTTGCCCCATTTCTAATCACAACTCCCACTTCCTGTATGTGACTGGCACGCTTCTAGCTTCTTTTCTGGTGATGATTCCCAGGGTGGGCAGGTTTGAATTCCTTCTAAGACCATGAGGGTCCTTTAAACATAATACCCTGAGAAACGGGCAGTTTTCTTTCATAGCCCCAACACCCCACTGCATTTTACAGCCAGCAGTTGTGAGGTGCTAGAAACCCGGGCTGCAAGGTCTGTCTTGGGGCTGAGATTATTCACCCCCAAGGTACCCCTCCCTATTTTCATCCAGCATATGTAAATGTTTGACAGTCCATTGCACCGCCACTGCTATCTCTCTGTGCCTCCCCACTGTCTGTCTTCCCTGACTCCCCATCTCTGACCATCTGCATGTTGAGGCTTCCTTAAATCTTTGATTGTCCTATTTCCATACAGTTTGATTTTCTGATAGTCCTGGGTGGTTTTTGTTTTGAGGTTAGTTATGATTCTTCTTGTGGTTGTGCAAGCAGGCAACGTGTGTTTACCTACACCTCTATCTTGACTGGAAGTCTGGAATTGTTTATTATTGTTTATAAAGAGACTGCTCCCGATGTCTTTTTGTGTGTGTGTTTTCTCTACCAAGAAGCTAATTTAGAAACTTTTTTTTTCTTGACAAGTAGCTCACTTTCAAGCTCCTGCAGGTTAAACTTTCTTTGGAGGCTTCTTTATAATATGGTGTTGATTTTGTTTTAAGTAAAAGTAAATTAATGCAAATATTTACCAGCCATATCAATAAGTGACCTATATATATTAACAAATAAGGACATATTAAGAAACACTCCTACATTTATATGTTTACAATGGCCTTGAAATTATACTTAATATATTCAACATAGTTTTTCCTTTTTCAAAATCTCATGTAACTTGAATTATACAGTATGTATAGCCATTTCAGAATAGCTTCTTTCACTTAGTGATATGCGTTTAAGGTCTTTTTGGACTTCATGGCTCATTTCTATTTAGCACTAATAATATTCCATTGCCTAGATGTACCACAACTTATTTATTCACTTACTAAAATATATCTTTGTGTTTTCCAAGTTTGGACAATTTCCAGTAAAGTTGCTATAAATGTCTGTCTTCAGGTTTTTGTACAGACACAAATTTTCACCGCTTGTGCAAACACCTGGGAGCACGATTGCTGAGTCATGTGATGACAGTCTGTTTAGTTTGTAAGAAACTGCCTCTTTCAAAGCGGCTGCACCATTTTGTGTTCCCTCCAGCTGTGAATGCGAGTTTCTGCTGCTCCACATCCACTGTAGCAGTTGCCATTGTATGTGTTCCAGATTTTAGCCAGTCTGAGTGCGCATAGTGGTATCTCATTGTTATTTTAATTAATTTTATTTTCAAAAATGTTTCAATGAACTTAAGTGTGGTGCTTATCAAATAATTCATTCCTCATATTTTCTGATGTATTAGACAAAATATTTATTTCATTATTGACATTCCTTATATTGCCCCAAACCTATGCTTAACTCTTTTCCCTCTCAATTCAAAAGCAAGTCATAAGAAGGGTTTCTAAAATACATTGAGAAGACCGTGATGAATGATATATTGCTGAGAATCCCCACCAAAGGAGAAAAAAGTAGGAGAAGAAGGTGAGAAAAAAGGGAAGAGAAGAGAGAAAGAAGAAAAGCAGAAAGGGAGAGGGAGGAAGAGAAGAAGAAGGAAGAAAAAAGAGAAGACAAGGAAAAAGTCTCTACGGTGAAAAAAGTTTAGGGAAAGAATTTGAAGTTAAGGTATTCTCCCAGATTTGTAATACACGAGATTCCAATATAGCCAAGGTGCAATACATTTTACTGCAAGTATACCCAAGATTCCAATAATCATCAGCACATAAAGATTTATCTTTGTCAACCATATTCATTTCAAATACAATAAAAATCATTTTTGTTATAAAACTACTTAATGGAACCTTTTCTGGAATTGATGATAATGCAATTCCCTAGATTATTTGTTACCCTCTAATTTTCCTAAGGGTAGTAAAATCTCTTTGAATCTCTAGCAACTAGCAGATTGCATAGCCAAGTAGGTGTACTTGCTATCGTTTAAAAATGTCTTAATCCTTATGCTAAGCTAAATTCAAAAATTATTTCCTCCAGGAAGCTTTTCTAGACCCATCACACCTGGTCAGGTCTCCTGTCTTGTGTGTGTGTGTCTGTGTGTTTGCACTTTGTACTATCCTTCCAGAGCCCCTAGTGCAACTTTAAACAATTAACAGTTGCACTATTAGCATCATGTTTCCCTAGCAAATGGGGAGAGGAACCAATTCTGACTTCATAAGCATTGTGCTCATAGAAACTAGCACAGTTCACAGGATTCAACAGATGCTCAATAAGAAACAGTTACTGACTGACCAAAGGCACTGATGTTCAGAGAAGTGACGTGACCATCTCCCACCGAACCAGCTAATGAATGGCAAGTTTAAGCAAGAATACAGATTTAAAACACATTTCACAAGTTTTTCTTTTAGAATTAACCATTTTTTCTAATCTGTTAGCCAGAAGACCCTTTGGCTACTTGATTTTGAGTTTAAATTAGTTAAATTAAACATGGTAACAATTTTAGAGCCGGAGTCACACTAGCCACATTGTGGCCAATGGCCAGCATACTGAGTAATGCAGGAGATTCTTTTCATCTTTGCAGGAGGTACTATAAGACCACACTGCTCACCTTTGACTCTGTCCAAAAAAGAATTTCAGGTGATTTCTCGAAAGAAATGTTGCAGGGTAGAAGGGATTGGCAATAACTATTCAAACTCATGAAAGGCATGGACCTACAGCCAAGACTGCTCTGCCTGGCAAAGATATTGTTTAAAATTGAAGGGCAGATGAAGAGCTTCCCAGACATGGAAAAAATAAAGGAGTTCATCATTACCAAACCATTATTACATGAAATGTTAAAAAGATTTATTTAAGAAGAAGACCGAAACTACAAACAATACAATGACAATAAACACATATCTATTAACAATTGAAACTAAAATTTAAACTAAGCAAATAAGAACAGAGACAGAATCATGGGTACAGAGAGTGTTTTGATGTTTGACAGATGGGAGAGAGGTGTGAGGGAATGGGTGAAGTGAGGGGATTAACAAATAAGTAGTAGCAAAATAGCCCTGGAGTTGTAAAGTATAGTATAGAACATGGAGTAGCCAAAGAACTTATCCCTATGACTCATGGACATGAACAAAGTCATGGAGATTGCCTGAGGGAGAGGGAGGCTGCTTGGTGGAGGGTGGCAAAAAGGGAAAAATTTGGACAACTGTAATAATATAATCAATAAAATATAATTTATAAAAGAAAAAAGTATAATATAAAAATAAATTAATCCCTTCATACAACTGAAATAGTAATTAAATGTACTATAATGATATTCTTAGCTTGGAATTCTTTATTTAAAGACAGTTATTATTTTTTTAATTTCAAAAACATCATTTGAAAAGTAAGCTTAAATGCAATAGTGTTTACATAAAGTTTAAAATAATATAGATACAGTAATGTGAAAATTGACAATAAGCTTCTTATTTATCTATGCTGATGACAGACAGTAAGAAATTAGGTCCATTTTGATAAGAGAAATTTAATTAAGACAAATAATGTGACATTGCTTATGTCTACAAAGCACAATGTAAATTGAAGATCAGGTTAATTTAATCATTGTGGATAAGCCAAACAAATAGGAAGGACAGAGAAATGCATAATAACCTCCAAAATTATTTTGGGATATGTAAATTGACTCTATTATCTGGTTAATAAAAACAATTATTAAAATTATAACAGGTAAAGCCAAGGGCATCTGCACAGTGACAAGGTATATTATACAGAAAAAAAACTGACTCCTCATTGTGGAAAAAGAATATGTAACAGAAAAGTATAACTCTACATTTTATAAATATCTTTAAAGTGAATTCTGTTATGAGTGTTTATAAAAATCAAAATTATTATCTAATTTAAATTGTAATGTGGGAATGGTTTAATGAGTAGAAATGGGGTTAGGTTTTTTGGGGAATCATGCAGGTTAAGGAAATGATGAACAATCAATTTCCCCACTTTCTATGCTATGAAATTGAGAAGTTCTTTTAACAAATGAAAAACCACTGATCTCAATGAAGGCAGCAGAAACATTTTGTCTTCCAAAACAGAAACACATTATTCTAAAAATAGATCTCAGGGAGACCTAAATCTTGATTCTATGTGAAGTTAGATGTTTTTGAAAATTGGCAGTTGAACCTTCTGTTCGGAAAACAAACACCCAGAAAACCTGGGACTGTTACCAAATTGCTTACATGAAATAAGCCTGCAGGAAGGTGACATTCCCCAGAAGTACTGGGGGTAGTGAATAGAAGGTTAAAATCCCCATAAAATAACCAAAGTTAGATTTTCTGAAGTATTTGATGGGTTCCTAAATGAGACTTGAATTAGTAATATCATCTGGGTGCTTTTAGGGAGCCTAAAGAATCTCTTCATTAATGAACATGAGCTGAAGTTCATGTGATAGGGAGCTTTCTAAGACAACTAATTTCTTTTACCCTTTTCCTATATGCACTACTACTTATAACTGTCACAACTGAGAGACCAGTAAAGTAAGTATTATTATTATAGTCCTTATTATCTTAGTAGGGTATACCAACTCTGCTCAGAAGCTAAGATCCTTATCAGAGAGAAAAGAAATTTCAGTATGATATTAAAGCTTATAAACTTGGTTCTTAAGAGTAGACTAGAAGATTAGAAGGGGATAGAGGACATGCAGAATGGTACACATTAAAATCGGGGTGACATAGAACAGAAAGCAAATTTAAAACAGTGTTATACATGGGGATTTCTTTCAGATGCCACAGATAGTAGAAAAAGCTCCAGAAAGGAGTGGGAACTCAGGTGCTCTTTGTACTATAGAGTAAATGAGAAACTCAAGCATAAATTAACATGCAAGTTAATGTATATTTGATCCAAATTACTGGCTGTTAATGCAAGGTGCAAGGAAAGATATCCACAATTAAGTATGACAACCACTGTCCCTTTAAAATGGGATGTTGTTATCCCTTTGAACCTCTTCCTTAACCCAGTCAGTTGTAGCCTATAAATTTGTATTAGTTTTCCATTGTTGCTGTAACAGACTACCAGCAAGAGTGTGTAAAAGAACACACATTTCTTATCTTACAGATGTGGCAGTCAGAATTCCAAAATCAGTTCACCTTACTACAATCAAAGTGTAACCAGAACTGTGTTCCTTCCAAAAGCTCTAGGAGCTAAACCAAACTGCTATCTTGAACTCTTCCAGCTTCTACAGAGGGTTCCCTTTCCTTGGTTTGTGTTCCCCTCATCGCTCCAAACTTCATTTCCATCCTCCAGGCACCTTCTCTGACTCTGACCCTTTGCCTTGCTCTTATAGGGCACTTGCGATGATACTGAGTCCACCTGGAAAATTCAGAATAACCTCCCTAACTCAATGTCCTTAAATTAAACACATCTACAAAAGCCCTTTTGCCCTGTAAAATGTAATATCTACAATATCTACAGGTTACAGGTTAGGACAGGAATATTTGGGGGAGGGACTTTATTTAGCCTGCCAAAAAATGTGCCTTAGTAAAATATGTTTCATTTTAGTGGGTACAGCTACAAGAATGCAATTCCTGGTGAGCAGGCTGCAGGCTGGATTGCAGGTGGTGCTTCACCCTCTTGGGCACCTGGTTTTTTGCAGGATGAAAAGAACACAGTCATCTATGGTCTACCATTCATTGTTGATTGATTTGATAATATCTGCTACCAGCTTCAAAATATACCTGTAAATGCGTGTTAATATACATATTTAATTATTCTTTTTTCCACGCTCCATTGTGAGATAACTGATAGCAAATTAGTTGTTGGAGAGCTGATTTTAAAGCTAATATGCTGATATGTTTATCTGAAAGTACTTTCCAGCAGGTAACTTGTATAACCAACCTTTCACTGACAGCACTTTGTGTACCAGGTACACAATTGCTAAAGTAGAAGGTCACATGTCTAAAAATATGCAAAATTGCTTAAAACATTTTTTATATTCTTTTAATCCTTTAATTGAAAATATTGATCCTATTAATATAAAACTGGTCAATGGCCTTAATTTGGAAAACATTCCCTTTTTAAAATCATTTGAACTGAAGATTATTAGATTAAGAATTTTTTTTTACTTTCTTCCATTTATTAACCAGCACCCATGTAATTGTTAGTAAAATCATAAATATATATAACTTTTATGTTTCATTATTTTTATTCTACTATAATTCAGAATAATGAAAAAGGAATGTAAAGGAATATATAAAATTTCAGATAGTAATTAGAACATGAATGTTTGTCACTGCTTTAATTAAAAATTAATGTTTTTAAAATATTTCATTTCACTCATTAATACCTCCTGAATAATTTCAGTAGATTAGTTTAAGTGATAAAAACTCCCACCTAATTTAAGATTCTAAGAAAATCAACTTGTCTGCTACAGTGAATGAAATCATAGCTACTATGATAAAAGATGATGAATTATATAACTTTTACTCATGATCCTGTTGTCAGTGAAAAACGAGTTCTTGCAAGGTCACAAGGAAAATAATTTGCTAAGACCCACATGGGAAGAGGGGGTTGCATGGTAAACTTTACTGATAGTATAAAATTAAGGTGGTTCCACTCCTGACTTCCAAATGCACCAACTTTGTCCATCTCACCACAGAAAAAGTCCAAACTTGTCCTCAGCAGAGCGAGAGAAAAAGCCAGCATCTAGAATTTCTGCTCCATATTAAAGTCCAGTCCAGGCCAGCATCCAGCTAACTTAGCATGTTTTTTCAGCTGCAGTTCTTCACTGTGCTGAGGTATTCGGGTTCCCTCTTGGAGCCTGTGTGTGGATTCCACGTGGCCATGGGCCACGTAGCTGCTAGGACCATATGGCTATGGACAGAGGACATGTGCTATACACTGGGCGAGTATGGGTCCGACGAGAGGGTGGGGGAGAGAAATTGATTCTCTGTTCCCCTAAGATGATCTATCTCAGGCTTGGGAAGGACCAGAAGCTTTTCAAAAGAACCACCTCCTAGTTAGATTGACAGTCCTAGGTGGTCCAACATCTCCCCCTCTGCCCCCAACCATCTGGTACTGGAGTGGGGAAAGCAGGAGTGTCAATCCCCTTGGTGGAGCACTGCTGTAATCCCCTGGGGTGTGCAGCTATAGCTTCTGGGCAAAGCAAGCAGGTCTATGATTCCCAGTTTAATAAGCTCAATATCTAAGTCCTTTTGTGCCCCTTTCTTTTATTATTATCGAAATATCAACAGTAGCAATCCCACAATAAAAACAACACTAAAAGCTTGAACATTTTATACTATAAGAAAAATTAATCATGAAAAAAGTTTCATATAATAATTACTCTGAAAATTGGTCTCTCTAATTTTGGATAATTCATCTAAAATACAAATGAATAACTGTCATTCAATTCCAGGCTTGTTAAAAAAAAATTGTGGCCCAGATATACCTTCAAAAGTCAGTCACATAACTGTCACCTTTGCATTTTTCCTCTGTGTCTTTCCAGAGGAGTAGGGCAATTATCTTCTGAATTTCTAACTACAATTTCAAAATCAAGAAATTATGTTTTTCATGACTTCAAATACAAATTTGGTTGCAAACTGTCTCTGTATTAACTATTCTTGTGGCAAAATGATTACATAGTAAAAAAAGCAATTCAAACATCAGAAAGAATGACAAATTATTGTTTTTATCAATTAAATAGTACCAATATTTCATTGTGTGTATATATATTTTTTGAGAACGGAACTGCTATAAAAAGTGGTGTTTGGATTTTTAATTAGTATTTAATGAGTTTCACTATAATACTAGACATATAAATATATATGCCTTTGGTTAGTGATAAAAACTTTAAATGCTTAGTTTATGGCTGTAGAAAGAAAGAATGTAAGAGTGATCCTTTCTCCCAGGGAGTATGGAAAAACAGGAGCAAATTAAAACAAAAAAAAAAGACAATACTAAATGACAGATTGAATGGTTGTATTTAAAAGACAATTGAATCTTTTTTATAGTGTTACCCATGACTATATTATCTTCATCCATTAAATTATGAAATACTGTCAGTGGAGAAAACCATTCTGGTATACAAAAGGACAAAAATACTCTAAACTAGTACTTCCTTTTAGTACTGGTCTTGCTGAATTTACTTTCTTCTTACACACTTTGGCAACTTTGGATTATTTTCTGTCTTTTCCATTTAAATGTTTCCATTTTTAAGGGGAAATTTTAAAACTGTAAGGCATAAATCTGACTGAGAGTGACCTATATGTATCTCATTGTGATACTAGATATTTTCTGGGGTCTTCCGGCTTTTCATTCAGTTCATATTGCTGTGCAATTGCTTGTATATAATCAGGGAACCTGGTATGAGACTGCATTCCATTTGTCACCATCCCTGGGAGAGGAGGGGTTAAGGATGACACACAGTAAATCAATAAATCAGAAAGTCTTGAGAGTGAACAAGGAGCCTGGTGTCTTATCACAGATTGTGTTTGACCTGCTGCAAGTGGTTGAAAATCGAAAGGAAAGCAGCTTTCTATCAAAGGTTTAAAGAGCACTCTGGGTTCCAAACTTGGATAGATGTCATTTATCCGAACCATCACCTGTCCAATTATTTTTAAGTTAGTTAAGATGTGCTATCTCTTCAGCGTCAAGTAATAGCATTGGCACTGAATAGGCCAACTTTAATTCATGGTCATTTATGTTGAGCATCATTCATCTGAACTCCTTCACTCTGAAGGAGTGATGAAGCAATGTTTCTGTGCTCAACTCAAGAGCAGATGTAGTGAAAAGTTTTGTTAGGTAAAATCTATGCATATCTACAGGTACAACCTTCTCATTTAAAATGAAAATCTAGTTAAAGAAAATCATTCAATTTCAAATGATTTTCCTGTGATTTGCTTCTCATTAACAAACTTTCTAATTTTGGCTAAAACACCAATACAAAATTTCACTAGGTCATACACTTATGGTTCAGGGCAGCATTTGTAATTAATAAGTAAGTCCAAACCCTAGGTACTATATATAAAATGACTGAGTGACTTGTTAACTCCTAAACCTGTCATGAAAATACAAAATAGCAAACCAATGGTGTGTGGATTGATACTTAAACGTATCAGATGACAGTTGTCAAAAGAGTGACATACTGTGAATGTAAGTTTTTAAGGCAAACTTTCAGCTTTAAAAATCCATTGAATTTCCATAACATGGGCCAGAAATATTTTTTAAAAATTGATTCCATGTTTGCATTTGATTTAAAATATATTCCCAAATTGTCACAATCAGTAACACAAATATATTGAAATAAAGCAAAGTTCTATTTATCCCACTTAGGTAGTGTGAATCAATCGTGGGTTATTACAAAATAAATGCAACCTGACTGACTAACACAAGGTAAGCAGACATTAACCATATACTGAGGAGTTTGAGAATATTATTGCCGTATATTTTATTTCTCCTTCACTCTTTCCATGGGGAAACATCATTAATGTTCATAGAAAAAATATTTCAAGGTCACTTTTTGTTCTAGTTTGTAGTTGTATAATTAAGCTAATATTATTTATGCTAAATATTTATATTTATAAAGTCTATATCCTCTTCAAAGAGACTGAATGATATGAAAAAGGCAACCTGCCATCTTCTTTGTTCCTAAAGATACAAAGGTCTATTAAAGTTGCCAATGCTGTCATAGAGTTTTTAACACATTTTCACATAAAGTTTCAGAAAATATGTTTCCTTGGCTTGTGGACAGATTTTAGTCTTCCAGGTGGAAAGCATGACTTGAGGAGAATGGGAACAACCAGTGTATATTTCTCCAAAGCCCCATTTACTGCAGTTCCTTAGTTTAGTAATATATTTTGAAACTTTGAAACAGAAATACATTATAGAAAACTATACTTGTCCATTTGACGAGTATTTCAGATAATGATTTATATAAATATAAATTAAGTAAAATATTCTGAATATTATCAACTATTTCCTTTGATATGAAAAAAATTTTAAAGAAAAATGTAGAAATGTGTCCTGTATTATTTGGGCATTGTATTATTTGGACATCATCTGCCACAAGCACAGATAAAATATATGACCTGAAGCATAGAGAACATACTGGTTTTTCTGTATGGATGTAAGAAAAAGAGTCTTCATTTCCTTTTCTTTAAAGTCTCACATGTTGCTAAGATTTTTCTAGTTTCCAGTATATCACAGACACATTTTCTCTCATAAAATAATAAATGCAATTTAAAAAAATATATATTAACGTTCTTAAGTATTTTAGTACTTATATAATATGTACAACCTATTTGCAAAATTATTTGACTGATTCTTTCAAAATTGATATTTAGAAGTTGTATTACCTACAGTATTAAAATATTGATTTTAAAGGAGGTATATTAGTTGAAGATACTAGTTTCTCAAAGAAGACAACTAGATTAAAAATAAATTTTAATGTAAAGATATAAATTAGCTTTCGAAACAAGGAGAATATTTGATACATATGTCACAAAATCTTTGTGAATTTTTTTTTAGATATAGCATAGAAAATGACCAATGATGGGAAACACAAAGAACTGCCTCAGAATTCTCTCTTGAGAATACTGCAGTTTTGGGAGGAACATGAATAGATGTGGACCCTACAGAACATTTACTTTCCTAAGCAAATGAATGAGGGCTAAAAGTGAGCCTGAACCCCAGAACCTAATAAACAAAGGAACACACTGGACATAAAAGGCATAATCAGAATACAACACTCTTCTCCTCCCATCCACCCCCACATTGCCCAAGTACACCTGTTCCGGGGAATTAATTTAACCTTTGCCCTTGGATGAAATCTAGAGCATGTCACCAGGGTTATCTTGGTTACTTTTAGAAAATTAAAACTTCTGCTTACATTATTCAAGAGAAATTGTGTAGTTTAGTTCAGTCAATTTGGGTAATTAATATATGTAGTCCTGTGCAAAAATGAAAGCATAATTTAAAAAAAAATAATTTAGACCTTTTTCCTTCCTACATCCAAAATTTCCTCACTACCTTAAAAAAATAGCAAGAGGATGGAAGTCAGAGGAGAGAAAATAAGTGAATGGCAAGAGGCACTGTCCTGGTGAGTCAGCACTGCTGCCCTGTGGGCATGAATTTTCTTTGAAGCTTCGCTTTTCAAATCTCAGGGAGCTCTGCATCAATTCTTCAGAGTGCCCTCCTCTACTCTAAAATCACCTGGATATCTTACCTGTGGTTAACTCTACATACACAGATGTGTCCTTTCATAGACAAATGTGCTGATTACTTAAAAGTAAGTTTTAAGCCTCTTAGCATCTCTGGGTATACTTCCAGCTTCTTTCCACTGATGTGTCCTAGCTTTCCTCAAACAATTCAGGGTGTCTCTCTTTCAAGGGCCCTTAGAAAACATTCACCATCTTCTGTCTGAGAAATGCCTGACAAGCAAGTATCCCCTTCCAGTCCCGTATCCTCTAGTCTGCCCATGGAACGATGGCCAGGCCTAAACTCTCAGCCTTTGGGATGCTTAAATTTGAGTATGACATATCTGTTGTGTCCTTGAGTTTCAAGAGGCTCAAGCCAGTTCTGGAGCTAAAGCAAACACATCAAAGCTGCTCTTCTTAGGCTATGGGGCCACAAGTAACTAAATCACTTCCAAATCACTCCTCTAACTTCCTCACTACTTCACTTTGAACCTTTTATAACTTCCAGTGGGTGAAGTACCAAGTTTACAAACCAGTAACTTGCCAACACTATTAAAAACAAAAGTTAAAAATAAAGAAAGGTCACTTTTTTGAAATCCTTAAATGCATACTCATTGAAAACAAAATGCAGTTGGTAACATATAATTTATTTTCTGAAGTCTCTTATTTTCTCATTAAAACTTGCAGTCCATGGACATGGTGGGGAAAGAAAATTTGAATTTGCCTTTATTTTAGTCATTAGAAATTAAGAAGCTTCATTAAGTTTCTAGCACAATTTGCATTTTAATATAAAACATGATCTCTGCCTTAAAAAACTTTTTCATAAATCATTATAAAATACCACATAAGTAAGTATTGACTCTCTGGGGTTGGGGTGGGGGGCAATTAAACAAAACTTTGAAGTCTCTTTAAAGTTTTTCCAGTTTCTGATCTGTAACTCTCAACAAGGTTGATTTCAAACTACCAATGTGACATCACTGAACCATGTACAGAGTTGGCCAGAGATGTAAAGTAGCAGCTCATTACATAGTATTTCTGCCAGATAGATGCAATAGATGACAACAAACTAGAAAGTAGATAACAAAATGCAGTAAAATAATCAGAAACACAAATTTTTATGTTTATTACCACTGTTTAAATAACTAAAGTAGTCATAGATTGTTACATTATAGTTAGTTTTAATAATGGCTGTGTTTAAAACTTTGCACAGTTCTTGAGAATTTAAGAGTCACCTGTCATGAGATAGAATGAACTGACTCTTGCACACTATTTCCTATAGATTCAAAACTTCCAGTGAGCTTTTTGCAGGCACGATGAACCTTTTATACTGATGCTCTTGGAATATTTAACACATATCTGGCAGCTTTATCTAGCCTATTAATTTTGATCTTTTCAAGAGTGGAAGTCATGTTACATTATGCAATATATCGTCTTACATTATATAGCATGAAGCTGAACATGTAACAGTTCTTTTACAAAACACATTTGTTAGTACACCTATGACCTGCTCTCTCTAGATCCAAAAGTTTTTGAGTAGAAAGAGCATTTCTGTAGAGGAGTTTGAAATCTATGAAAGTTAAATATCATTCAAATTATATTCATGATATAAATACATTAGCTCATACAAGTTTCAATTCTGACATAATTTATGCAAAAGTCTGACATATTTTCTTCAATTTAAGATATATGTCACCTAAGAGTTCAGGATTTCTACTTGGTTGACATTTGCAGAAACTTCAAGGTTAAAAAGACAAGTGAGGTAATTAATCATAGCCAAGCAGATCAAGAGGGTGCACAAGAGTTTTGAGTTAGCTTGGGAGTTCAACCTGATTGATCTGAACTGAATTATTTATGATTTTTTAATTTTTTGTGTCTCTGCAGTAGAAGTAAAGTTTTTCTTAAGTAAAGAGAAACTGGGATTAAATTATCTCCTGAAAATTCTGAGTCCTCCTCTTGACGTGGAAGCTAACAATGATCCCAGATATTGTCCTACATTCTGTAGCTTTGAACATGAGTAAATGTCCTACAGAGAAAAGTGATTTTCCTTTCCCAAACAATGCCCCTCTAACTGCCTGAAGATACATTCCAAATGCTCGATGCCTGCAGTATCTTCCTATGGCTGCCATGACAAATATTACAACCTGGGTGCTTAAGAACTACAAAAATGTATTGTTCTAGGGGTTAGAAGTCTGAATTCAAGGTGTCAGCAGGGTCACGCTCTCTTTGGAATCTTCAGGAAAGAATCTTTTTCTGTTTCTCATTTGCTTCTGTGGTTTGCTAGCAACTCTTAGTGTTACTTGGCTTACCAGTGCATCCCTCCAGCTTCTGGCTCTGTTGTCATGTGGCTGCCTTTCCCTTGTGTGTCTGTCTTCTCTCCTTTAAAGACAACAGCCATACAGGGCCAGACCCACTCTAAGGACCTCAGCTAAATTTGATCACATCTGCGAAGTCCATGTTCCCAGAAAGGCCACCTTCATAGCTATGGGGGGTTAGAATTTCAATACCCTTTTTGTGTGAATACAATTCAACTTACAACAGCACCTTACTAAGTAAGAGCTGTCCTGTCTCTAGAAGAGGAATAAATATTGCATTGATATATCATAGATTTTAGATGACAGGCCAATTATTGAGACTTTAATTATTAAACAATTGTTATGAAAAGGTAACAAAACAAAATTGACATTAGCCTTTTCAAATTTAATCTATAACATATCCTTTCAGATACTTTAATTTTACATTTTAGTTTACAATTATATTTCATAATAGTTTATATGCTCAAATTAAAATGGCTTTATATTTAATGTGTCTCAAGGGTATTTCCATTCAATTGCTCTTTTTAATCTATTTCCATTATAGTTAATCATGCTTCCTGTATTCATTTTAACTTAAAAAATCTAAATAATGGAAGACATCACCACTTTTTATCTATTAAAATTTGCTGCCTTTTATTGAACTTGAGTAAGTATATCCATTTAATAGTGCTATAAAAATGTTGGTGTGACAGTAATGAGATAATTAAGTTTACTGCTAAAATCATGGTGTGACACTGAACTGCGCCCTCAGCGAGGAATGAGTGTCCAGCTGTTTCAGGTATCTAAGAACTTCACTGTACAACATATACTCATTTGTAATTGAAAAACTAATTATCTACCATTTAATGTGTTGTTGTTTTTCATCTTAAAAAAGACACTCCATCCAATGGGGTCATAAAACAAATTTTTGTATTCACCTTTTTAAATAATTAATGAGATTATGATTCACTTTCCTTACAATAACCTCCATAATTTTATTTGGTTTTGTTTTGCTTTTGTTTAGTATGGTTTATAATGCTCAGGCAGGAAATTCACATTCTGTAGGACTCCAAAATATTGATTAGAATTAGCATCAGTATTCAGATCGAAATGCTTTGCTTTATCTATGAATTAAGACTCAATACCCCAGCCATGGACACTCCTTTCAAGTCACTACAGATCTGACAGGGAGATCTTTGGCTCTTTTGCACAGCTGGAAAACAGGTGGCAGGTTCATAGAACTACAGTAAATGATATTAAAAGCCATTTCGCAAATTAGGCCTTTTCAATTGTGCAATCAGATAGCCATACTTTCAAGAGGAGCGATCGAGCAAAAAAAGAAAAAGGACTCATGGACATGGAGAACACTGTGGTGATTGCAGGGGGTGGGGGTGGGTAAAGGTGGAAGAGTGTATAAGGAGGATGAGCGGTAGTGGAAAAAATAAAATAAACAGAGATAGTACCCAATATGTTGATCTCTCAACTAATCTTCAAATTTCTTATTTTAAAGACTCATGACAGTTAGTGACTATACAATCACATATCATTCTAAATTATATATCTAATAGTGAGGCATTCACATATACTCTTGCTGAACTGCCTAATATAGTTAAATATGGGAAATATATTTATGCTTCACTTTGTAGATAATTCATTCTCCAAGTATAACATTCAGTATTTGGGAAGCAGAGTAAGATATCTCCAATTGTTATCATTAATTGCTACATGTCTCACCTACCTCCTTCATGAAAACATAAACTACTTCACTTTCATCAAGATGTTTATAAGGGCATTTTGTATTCCATAGTCCCCAGTAGTTTTGTTTTAGATACCTATGCTGGCTTCCATACTATGTACACAGATTTCAAACTCTATTTTTTTAATATCTATTTCTTTTTCTTTAATATAAAATGTATAGTAAAACACTGTATCCAGTAGATATATAAATAGATACAGGTTTAGTTATATGGACATACATATATATTAAATCTGTTTCGATTCAGATATATACACTCTCATATCCTCTCCAAAGTACTAGAATATTTATAATGTTTCATATTGGAAACAATTAGAATTTTGTCATGTAATATATCACTTTGTTCTTCCTTTCACAAATCTGAATTTTTGTAACTGTTTACATTACTGATATAACTTCTAGTAAATTATTGTATAATTTCCCTAATTTCCTGAGGATTAGGATTACCTGGAGTACTTAATAAATATGCTCATTATTGGGCCCTAACTCTGATCAACAGAATCAAAATCTTATGCTGGTAATGGGCTGGGACAACTGTCTTCATAGAACAATTAGGTAAACCGACTATTCATAAATAGTGTGTGACTTTACACAGTACTTCCATTTGCATTCCACATGAAGTGGAAAGCAAACATATTTTTTAAGAGATTATTAAATGGGTCCCGTATTGGCTTGCTGGGACTGCCAGAACAAATTACTTTCAACTGAAAGGCTTACACAATAGAAGTTATTGTCTTACAATTCTGGAGGCTGTAAGACTAAGATCAGGTGTCAGTAGGTTTGGTTCCTTCTGAGGGCTTTGAAGGAAGGATCTGTTCCAGGCTCTGTCCTTAACCTCAGATTTTTGCTAGCTCCTCTGTATCTTTATATCTTCCCTTTATGCATGTCTGATATAAATTTTCTCTTCTTATAAGGGTACAAGCCATACTGTATTGGGGCACACCCCAATGACCTCATTTTTACTTAAATATCTCTGTAAAGACCTTATCTCAAATAAAATCACATTTTGAGGTATTGGGGGTTGAGTCCTAAACACAGAGATTTGGAGGAGGGGGCACAATTAAATTCATAGCAAGCTCAGTGGCAAATATTTATTTTCCAATATCATGTGTCTATATTTAATTTACTAAGTGTTCATAGGTCACTGTCCATTTCTTTCTAAGCTTTCTTCCTTCTACAATTATGAAAGAATCATATACATGCAGAGACTGACTGTGATCAAGTTCACTGTGTACAGACACCTTCTAGATTAGGAAGCACAAAATCCTTACTGTGTAATCTCAGAGAGAAATTCCTAATTTATTTCTGCCAAAATTTCAGAGTTGGGGAAATTCTACAAAACCCTGCAGCAATTCTCCTTTCCCATTTGACATAAACAGGTAAGAAGTGAGTATGCATGCCTATTTGCACCTTAAGACAAGAGAATAAAAACTGCCAGGTTCCTTCTGGCAGAGGTGAAGAGATCAAAGACAAGGTACAGCCTCTGGCACAGCATTTTTTGTCATGTTGAATAATTAATGAGCACACGAGAGCACAATCTGCTGCTTCTGAGCATCCAGCCCCCTTGTGCTATGGGATAGGAAAGTCAAGTTGGGGATTCTTATTTTATAAGCAAACTTCTTGAGAATCTGTGTTTTCAATTCTGACATTTTGATCCTATGTGATTGACTTTAAAATCATGGATTTTGAAGGTTATAGGAAACTATCATCTTAGTTCGGATCCCCTTCTGTTAACGATACTTTAAAGTGTTTATGCTCATCTCCCTTAATTTGTCTATTTTGTGAATTACTAATAGATTTTTCCTTTCCATTTTTAAGATCTGATAATGGTTCTCAGATTATTTGATACATGTAAAAATCCAATAGCTCCATACTTACGCTATTAAGTACAGAGTGTTTCTGAGACCTTAGTTTTTATTTTTTTCTTTGAGCCCTCAGTTTTTTTGTCCCTTCCTCTTTCCATCATACTTTAGTGCTGAAACCGTAATTCTTTATTCAACATCCCTGCTCTCTTAATCTTCACCAGAACTCTGAACAACGAAATTTGATTGGAGAAAAACACACAATTATAGTAACTGTTCTTACTGTAAATTCACCTCCCTGCAGTAGACCACTAGTTCTACCTGAGATCCACGCCAATTTCCCTAATCAAAGGGGATAAATCTGCATCTTTTCTCTTGTCAGATTTCTAATGCACTCTTCATTTTCTCACCTGATGACCTTTCTCTTTCTTTTATAGAAAATAGGAAGCATTTCAAATACAAATTACACACGTTCTCCCAACACCCCATCTACAAACTCCCTTCATGTATATAAGTACATGCATTACTTTACCTCACTTTCTATTAAAATGGAAGACCTTTCTGTGCTCTTCCCTGAGACCAAAAATACCTCTCTCTCCTTTGTAATGGGATCTTATAACCACGCTCCTACTCACAGATTTTACGCTTGCAACTCTCTTCCACATGTGTGTCGTATTATCACATGTAATTCCTACTGAACCACTACCAGAGATAATAAAAGTATTTTGTAATACTATATCTTAAACAAGGAATATACTTTCCTGATTCTGCATTCCTTTCTACATGGCAAGGCTTTGTTCCAATATTAGATAAAACTCTCATGGAAAAATAATCCTTTATCTTCTCTCTCCAGTTCATCTTTTGTCATTTTTTCTGGAACAAATTCCAAATAATATTTTAGCCTCATTCCTTCAGGTTAAGGTCTGTTTAAGGTCACCAGTGACTTCACATCCCAATAGGTCTCTGTCATGATGTTGCTCCAATAGCACCACACAACACAAATCAATCCCACCTTAGTTTCTGAAGTGCTTTCTTTAATTTCCAGAACATCTATCTCCACAGCCATACTCTCTCTGTCTCTCTCTCCCTCTCTCTCTCTTAATCAGTTTTTCTTCTCCAACATTGTGGATTGTCACTCTCTCTTTTTTTCTGTATATTTCTAATTCTTTTTTATTCCATTATAGTTGTCTCCTTTTGTCCCCCTTTGCCTTCCTCCACCCAGCCTACTTCCTACTCCCAGTCAATCCCCATTCCATGTCCTTGGATCATTTGTATATGTTCTTTGATTAGTCCCTTCCCCTTCTTTCTGCATATGTTTTAAAAAAAGCTGCATTAGGAGAGTGGAGGGATTAGGCAAAAAAGAAAGAAAAGAGAAAAAATGCCATGGACACCAGCAACAGTGTAGTGATTGCCAGAGGGAGGAATGTGGGGGGAGGGGAGGGGGTAAAAGGGAAATAACTGGTGAAGGACAAAGACCTGACTCGGGATGGTGAACACATGATACAGTGTACAGATAATGTGTGATGGAATTTTGCACCTGACCTGTGTAATTTTGTTAATCAGTGTCATACCAAAAATTTAATAAAAGGAAAGAAAATAAGAAAAAAAAAACATGAATCTTACACTTGCTGAAATGGTAAAAAAGACTTTATTCAAGACTATAGCACTACAGGTCTTGAAATAAAAGAGAAAGGCTGTATTCAACTCTAAATATAACAAAGATGGCTGGGTATTTGCAGCTGAATAGCAGGGTAAGGGGGTCAGTGGATGGACATTACTAAAAGGAAACATAAAGGTTAGAGACAGTCTTGAAAAACAAACTTCACAGAATTATTGCTTAAGTCAGATCAAAGACATACATCAAAGGGGGATGAAGAACTTGACAGGCATCAAGGTTGATCAGATATCAAGGATGGGGTAGTATTCCCACTAAGCTGACATAGCAGGATGCTTCCTTAGACTCAGCTGGGCAGGCCACAGACAGATTCAGAGCCTGAGTAAAGTTTGATTAAGGGCAGAATCTTTGTCAAATCCTACTTTTTAAACAGTTCTGAATTTTAAAATGCCCCAGGACTTAATGTTCAGACATTTTCTCTTCTCCATCTATATTTTACCTCCTAGGTGATTTGATTTAGTGCTATGGTTTTCAAAGCCACATGTTTTTAATTTTCATTCTTTTCGTTTCTAACCTGAATATTTTTCCTAAATTCAGATATGAGTATTTAACTAGCTACTAGACTGTCTACTTGGATTACTTACTTAAATTTATACCTTAACACTTTCAAAATCTAACTCCTGACCTTCTCTTCCAAACCAGAATCTCTGCCTTCAGTGTTTCATATCTCAATGAATCACAATAACATGTGGAGTTATCCTTGATTCTTTTCCTTACGTCATTCTTATATCCATTCTTTCAAGGCTTTGAGACTTTAATCTTCAAAGTAGATCTAAAATTTTACCACAGCCCACGACATAATCTTGGTTCATAATACCCTGAACCCCTATGTAGACTATTACATTAGCCTCAGGCTGACTCCCCTGGTTCCCACGCTTATCTTCTTATATTGTACTCTTCACTCAGAAACCAGAACAAGCCTTTAAAAATGTAATATAACATTACCCCTTTGCCCAATGGCTCCAGTAACTTTCCATCTTGCAAGTTTATTGCCATGGCTTCTAAGGCCTTACCTGACCTGTCTTTGGGATTCTTCTCTATCCTGGCATCCTCCTATATCTTTCCTCCCTTTCTTACTGTTTTTCAGCCACAATGACTGATGAGCTTTGAACACTCATGCATACATCTGCGCCTTTTCTATGTATATTTCCTCTTCTAAACAGTGTTCCTTAATTTTGAATATGACTCATTTCCTCATTTAAGTTGCATTCTTGTTCACACATAAATTTATTCAACAAGCTTTTCCAAATTATTTATATAAATAAACCACATCCTGGTGAATTACTCTTTATGTACTTACCCTGACTTATAGCCATCACAGTAATTAACTTCTATTAACATACACTGCATTTATTGAATATTGTTTGCCTGTGGGTTCCTACTGTAAAATAAGTTAAATTATAAAAGGTATTTGCCTTTTTTTTACTTATATGTCTCAACACTTTATACCTTTCATGGTAAATATTAAATACATATTTATCAAACAAATGAAAGTGCACAGTGTTAATCTAAGGTTAATATATATATATATATTTTAATTTTAGAAAGTATATGGGAAGCACAGGAATAAAAACTCTAATGGATGATGACATAGAAGTGATGTTAAAATTGGAGGGAGAAGAATATTAAAAAGTCTTTCTCATATTAACTGCAGAATTTTGAACAAAAAACTTGAATTTTGTAAAAGCATCCTTAGCTTTAAAAAATAATTAATGTCCAAACAATTGTGATTATATACATTATAAATCTTCTTAAAATTGTATACACATGTGAATTTTATTTTGTTAATTTCTAAGGTTATGAATGATAAGGCTAATAAAGTTTCAATTGGTGTAATTATAGTGGAAATTGGACTAATGTTTTTTTTAAATTTTTAAATCAGTTAAAGTATTTATCCTTCTCTTTTTCAATAACATTACTGTCTTTCAAGCAACCACAGATAGATATTTAATCAGAATACATGATAAAAGCTTATGGATTTGAAGGGGGGATAAATGGTGATGGAAGAAGACTTAACAGGGTGGTGAACACACAATGCAACATATAGATAATGTTTATAGAATTATACACCTGAGACCTATATCACTTTATTAACCAATGTCACACCAATAAATAAAAACTAAAATAAAATAAAAACAATAAAATGTGACACTGTTTTGATTACAGGCATCTTTAAAAAACTGATCATGCTCCCATCTTTCATAATAAATGCAGTATTGAGAAATCACAGTTTTACCAACAAGAGACATCCTCATTCTTCTCATACTTTTCCAAGCCTTCTGCAGTCTCAACTGAGAACTGACTGATGCTCTAAGGGGGACAATAGAAGTCAGGAAATCTCATTCAATTCCAAGGCTTCAACTTCCTTTCTTGCTTTGAGGACACTCCAACCTCTATCCTTATACAATATCTGGATTTTGAGCTCCAGTTCTGCATACACAACCATTACCAAATCATTTCATCCTTAATATAATAAAACTGAACTCATCATCTCTCCATAACCTACTCTTTCTTTTCTGCTTCCTTCTCAGTAGAATGGAACCCCTTTCCCCAAATTGTCCTAGCCAGAAACCTGCTGTCATCTTCAACCCTTCACTCTGTCACCTCATCCACTACATCCAGTCAGCCATTCAAGACCACTGAACCTACATTCTCCTTGTCACCATCCAGCCTGGTCTAGGTCATCATCATCTCTATCTAAGATCCTGAGTCATCTTACTAACTCAACGTCTCACTTTTAGTTTTGCCTCCTTCCAATCCGTTGCTCACACTGTAGCCAGAGAAGTTCTAAGAAAACAAACCTGATTATATCATCCTTAATTAAAAGCATTTCAATGAGTCCTCACTAAATTGAATATCAATTACAAATTCTGCACTGGAACTTACAAGGTCCATCGGTCTGGGAGACATAAAATATACTTTCATAGATAACTAGTTAGTAGAGTGTGGTGCTCCAAGTGCCCATTCAAAAACTAGTCAGTATTACAGTCAAGTAGAAAGTTATAACTCATAGGATCTTAACATTTGTACAATTGTTAACAAAGTCATACATCATCTTCAGCTCTCTAGGATGTGGCTTAGGGTTATAATGTTAGATGTATCATAGTTTAACCTTAATGAATAAATATATGGCTTCCAGAAAGCCACATGTCCACTAAAAAGCCATCCCAAAGCCAAACAATGGGAACCACTCATGAATTTCCAGCTGTTCTAGTGCTAGTAATGGCAACGTTTCAAGAAAGTTTTACAAAAGCTGAATGGCCTGAGTCAGGAATTTAAAGAAAAAGAAAATGAAAACATGCCCTAAAACATAGTAAGTTTAAATAATTACCCAAAAGTAATACAGCTACTAAGTGGTGAAGCAACAGAATTAAAATCCAGAGCTCACCTTCTTAAAATACACAATATTGTCATGTAGTTGGGTTAAGGAAATAATAATGAGTCACAAGGTCTAACATGATGTTAAAAATACAAAAATATTTTTTAAGTATGCTTCCTGAAAATTAGAGAGGGAGATGTAATACCGATAACCTGGCTGGGGGGTGGAGTGTTGCAGGTAGGTGAGGAAGGAAAGGACTCTGCAGCAGGGTCACAAAGAACAGAGAACTCCATTTTCAACAGCTGTGGGAGCAACTAGGACAGTGACAGTGGTGGACAAACAGGTGTGACGTCGGGAGGATCGGCCAAGAAAAACTGCAGAGATTAGACTGAGCCAAATGATTCTCATCAGTATGGAATGTGAAAGAATAGAGACTGGAACCCCACTGAGTTCTGAAAAAGATGCACAACTTTGCAGTCTAAATATAGATAGTAACAGAAAAGAATTTGTGAGAAGTGCCATAGGTGATTTCAAACCTTATAGTAAACTGACGGTACAGAGTATGTTAGGAAGGGAATTAATCTGGTAGAGTTATGGTGATGAAAAATGATGACTTCTGTCATGGCCATGTAAATTAGTGGAAAAACATGGGTAAATTGACAGGATAACTTACATAATGTAATAAAACTATGATGTGTAAAACATCAAGTTGTTAATGATCGTATATAACACATAGATCAGTATGTGGATATGAATCATCACTAGAAAGTATTTTCTATTTTCTGTTTCATATATATATATACATATAAATGCATATATGTATGTATATATAATTCACAGAAAGATTCCAGCAAAGCAGGATTAACTCTGACATTTGCAGGGCTCAGGCAAAAGTACAAATGAAGAACCACATGCCAAATGCCTTATGGCCAATGTGGACACTGATGAATCACCTAACAAATTATCAAATATATTTGATTATCCTACTTTGACAAGTAAACATGTATAACAGCCTGGAAGGGCAGGTTAGAAGAGTTCCACTTCTACCATTGACCAGGCCCTGGAAGCACTCTGTGATTGGATAGCTTTGGAGGATCTAGTGGGCACTTTATTTTGAGTTTTGGAACTCAAATCCGTTTGGAGAGAGGTGAGTCAGAAACATCCTGAAATGGTAGGCAACCCTCTTATCTGAATCTAAAAATCATATTGTCCAAATAAATGCCCCTGAAATGTTCATAATATTTTACTTGGGCAATGTAGCATGATTTTTAACTTTCATATTTATACCATTTTGTATAAGTTGAATTTTCTTCAAGAAAATGCTTTAAGATTATATTACAATTTACATTACAATTTAAGGTTAAATTACAATTTAAATTTTACCATCAATCACTAAAAAAACCTCACCAATTAAAAGAAAATTATTTAAAACAAAGTTTGCAGATTCTATAATTTATATATCTTGAATAAAATTTATGAGAATTTTGTAAAATTATTTAACAGGTTCTCTAGAAATAAAAATGTTGGCTACATTAATATAAATATATTTCCAGTAGAAAGGATACATGATAATGTTATATTTAAAAATAAAAATAGAGTTTCAATTTGATATTTGATTCACTATGTGTCAAATTGAAGTGCAGGTAAGGTTAAATCTATTTTGTTACATAAAAATGCATACATATTATACAATGAAAAGTCACTAGAGATCCTTCCCTTAAACTTTTTCATTCATCTTTCCCCAAACTCCTTCATTCCAAAACTAAGAAATTGCATTTTAATCTTTACTGAAAAATATTGTAGTTTGAAAAGTATATATAGGAATGGAATATTTGCCAAAAATGTTCTAAGTATAAATTTCATATCACTTTTAAATACTAGAAGCTACATTAGCTGTGATTTACATGGTCTAGCAAAATTACACTTTATAAATCACTCACAGAATTTCCTAAAGATTATTTTTTCTCTAAGACATTAACATGCTAATAACATAGTGTGAAAAACCTGCTTTCTACCTAAATCTTAAATTCTTACCTTTATATTACATGAAAAGTTTAATGATTCACCTGGGTAATTACTTTTTAACTAACACCTTTTTTTCACATAACTATTCTACTTATCTGTCTCTATAGACATTCAAGGAAAATGAAGTTGATTTATTACATTTTAGTGGCCTATCAGCAGTCTACTTATCCTGTTTGGAAATTCTGCTTGTTATTTTTATTGCATTATTAATTCCCATATGATTCTGAAACCTTAATGCACAAGCAATACAAGCATATATGACTTTTATAAATTATAATTTTATTATATAGCTTGCATAATTTAGATATTTAAAGACAATTATAATGTGAGTTAAAACTGAAAGTTAAGACAATTTACTACATACTAAATGGTATATTTCATGGGACAATTAAATTAATTTCAAGAAATTATTAATCCAAATTAAACATGAAAAATGTCTTAAAATTTCATGGGCTTCATACATTTGTAAAATAACCAATTGGGGCTCTTTCATCTTCTTCCCTAATTTAGGGTCTGTAGCCATCTTTGGTACTTGTGACATGTGTCTCAGCCCCACCCACTCTCTATCCCCCGGTCCTTCTGCTGGCCTTCTCAGTCCCTCGCCACACTTAATATCATTGCAAATGATGAGATTAAATTGGCCATAAATACATCTACCATCTCAGGTGTGATCAACATATTAAATTCTATAAAATAAAATACTACTCAACATGTTATTAATATGTTGAAGTATGCATATTTAAAATTTAATTAATAAATGCATCTTCACATTTCTGTATTCAAACTCTATATAGTATTTATCTAGCACTCACTGTATGAAGTGTACTGTATTGGACATTAGGGATTTTATAATGTATTATTGAATTAATCTCCTACTTCAACCCTTTTCCAAATGCTTGGGTTAATTGTAAACACTTAACATGGCATCTAGGTATGTATATCTATTTGGTAAAAAAATAGAAAATGACATAACATCACATTTCTATAAAAAATTTAGTAATTCACTGAAATATGTCAAAGATTAATCTCTAGAATAAGAGTGAAAATGTGTCTGCTTTTAAGTTTTGTGGAATATTATGTGTATTCACTGGCACCCAGTAATTATAACAAGAACTAAAGTGTGTTCATTATGTAAAAACTAAACAAAACCATTGTCAAACCTGTTAAAATTTATTTCCCATGACTTTCCTTGAATAATCTCAGAAAATATTACTAAGTCTTTAACAGATTTATTTTCAAATAGTTGAAAATAAATATCTTAAGCTTTCTTTAAAAAATAGGGAACACTATTGATCTTATTAATTTAGGCAATTTTACAAAATGTCAGAAATTTGAATTTGGAGTAAACTCTGCCCAAACTATATTTTAAATTTTTGTTCACATTGACAGATCATCTACCCATATTAAATGTAAGCAGACTTCTACATGTCAAAGTGATCTTGCTGTTGTTATCTAGCTGTTATTTTTATGACATTGGATTTTATTTTTCATAAAATGTTCTTTTTGTCAGACAATTGTATTAAGTACTTTTAAATTCACTATGTATAATCATGTAGTAAATTTAAAATAAACTTTTGGATTCAATTTCATCATTTATGCCTAAAATTCACAAGCTTAAAGCTAACAAAAATGAGAAAGCTTTTTCTGAAATAATCGTCGCTCATCACTAGGACTTCTGAGTCGCCTTCCACTGGGAGTGCTCACGTGCCAGCTGGGCAGAGGTGAGCCCTGGGAGTCATGGCGAAGGTCTCAGGTTCTTTTGGTTTCTTCCTTCTAGTTGCACAATAGATTGTTAGTATTTGCAAGATGGATGCAATATAATTAAAAATGCAAATATTTTAATAAAATGATTTAATGACATTTTCAGTTTTTTAAAATGAAAGGTAAAATGATAGAACATAATTAAGAAAAGTAACTTTACAGATATGAAGCAGACATTCATATTATAGATGAGAAACCAGTTTCTGAAAGAACCAAGTGCCCTGATTCACACTCCAGAGGACTGCTTCACGCATAGCATGAAGGGAGCATCCTTGACAAAGCCACTGTCTGTGAAGTGCCTTACAGCATATAAGATATGCTAGCTGATAATTTCCTCTCCTAGCTCCACCTTGTTTAGATTTATGGTGCAAAAACATTTCCAATTTACCTCCAAAAGCAGTATACTTCTTTTCATCCCTTTTTTATTTTAGAGCATGGCATACTTGATGACTTTTTTGTGTGTGATGTGTATATCTTTTGTACAAGTCACTCTTTATATTGTACTTTTTTCCATTGCCTTATACCCCCCTCCCCCAGCAATCACCACACCGTTGTCCATGTCCTTGAGTCTGTTTTCCTTTTTGCTCAATCCTTCCACCCCCTCTCCTCTCTTTCCTCTCTTAGTGTCATCCTGCTCTGCATTTATGTGGAACAAATGTACTTAAAACCAGAAGAAAACATTCTTAAGAGCAAACCAAATATTTCAAATGTCTTCTTTATTTAACTGAATCCATTTCTTCTTATAAAATCATCCATAACAAGCAGAAATCTTCTATACCCCATAAGATATTTTCAATGAACCACAGTTTTAGGCAAAATTTTACATATTATTATTATGATTTAACTTTGTCCAGATGAGAGAATCTTATATTCTGTTCCTTATCAAGCTATTGAAATATGTTCCTCTGAACGTTCTTTCATTTACTCTCTGTGATATGTTAAGCTTATATAGCATCATCAAATTTCTACCAAGGAGATGAATATGATTGTGTCAAGAGATTTTCCCAACAAATGCCATTCACCTTGGAAGATGATAAATGGATATATGTCCATCATCATAAAATGTCCAAACTAATGCAGTCAATTCATCCATATGGCCAGCATGTTCTTTCAGTAATGGACACCCTCTGACAATTTAATGCTTCATTTGCTTAGCTGGTACTGCATTCAACTTTCTTAAAAATTATCTAGTGACTTTCAGAGGTTTATAGGAAGACATTCATACATATCTTATTTCCAACTACCATCCTTTCACTTCTCTGGTCCTCTGAAAGTATAATTTTTTTAATGAATCATTGTAGTTGAAAAGGGAATATAGGATTTATAAATAACAGTTTTTGAAAAAATAGCTATTAATTAAGAATATGCCATGCCAAAAATTTTGCCTGATCAAGTCATTTTTCCAAGTAAAGGAGGTGACATGCAAAGACTGTATGACAGCATGCTCCATCAAGGTTCACACAATCTAATTAGAGAAACAAACACTATACAAACAAGGAAAAATGCATGTGCAAACAAATTTATTTTTTCCTCCATGACTATTTTTTGAACACTTCATTCAATGCCAGGAGGTCTCTGAGGTATTGGGAATACAGCAGTAGACATGGTTACAGGTCTCATGAAGATAACTTTTTACTGATGCAAGACAAAAACATGAAGCAATAAGCCAAGCAATGTGAGGAAACAAAATGGTTACTGGGTTTGCTACACTAAATGGTAAGAAAGGCCTATGTAATAAGAAGACATCTGAGCGGAGATGTGCATACAGTGAGGGAACAAGCTTTGTGAACATCTGCTGGAAAATTTACCAGCAGGGGATGCAGCAAAGTGGGACCATTAGGCAGAATTGAACTTGGCCTGTTCTAGTTAGAGCAAGACTGGGATTTAAAAAGTGAGAATACATGAGAGATAGCAGAAGTTATCAGGGTCAGGTAAGGCTGAGAACTCCAAACTCAGGAAAAAACTGTGTTCAATAATAAGGAATTACTTATATGAGTCATGATTTATATAAAGGATAGAGTGCGATGTTGCTAAACTTAAAAATTGCTTAAACTTAAAAATGAGAAATATGTAGAAAACTCAATGAAATTACAAATAAAAATATTGGATGTCATCTCTGGATGTTGGGTTATGAGTAACATCTGTTATCTTCATTTGTCCTCTTAATATTTCATTTTCTCAAAATTAATATCTACAAATTTTTAAAAGTTGATCTGTACTTTGCAAAATGTATTTATGCTAAAAGTTTTACTCCTTTACATCTTAACACCATTAGCTTTTCTGAAAAGGAGAGATTACAGAGGTAGGTCTTATAATCAGATTTACTACATGAGGCTTATTTGAGAGGAAATCTTGTGAGCAAGTAAACCAGAGTGTTAACTATAGTAGACTAAATATAGTATACGTGCATCCAGCTGCATTTAGAACAGAAACCATTCCACCAAAATTACTTCCTACCCTGGTCATTCTGATTGAGAATGTCTGATATGAGACATGCAAATGACTTGAAAGCAGAGTGAAAATTGCTAATGAATAGGATAGAAAATAAACACTGAGTCTGGAAGGACAGATGATCACTGTGAACTTAGACTCGTCAGCACTGACATACGTCCTGGTTCTTCAAAATTGTGAAGGCTTCTAGAGTGTCAAGATCAACTTGATTTTGAATAATATATGGATTTTATCATTTAGAAGATGCCAGGACCATCAAATTGCAATGAACAACATAATAATAGAGAATGAGGTAATAAAAACACATTCTCATCCAAGCTACTTTGGCACATGCAAACTTCACAAAATTAATACAAATTCTAGAATTTTTCATATTTCAAAATATGTTTACTAAAATAAATGTCCATTTCTCTAATTTTTTTATTTGTATAATAATCAAGTATTACTTTCTTTAAGAGTATAGATATATAGTTTTAAATATCTAAAAATATAGGGGGAGTAAAATTTTACATATTTTAGAAAACATATAATGCAAGTCTACATTTTATGAAGAAGGTAAAGTTTATTGTACTTCTCTTAATTAATATTTCAATGAAGACACTAAATATGAATATTTTTAGCTGTACAAAAATTCATCTTTTTTTACAGAATCATTAGTATTTTCTATGCATAGAAAGTACTAGACAAGCATAATACTGTTTAGTTTATTATTACATAATATCTTATTATACTAAGTCCTTTGATAAAAAAAATCTTGCTTCCCTCTATTATTATGTTTTTTCTTTTACACCACAGAATTAAATTTTCCACATTTTATTGAGAAATTATTTTGATTAAATATAATTTAAACTACTATTTTTGTAGTTTTGTCTTTCTATTTTTCATTCCTAGTGTCTTTAACACTAAATTTAAAATGCAGCTGTAAGTAACATTTGAGGTCAATTTATATTCTCACTTAGACTCAGGAAATATTTAGAGCATGCAAGAAATAATTTTATAGTTTTCCAGGGAATAGAAGATGACATTGGTTTTACATAGGAGAAATTAATCACAGCAAACTAATGAAGTGAATACCCACTTTTTCATTTTTTTAAAAAATGTACTCATATACTTGTTATATTTTGCTAAGGAATGCTTTGTTAAGAGAATACCAGGGCACCAAGGATATATAGCCCAAGAACAGCCGTGAAGTTCAAGCACTCCTTGCACAATCTTGGCAGGTCTCCAGCATTGAGTTGTGACTGGCAGGTTTATACCCATGCAGGGTGCAGACTGCCATCCCTACCAGCTCTACACAGATTCTGTCCTAGGCTTCCCTTCAGCCCCTGCTCACCCAGCCTCTGCTACTGGTGACCTGACAAGACCAGTCCTTCAGCTTCTTCTTATGATCCTCCTCCTTCTAACTGAGAGCATTGTCTCAACCCTCCCTTCTCCTCTGAAACATAGTTTCAGTTATAGTCCCTAAAATCTCCTCTGCACTGGTTCCTTGAGAATATTCTGGCCCCATGACATAAAAACCCTCACCCACTGACCAATGTTATCACTTTATTTACTTTTCATATCCAGAGTTTTGACAAAAAGATATTTCACCTTGCCATAATCCAAATCAATATAAGTAGAGATAGGCTTTGAATCACTGGTGAAATAAAAGGATGAGATATAGTAACCATTTTGACCAATAACTCTTTTTTTAACTTGCTGGAATTATTTTTTTAGATTTACAGGTGTATAATTGGCATATAAAATTGCAAGATATTTAAAGTGTGCATTGTTGTGATTTGATATGCACATATAGAGGGTTGGGCAAAAGTAGTTCAGTTGTTCATATGGAAAATAATATAATAAGTAATAAAGGATAATATAGGAATAAACATGTTTTGCATACTACAACTGTAAACCTACTTTTGCCCCACCCTGTATATATCACAAATTCTTTGTATATTCTTTTGATGTTTAGCCATTGATCCTAGTTTTGTCCTGTGACAGTTTATTCTTAAATATCTAAAAACAACTTTCATGAGTCGACTCTCTTATTATTGACATTATATTGAATTACTATGTTAGTGTACTTAATAATAGCAGTATTTATGTTTTTTCTTGGATTTGGTTAAATGTATATCTGTTTATCTCCCTCTTAAAGTTACAGAACTGGTATCTTTCATTTTTCATGTCACCTCCTACATAATATACTGCCCTTATGTTCTTAATGTGCATTGTGAAGGATCCCCCTGTTTAGTTTACTAAAATGTCCATCACCTCACACATTTACCTTTCTACTCTCTTAGCAAAGGTGTATTACACAGTACAGTGGTCGTAGAGACCAGAGTCACAGTGCTTTGTATTAGATCCTCACACCTTATTCATCTTACAGATGATTTTGTATCCTTCAGATATAGATTTGAAAAGCCTTACTAAACACCAGGCATAGTAACTATGGATAATTATAGCATGCAAATAATCATGATGTAAAAATGAGACTTGAGGACACAGAAAATAACAAATTCAAGGAAATGTGTTAAAGGAACAGTTAAAAAAAAGAAATCTGTACCAAACACTGAATCTAGAAGTAGCAGAAACATCAATGCTAAATAGTAGAGGTGAAGGAAAGTCAATGAAAAATGTCTGTTCTTCGGTTTATGGTTAAAAATCAGGCACATTACTAATGAAGGTAAAAACCGCTTTCCTCAGGAACACATACAAGCAAACAGCTCATACTAACACAGTGTGTACATGGGAGCATCAAGCAGTATATAATATTGGCATGAAATCTTAGACACTAAAGTTTAGTTTTTACCAAAATTATATGCTTGACTAGTTACATAAATCCATCGTATTTATTTCACATAACATGTAGGTCTGGTAATATAAAATGTCAATTGGTTTCAAGAACTTATTTTGATATAACGTCTGTTTAAGTAAAGCATTAATGGCAAAAGCAGAACTCATGTAATATATTCTAGAATTGGGAATAATGTAACTGTAAAGAAAGTACTTTGTGACAAAGACAAGCACCAATTCAATGTTCCAATTTAACATGATTCGACACACCTGATACAGAAGAGCATAGAACCTGACAGCTAAGTTGGTCTTCAAACAAAACCTGAAAATACTCTTTGTCTGCTTTTCCTTCCTTCCTTTTAAACTATGCTGCATTTAGTTAATCATTGAAAGCATAAATGGAAGGTCTTTCAAGTCACATCTAGCACAAAATAAGCATTTATTTAATTGAAGCCAATTTGCCCTACCATTATTTCAATGCTTTTACTTTTCCACTATATTGACTATATAAATAACTTTTAAAAATCACAATTTTTGTGCAGGAAATCAAGTAAATGCAGTTGCATAAACTATGCATTTTATTTTCCATATTGTGATGCTATGCTCCCTTGGATCCTTGCTGACCCTGGAGGGAACACCCTGATAGAGTTGGCTAATTTCTAAAAATAGCACACTGGCAGGGGTGTATGTTTCCCATGTAGGCCAACCAATCCATGCCCATACCAGCAACCACCTTCTTTACTGGGCTCTTAGATTCTGGGTCATTTCTACCAGATACCAGACAATGAAGGACAACCCCTAAGACTCAAAGCCCACTGCAATGATTCAAAGCAGCTGCTCCTAAACCTGCTTCCCCTGCCTCACCTGTTCCTTCCTGTGGAAATTACAAGGGTTTCCATGTGAAATGTGGCTAGTGGGACTGAGAAACTGAAGTTATATTTTATTTAATGTTAGTTCACTTAAATTAAAACTTGGAACAGGATAAATGATTTCCTATATGAAAAATTTGAAAGTCATTGTTGCAAGTGTGTATTCTGTGATACAGCCTGTCCATAAGTCAGCCCTCCGTCCCTGCTGGGGCCATCTGACCCAGGCCGCAGGAACTGAAAGCGCTGGACTGCCTATATGGTTACCAGCCCTACAGGTGACTATGGCACTAAGGAATAATAGGGAGTTGACACAGGCAATGATGCTCTTGACTCAGCTTTCTTTAATGCAGATTCAATCTGAATTCATACTGACCTAATAACAATACTAATCACTCACAATCAGCAACAATATCACACAAGAGATTTGGGGGATAACAAACCCAATTTCCAAGAGTCCAGATCAGCTCTAGGTCTGGGAGGCAACAGGGGACACCCAAAGACTTGCCAGGCAGAGTTAGAGGGACTGTCACAGTGGAGCTCTTTCCCTCCTGAGTCAGAACGTACAGGATGTCTCAAAGTGACTTACTTGCTCTCCAGATGCATCAGCCATGGTCTGAAGTCCTCTGGTTTTATGCTTCTTTAGTTGCAAAGTCATGCTGATTTTCCACAATGTTCCATATAGATGTTTTTTCTTAGTTTGGAAAGCATGCATTGTTTTCCTCAGTCCTGAGAGGCACATATTTACATCAACTCTGATGGGCTCATGTGATTTACGTCACTGTACCGCATGTGCTCTGAGAGGGTGGTGTTATCCTTTGGTTAAGCCCATCTGCCATGATGCACTGGATTGCATCATCCCCTGTCATTGTTCTACTGTGCATGCTCTAAACATGGCTTCAGGTCCTGCTCTCCACACTTATTTTGCTGGTAATGACTTACTAACTTCCTTTTAAAAAACAAGATTCCGTTGCATTTATTTCATGTAATGTGCAAATATATCACTGTATGTGGTAAAAAGCCTAAAATTAGGACCTGATATCTTGTGCCTTGACATCTGCGGAAATCTAGGAGGGTTCTGAATGTTTCATTGGTAAGTTCCCCTTCCTCTTGTGCTTACCAGAATCGGCTTCCATGGCCATACTGCCCTCCTAATCCCAGGGACCAGGCACGGTGCCCCATCATCCCGGAAGGGCACGTAGCAGTTTCCTGACAGCCAGCAGGATTGTTCACGCAAGACAATCGCATCCTCCCGTAGGAACCAGAGATGCTCTCACCTCTTGTTATCATGGAGCCTTCCTCCCCAGCTCTCGTTTGTAAACTGTTATGAAGAACAGCCACTGTGAGGCCCTGTATGGCCTCATGCCCTCCCCCAGCCTAGGAGTGTGTGGAACTTGTACATAGCTATTGATCGCATTTGCCCAGAGTCAGGTGTTTTGTGTTCAGTCATCACCGTGACCCTAGGGCAGGGATCCCTCTTCCATCAACAAGGAGAAAAGAAGGCAATCAAACCACAATAACATTTTGGTTTGGTCTATTTAAACTTGTAAGAATATTGTTTCTTTATGGGCAATAGTTTATACATGTTCAGAATATGAATTCAGAATTTATAAAGAACATGTATCCCTACCTAGTGGCCTGTTTTCAATAACAAATGTATCTTATTTTCATGACTGATATCAGTTTCTATGCATACAGTTTGCATAATAAAAGCTGCCAATATTCAATCATTTTGCTCTTCTAAAAGAGCTGCTATACATGTTCTAACTAATATTTGAAAAAGATTTATTAATGCTAGATTAAGTACCAGTGTGTAAATGGTACCAGTTCACTGAGCAGCTGTTGTCCCAATTCCTTGTAGTGTTACTTTAAGACAGACAGATGCTAGAAAGTAAAACGTCACTCCCCATATACTTTTAAAGATTTTAGTTATTTATTTTTAGAGTGGGGAAAAGAGGGGGAGAGAGAGGGAGAAAAACATCAATATATGATTGCTTCTCACACGCCCCCAGCTGGAGACCTGGCCTGCACCCCCGGCATGTGCCCAAACTGGGAATCAAACTGGTGACCCTTTGGCTCACACATCGACACTCAATCCACTGAGCCACCAGGAAGCGCTCCATATTATTTTAAACCCAGGACTTTACATGAATTATTTTCTGCCACTAAGGTGTACTCTGAGCTATATAGATTCAGCTGGGAAGCAGAAAGAGGCCAATCATGCCACATCACCCAGATTACTGGAGTCCAGGTGGCAGAAGGGCATGGGGCTAAGCCTGCTCCACCAATGGTGGCTTCCTGGTGCTTGGGTTGTAGTGGAGTTCTTGTGTCCTTGCAGATGTGGTGGATTTGGTACTGTCCTAGAGCAGAAATCATCTTTTTCCCAAGTCTCGTTCCTGCACCAAGGGATGCAGTTTTTGGTTGGCCATTTATTTGATGATGTTCTTAGTCTCATTCTAGGAGGTCCAGATAGTACCTGCTGTCCCCTGCTAATTGGCATTTTTTAAACATTTACTTCTCTATAAAAATTGGCTTTCTGCTTAACACCGACATTTCTGTTACCTCTTACTGAACCCTGGATTTAGACTGGTCTGTTGGAATCAATCGACATGATGGCACATTTCTTAAAACACAGTTTTGGGGAATAATGTCACTGGTAATTATTGCTATCTCCCATCCTTTCATTCTCTCCATTGATGCAATGACTAATTTTATAGGTTTAATTTTTTTGAATCCTTCTTAAAAACTATAGCATATTTAATATACTTTTGAGTCAATCCTAATTTCTCTGGGTCCGTAAGTCACTGATGAATGTACCTGTAAGCCAACATTATAAACTGAACATATAATACAATGTAATTGTTGCTTATGATTTAGACTCACATTATTGAAATTAGATTAATCTTTTTTACTGAATATTTCCCTGAATAGGTGTCCAGTGAGTTACTCTGTAAGCTGATAAAATTTTATAAGGCAAATGTAGATGGAAGGGGATATTAAAAATGGAAAAGAAAACACAATGAAAAAATGGATTCCCTGAGATTGGAGGAAAAGCTGAGTAGCTAAAAGAAAGCCAGTGGGACAGGAATATACAGGACTGAGAATGGGCCATTGGACAGAGTGCAGACAGGGCTTGAGATGAGGCCAGGAGGCCTTGAAACTTGCAATTGTTTATCACATACACACAATATATAGCCAATAAACCGGAGTGATGAGATAGCCAAACAGAAAGAATCTGACACAGATTCTGGGCATGAGAAAGGCATAAGAAACAGAGAGATGTCCAATTTGTGAGCAGTAGATGGTCCAGGGTGAAAAGGCACGTGTGTCCAGGTGGCTGCAGGTGGGGGCAGTTTTGGGTGGGGTCTGAACACAGGAGGGCTCCACAAGACCACAGAACTATAGCTGAGGACTTGAGTGCTTTGAGGTGTGCATGGTTTAGCACAGAGTGCAGGATGGAGCGTGGCTTTAAATAAGGCTGCAAACAAAGAATGGACCATGAAGAGCCTTGTAAGACAAATAAGGTCACAATAAAGTATCACTAGAATCGCCTATTGCTCTGGAAACACAAGCAGCACTCTGGGTTAAGGCTGCAGAATTCAATTTAGGGCATAATTATACACCAGAGACATTTAAGTTCTATTATTCTCAAGTTTAAGAAAACCGTGATTATTATGAAGTGAAATGTGATGATATTGAAACTATCATAAGACTACAACACAGCATGTTGCACTCTGGAAGCAATACCAGATGCAAAAAGGAAACTCCCATTTGCACAAGTGAAGAAGCAATTATCCTATATCTCACCCCTTCTGTCAGACCCAAGGGATTCACAGGGCGACATATGCTTTCTAGCGAGTTTCCAACATGTGCTTAGATAACAGGCATCCCTTAGGGGCAAGAGAGGAATGGGTTTCAAACAACATGGAAAGATGTAATAAATATCATTCTTAAAAAATGAGTTTATCCATCTGTTTCATCATATGCAGCAAAAACTTTAAAGGATCCACTGCTCTTCGTGGAAATATGCCTGTGTTGGTTCCGGGGTTGGGAACTTAAAAATGTTCATTAAGAATCTTTGAACATTGACTATGTTAATAGGCTGAGTGTGGAAGAAAATATTAAAAGCTAGAAAAAGAAGGTGTATTTTGTAGAGTTTCACTTAATTACCTGGGTTTGGGGGCTAGTACATATAATTTAACATCTATAAGTACACGTGTCTCTATAGTTAAAATGACAGCTTCCACACAGCTGTGAAGTCTTGCAATGAAATGAAGGTGACATGTTTGGAGATCTCACACACACACACATGCACAGAAAAAGATGTTCATCTTAAGACATTTCATTAAGTTAATAATGAAGTGATGAGCAGAAAAACATTGGAAACTAATAGAAAAAGTTTTCAAAAAATAAACAACCACTAAGAATATAATACGATTTATGAAAAAATAAAACCTGAGAGGCATCATGATTTCATGCACTACACCTGTCCTTAATACAAACTGAAATCAAAGGTATTTTAGAAAATTGACTCTTTCTCAAAAAATGGGTTTCAAGCTTCTGTTTGAGGTTGAAAATTAACTGTCTTAATTTTATTTCCATCAACATTGTTTTTCACCAATCCATCAGCACTGCTTTTTTTTTCAGTGTAAACAATGCAGTCCACACCGTGAACCTAAGGGTCTGTTCTCAGCCCCAAACTTGTCCAGTTCATCATAGCACTGGACTGGTTTAAATGCCCCTTTCGCCTGATTTCAAGAGGATATCACTCTTCTCCTTCACTGACTATTTTTTTCAGACTCCTTTTATTATTTTTCATCTCCCTGACACCTTTTCACTCCAGTGCCCCAGAGCCCAGCTCTTAGGTCTGAATTCTTCTCAATACTTGCTGCATTAGCGATCTAATCCTGTGTCAAGTTGCCTAAACCATGTTATTGTGAGAACAGCCAAGGGCATGGTCTCTAGGGCCAGATCGCCCGGGTGTGAATTCCAGTTCTGTCACTCACTAGCTGTACCATTTTGGGAAACATCATGTCACCCTTTGAGCCTCTTTTTCCTCATCGGAAAAGTGAGGGTAATATAAAGAGTGCCTATCTCTGGAAGTTGTTATGAGGATTAAATCTTTAAAAACCTACAGCAATACCTTATATGTAGGAAGTATTGTATATTAAAAAATGTATATAGGCCAAATGTCATTGAATTCATATACTAGAGTAAACTTGTCCCTGAATTTTGTATGGATATTTTCAACTGCCTAGTCAACATTTTTTCCTAGGTGTCTAAAGGCAGCTGGGACTCACATGCTCAGCCTTCACGTGCCTGGTTAGTGGCAAAATCAGCCTCCAGTTACTCAGGCTAGACATAATGGAGTCTCCCTGGACCTCTTTCATTTTCTCGTATCATACATGTACAAGGGGAGATAAAAATGAAATTCATTAATAAAAAATTGTGTATCTGTTCTCACATGTTTAAACTTCAGTCACCTTCAAAGGACTCTCCATTTGCAAACATCCATTGCATTTGATGCAATACACCTATCAAGACATTTTTACCACTGCTCAAAACAGTTTTGAACCCATTGAGTTTGAGCCCTTTTAGTTCTTCTGCCATTTTTTGTTTCATCTCTTCTGCATGGCAAAGTGGTTCACCTTGAGAACTTTTTTCATCTGGGGAAACCAAAAAGGAAGTTATTTGGGGTGAGATCCAGTGAATAGTGAGGGTGGGGCATGTGGGTCATGCCATTTTTGGTCAAGAACTGCTGAACACTCAGCGTGGTGTGGGCAGGTGCACTGGCAAATCACCCATCATGAAATGGGCAAACACAATGAAAGAGTCTTCCAAAAAAAAAAAAAACCTCAACAAATGTGACGCAGCCTCTCACGACAAAACCAGCTCGTACACTGATACAGATGGGTTCCCAGAGCACTCACCTAGCAGGGGAAGCCTGTACTCCAAGGGTCCCGCCCTTTAGATGATAATTTTATTTTTTGAGGGGTCCCCCTTCACCATATGGCACCACATCTTCTTGTTTCAGTCTTAATTTCACCATTTGGTCTGCTATATCCCTGTTCCCGTATAGTATCATTGCCCACCTGAGCTGCTGTAAAGCCTTAAAAAGGTTCCCGAACCCACCCTGTGCCTCTACAATGCATCATCCACACATCAGCCAGAGAAGTCCTCTCAGAAGATAAAATGCACCAGGGCCCTGCTTTTTTCAGGTTCTCCCAATGCTTTCTGTCTAGTCTCACTCAGAGGACAAAGCTGTCTACAGAATCTCACTTTCTACAGTCCTTCCCCGCTTTCTCTCAGCTCCGCCGCACTGGTCTTGGTGGTTTCTGATGGTGCACATAGACTAGCTCTCACCTTGGCATGTTGAAATGTATAGTTTCCTTTGGAATGCCCCTCTTTAGACACTTTTATGGCTGGTTCCCATATGTCCTTCAAGTCTTTTCAAATGTTATTTTTTTGTGATGACCCTCTCTAAATATTTTGAAAACTGGCAAAATAATTTCCCATTTCCTTTACAACACATAATGTTCCCATCACTTTGCCAGCTTACTTTCTGCACAAAATTTATCATTTTCTATAAACTGATTTATCTATAATTAAATGCTCTATAATTTGTTTGCTTTTATTCTACTCACTAGAATGTAAGCACCAATACCATTAGTAATTTTGAATGATATTTTCAAAAAGTGTCCCCTTTCCAGAGAAGAGTCCTTCATACAAAGTAATATATAGACTCTACTCAATAACTATTTTTGAGTAAATTAATCCCTGAATTTATAATTCACACCTCCCCCATTCAAGTTTTGGATGCTTCATGTAAAATAAGGGGGACAATATTATAGGGGAAAAAGTCAAAATATTTTTTGTCTTTATGTCACCCACTTTATGTCACTCACTTTATCAAAGAGCAATTAAAATGTTAATAAACTGCATTTCATATATAATATCATTTCTCTCTTTTTTACCCATCTAATCATTGTTTTTATGGTAATTCAGATATGTAGACATAAACACAAATATTTGTGTTTTTCAGTGATAGGTTTTCTTAGCACATTCTGGGAGCCAAGATTTTGTGGTTTAACAACAGTTGTCATTATGAAGTCAAAGTAATTTAGTTTATTCTTATTCCAAAAATATACAATAAGCACCCTCCACATATTTGTGACAGTACCAGTCTTAGTTTAGGTCACAAAGAAGCTCAGCAGAGCCCCAAGGTCTGTATCCTCCTTCTCTTGAGTCATTCCTTGGGAAAGCAGCAAAGTTCTTAGAAGTCAGGTAAAAGAACAGCTAACTGCCATGATATGCAATATGGCACAGTTTAACTTTTACTCTAAAATCATTTGTTGGTCTGTGGTGCTGAGTCACTACTCCACAGGAAGGAAAAGTGGTGGCTAAAAAGATATTTGAACTAACTTGGAGTAGCATAGTGTTAGAAAGAAAGATTACATGCCCCAAGAATAGCATGTAGAATAGGGTACACACAATGCAGAAGTAGCCAAAATTACATTATCTTCTTATATGTTGCTCTGTTGTTTTTAAAGATGGGGAAGTTGTGGCTTCCTAATATGTTGAATGAAATCATGTTCAAATATAAACACAAAATATGTTTTAATGCCAAATATATATGCATATATACACATACATGTATATGTATATATATAAACACACACACACATATATATATATATGCATACACACATATATTTAACTATCAGCCACCCTAGCTTCACCAAAGCCCCTCTTAACTGTAATAGAAAGTTAAGCACTGGCTACATTAGAAGAATCATTGCCAAGGGATATTTAATATTAAACAAGGAAATTGGAAACTAGAATCTAGTGTGTCTCCTTAGCATGATCATAATTATCCATGAATAAGTGATTTTACAATTCTCTATTCAATCCTGGTGTTTTTATCAAATTGCCCGGTTCAGTTGTATCATGAACCCAATATAAAAGAATACTGGGAAAATTAACCAATTAGTATTTTTCAAAAGCTTTAAAATTTGATTAAAGCTCCCTATCTTCAAGAATAAATGAAACCTCTCACTCTATAAAATTTACTCATTTGCATTCAAAGACCTTTGATTAGAATAATTTTTCAAATATAAACAATTAGTAACAGGCCATTTATTTACTAAATGATATATGAGAGCCCCAGCTGTCTGCAACACTTTCATTTGACTATTTTGAAGATAAGATTTTCTCATGACATTTCACTATTTAAACATGTTTAGCCAAATAAAAAGTTCTTTTGGGTTTGGATATTTTAAGGTTGTTTTCCATATACTGTCTGGGAAGAAACATATTTCAATCTAAGAAAAGGATTAGTATTTTTATATAATTTGACTCTACTTCGAATATACCCCAGAAATACATCTTATCATTCAATTTATTTGATGTGGAAGGAGCCTTTTTAAATCAACTTTAAAATTATATTCTGCTGACTTGCAAATGCCAGGTCAATGATAATTGAGAGAAGCTTTGAAAACTCTTGGACTTTTTGCGTGCACGAAAATTCCATGTACCCTATGGTCTAATCTTTGGCTTTCCAATACTGCCTTTATGAGGTTAAGAAGATGAATGCTCATTGCTTTTAATCCTTTCCATGATTTATGAGCCTCTTGGTATCCTTTCCCCAGAGCAGCTACAAGTGTGTGGTTGTTCTGCCTGCTGCTTAAATTACACAGACATCTGCAAAGTAAATTATGAATTGTTGTCCCATAGACCATAACCCATCATTCTTTTCATCTCTCCTGCAGGATTATTATTTTTTACTAGAACAAAGATAGTGTGCACTTTTACTTGTTTATATCCTGAAGAAATTGCAAGCTAACCTGAATGATAGCACGATGACCTAGATTAGGACCTGTCACATAATATCAAAGCAGCATGACATATAAACAGGATTACTTTAAAGCTAGTAAACAAAATCTCCCATTTATTGATATCTTTCTTCCTTATTTAAGAAATGTGATCTTTATGTTCACAGATAAAAGGTGACCTTTAAAATCAACTAAAACTTGCCCTGGCTCATGTGGCTCAATGGATTGAGCACCAGCCTGCAGTCCAAAGGGTCGCCAGTTCAATCCCCAGTCAGAACACATGCCTGGGTTGTGGGCCAGGTCTCCAGTAGAGGGTGCATGTGAGAAGCAAACGCACATTGATGTTTCTCTCTCTTTTCCTCTGCCATCCACTCTCTTTCTCCCTCCCTTCCTTTCTCTAAAAATAAATAAATAAAATCTTTGAAAAATTTACTGAAACTACATGCCATGAAATAAAGACACATATAAGGAAACTTTGAGTCTCTGAGCGCCCAAAACTTTGTATTATAGACTCGTACACCTGAAACCTATATAATTTTATTAACCAATGTCACCCCTATAAGTTCAATATTTTTTTTTAAAAAAGCACCTTGTGGCTTATGGCTCTTTAAAATAATATTGAGTAAGGAAATAGAGAATCACATAAAGGAAAATTTATGACAGACTGGAGTACCTTTTTAGGCTTTGTTTTTCTTCCACTGCTATCACTTGCTGTAAATCTATTTTAATAATCCTGGAAGCTTGCTTGCAGAAACCATGAGTAGTTGGAAAAACGCTTTCTCCTGAATAAGAATCTTCACAGAGTGTAAGCTGAAAGAGTGAAGTCCCTCTGTATTTTCCTTTCTTTTCTGTGCTTACTCTTACGTGTAGATGATAAAAACATAATTTACAATGATAAGTCCATTGTGAGATCTTAACACATATGTCTCAAATGTCTAACCTCTGACAATTACCAAAGTTTAGAAATACCCCAGCATTTATTTTCTTCAGATGTGCTTAATTACAACCCTAACAGTAACCCATTAGGGGAATGCTATGCTAAAAAATTTGCAAAATAATTTTTAGTAATGCCTTACGAAGTACTATTCTTTTTAAACACATGTCTCTGCTATTCTTTCTGTTTTTTTTCTAACCTGTTACCAATTAGGGAGGACGCTATGAGCACTGACACCGGCAACATGCACCACGCTCCTGGCGTTGCTCTCCCTGCGCTTCCATCAGCTTCTCTTTCACCCAATCACTGCTGAGAGGCCGTGGTCCCTGATGGCAGGACCTGAGAGTCAAACCAAAGCCATAAAGGCTATCTTTTTCATCTTTTTAAATGTAGAGACTAGATTTTTTGGCCTCTGAATCAGCTGCTGCGTTCATTTCCAAACCTTCCCTTTTGTAAATACACTTTGCTCCTAATCATAATGAAATAAATTATAAACGGATTCCTGAATGATGCAATTTATTTAAACCTTGAATTATTTTTATTTATCTCTAAATAAGCAAATATCTTTTGAATATTGATTACATATACATAGTTGTGAAAGAGTTTGCAGAAATAAGATTAAATCAGAACTGTCAAAAATTAGAGTAATATGCCCTGGTGGGTGTGGCTTAGTGGATTGAGCACTGGGCTGGGAACCAAAGTTGTCACAGGTTCAGTTCCCAGTCAGGGCACATGCCTGGGTTGCAGGCCAGGTCAGGCCCCCAGTAGAAGGCATACAAGAGGCAACCACACATTGATGTTTTTCTCTCTCTCTTTCTCCTTCCTGTCCCCGCTCTCTAAAAAAACTAAATAAATATTTTTAAAAATTAGAAATATATATACACATATATATAAACATTATCCACCAATATATTGCCAGGAGTCATTGCTTTACACACACAAACATTTGTGCACACACATCCACACACAGGGCTGTGATCAGGTTCTTTCTCTCCATTCAAAAATGAACAACAAATATGGCTTCATGTCACATACAACCTAAAACCTACAGCCCCGATACCCTCTTAAATTTCATTAAAGATTCTTTATCATTTGGGCCTACCTTTCTAAATTTATCTATCAACTATCTTCGTATTTGATATAGAAGGTATTCCCTAACTCCTCAAATGGTTTAAAATTCACCAACCATGACATAAGACTCTGCACATATACCTTCATGCCTTTCATACATTTTACTTTTTTTGCATATTTGTCTTCACATTTTTTAAAGTCCAACCTCTCTTCTGTGTTATTCCTTCCATTTCAGCCATAAAATGCAGAAGAAATGCCATCCCACCTTCTCTGCAACCACAGGACCTCCCATATTGGAACAAAAAATATTTTATAAACAATGTGTTGACTGACTGTATAAAAAAGGGATGATTTCTATCCTTTTCATTTTTACTTTTGCAAAAATGATCACTTGTTAGGTGATCATGGATATAAGTGATAAGTGAGTAGAACACATAGTAATTTTTTTAAAAAAATTTAAGGAGCATTACATTATTCTTTCTTTGACTTTTCAAAAAGGAATTTATAAAAACAGGTAGGATTATAAACAGATTCCAGAGCATTACTCTATTCAAAATTAAATTAATGAAAGACATATTTTAATGTTAAGTTTATTTGGCTTAATACCTATATCTTCAATATTCTTGGATTCATTTCTATTTTATTATATAAATCCACTGAGATTATTTTCAGGCCTATTCTCATATGTGAAGTTTATGGAAAGGCTTACATTAAAAGGAAAACAAATTTTTTCAAATTGCTTTGGCATTATTTTAATTACCCCTTATTAGAAATAAGCAAGCAGTTTAATTTATTTAAATGTATAATTTCTCAATTTACTATATATATTCTTATGTAAAATGATAATTAAGTTCATATATATGCATATATGTGTACATGTATCTACACAGATATACAAGGAGAGACCCCAAGAAACCGGAATTATCTTCTGGAAGGCCAGCCTTTCGTCATACAGGCTTCCCCCACTAAGTGAGTTTTCTAGGAACCCATCTGTATCAGTGTACCAGCTGGTGTTGTTGTGAGAAGCTGTGTTTGACTTCAATTAAATTTTTTTTGGACTCTTCCAATGTGTTTGCCCATTTCATGGTGGGTGATTTGTGAGCACCTGTCCACACCATGATGAGTATTCAGCATTTTTGATCAAAAACGTCATGACCCCCATGCCCGGTCCTCCCCATTCACCCGATCTTGCCATCCCCATCTCCAAGTGACGTTTTTGGTTTCCCTGGATTGAAAAAAAGTCCTCAAAGGGAAATATTTTGCTGGTGTAGATGAGGTGAAACAAAAAAAGGCAGAAGCACTAAAAGGCATCAAAATTGATACATTTGAAAACCGTTTTAAGCAGTAGAAAAAAATGTCTTCATAGGTATAGTGCATCAAATGGAGAGTACTTTGAAGATGACTTAAGTTTGAACATGTATGGATAAATACATATATTTTATAAATTCCATTTGGGAGCTCCCCTAGTATCTTGCATCTTTAATTATAATACAGAGCAAGAACCAAAGGATGTCTGTGAAGTGTACTTCTCTTTTATTTGAATCTTTGGATACTTAAAGCTTCACTTTAAATAAAAGATGCAAAGTCCTGCATTACTAATTATAATACCATGGTTTTCTTTTTTTATTACTCATATTTGCATCACAGATAATATCTAGTTTGACGAAATTATGGTTTTGTAAGAAAAACAAATTTTCAGTTACTGGAGTTAAATTAAACAGTAATTTATTTTACTTTATCGATCTTAGCATAAGATCTGAAATAAAACCCCCTCTCCAAAATTATTCAAGATAATTTAAAAGTTAATCCAATCTTCTATAAAAATGCAAAGATTTTATAAAGTAAAAGGATTTTATTCTCTGTATGAAAAGTCTAAATATTGATGAGAATAATTTGAAGGATAAAAATGGATAGATGCCACTAGGGATTAGAAATCAGCAACATTTGAGATATAAAATCTTAATTGAATTTCAAACTTTTAATCTTGAAAATTTTTATCTAAAATTTTTATAGTTTTAATTCAAATCTGACACTTGAAAGTAATTAATAATATTATAAAACTAGATTTAAGCATAACCTTATTTAAATAAATGTATCAGAGTTCAAAACAAAAAGAAAATATTTAATATTCTAACTATTAAACATGAGAATGCAGAAAGAGTTTAAACAAATATCACAATAGCTTCTATAAAGCCACATTTGTTTAATTACATGTTTGCCTTAATTTTTCAACCTTTTGTTTCTGAGCTATTATATCAGTTCTTAACCCTAATTGATCACTGATTGCGAATTGAGAATATGAAGCTTATTTTGCTTGCAGCCTAAGAATAGAGGCTATAATTACCAAGCAGGGGTTGTCAAGGCAATGCCCTAATTATTGCCACCAGAAGGCTAACTATATGATTTCAAATCTGAGGGCTTAGATTGTTGCCATTAGCGAAGGGAAGGCAGCCTACAATTACCTGCCCAAGAAGCAGCTGAACTCAACTCTGCCAAAGTAATATTGATAAAGACAGGGACATGTGTGGCATTGTCTTTTTCTTTCCTGTGTCAGAGGTTCATCTGAGGTTTGCTTTTGAAATGAGATGTATTCAATCCATTCAACAAAAACAAAGTCCACTAGTTACAAGGGAGTAGGTAAAGTGTCGTAAAAGAGAATGTAAAAGGTGAAAATCAATTTTTGTCTTTAGCAGCATACCCAATAGGTCTTTTCAAACCTGCTTGAAAATTGAAACAGTGAGAAAAATACAAGGAAGAAGCTTAGAGACATACAATTCTTACTAAAAGAAATGGGTACTTAAGTTTTATGGTTTTGTCATATTTTTATCAACAACCTATAAATACAAAATACCTGAATATTCTGAATTGTAATGAAATAAACATCTTAAAGACTAAAAAAGTTTTAAATGATTCTAAATTTTCAAGTATTTGTTAAGAAGTCAAAGGCATATATCTTAATGATACTTAAATGTCACCTACCTTTGAGAAGACTGGCATCATTTAAAATGCAAAACTGCTATTGAGTTCCAAATGGACTATATTCCCAAATCGAGCCCAAAGCAGCTGAAAAGACAAACCCAAAGTTGTAATGTCGATTTTGGTTTTCTAATATATATTTCATTTAGAATATGACCATTTTCCATTTACTTAGAAACTGCAAAGACAGTTCAGAGTTCTTGTATACCCCACCTTCAATTTATCTTATTGGTTGGCATTTTATATTTCATTTTTTAAAAATTATTTTACTGTTGTTCAATTACAGTTGTCTGCATTTACTCTGCACCCCAGCCAAACCCTCCTCCTCCCCTTGCTTCTACCCCGCCCAGGTTTTGTCCATGTGTCCTTTATAGTTGTTCCTGAAAACCCTTCCCGCCTTCCCCCCATTATCCTCACCCAACTCCCCTCAATTTTGATAATTTCGATGCATAAATTCAAAGGGACTGACATTGATAACATTTTTTTCTGATTTCAGTAATTTTTTCTCCTAATGTCTCTTTTCTGTTCCAATTATTCAATTGAATTCTGTCTTCATATCGCCTCAGCCACCTCTGAACAGTGATTGCTTCTCAGACTTTTCTTGTTTTGATGACCTTGTAGGTTTTGAAATGTAATGATCAGAATGTCTCTCAAGTAGATTTTGCCTTCCTTTTTTCTCATGATTAGACATGGGACTGGGGGCATGGAAGACCTAATTTTTTTATTAGACTGATTTTTAGAGGAAGGTCACAGAGGTAGTGCCATTCTCAGACCTTCATACTAAGGATGCATGTCGCCAGCATGACTTTTGTTCTTTATTTCCATGCTGCGCCTCTGGAAGCAAGTCACCAAACACAGCCCACACTCAGGGGTTGGCTGGGAGTTAAACCACAACTATTTAAGGAAAAAGATATCTGCAATGTTTATTTGAAATTCCTCTGCAAGACAGATTTCTCTATTCTTCCCTTCTGCCTGTTTCCTTGTTTGTGTATTCAATTGAGTCACTCACTCATCCATTCTCTCATTCAGTAATTTATGTATATCAACATAAACTCATGGATATTATTTTGCATTTTGTGTTGTAGTCCAATACTGCATTATTTAGTTTTTTTCACATATTGCTCTAGCTTTGGCCTTTATGAGCTGTCTCACTTGGCTGTGTGGCATTTTAACACACTGTACTATTTTGTTTATTGAGCCCTTTCTGACATGCTGGCACTGCAAGATAGTTCGTGCTCATCTTATACATTCCCAGCCTCTGACCTGTACTCAGCAGTGTCTCAAGGCTTCTGATTCTTTTTATTGCAGAATAGTATTAAAAACCCATATCTGGGTACTAAGTGTGCTCCTTGCTACTGCGGTGCCATTGATTCTAAGCCTCTCAGTGGACTGAGCTAGGAAAGATATCTATTTATTGTAATATGTACACAAACATCACCTGTAATTATTTCTGTTAAGGTCAGCATTATTTCATACTGATATTGCTGACTATAATCCCGCTATATACTTCAAATAAACAGCATCTTATGTTTAATAGAGTGCATTATTGAAAACATACCTCACATTTCTGTGTGAAAAAATATATCAGGATTAACTATAAAAAGATGCCCACCCCAGTGGGAAAATAGGTGCCTGGTATCAGATTCTAAGGAATCTTTATGAAAGTCAATGGAAATTTATCATCGTTAATTCCTAGTAAAGTTCATCATGCTTAACAAAGGAAAATAGCTTTACACATTGTCTTCATACAACCACAACTTACTGATTGTTTTTGTCAGGCATATACATTGAAACAATAAAAGGAATGTGAGGAAATAATGTTACCCAATAAGAAGAAATATATATTACTCTGTTGTTGCATCCTAATACTGTGTCCAAGTTTTCATATAGTTTGATTTTTTTTAAAGACAGAAAGTCAGTTATGTCAATGCATCTTTTTACAAAATTTTGTCTTAATGAATTTATGGCATAATTAAAATGAATATCTACATATTAGCTTTCATAACTGATAAACAGAATACTTAGAAGTAATTATGATCATTTTGTCATAAAAAATGAATGGAAATTATAGATAATACACTACTGGGATATCCAATATAAGATAACTGTTTTGTTATTCTTGAAGTAAAACCAGCAACATATTTTATCTTTCTGTTTTCTGGGGTTATAGACTGCATGTTTGGCTTCCTCCAGATTTTATATGTTAAAACCTTGACCTCCCCTGTGATAGTATTTGGAAGTGAGGCCTTTCAAAGTTAATTAAGTTATGAGGGTGGGGCCCTTCTGATGGAATTAGTGCTACTGTAAGAAAAGATGGGAGAAAGTTTGCTTCCCTCTGCTCCCTGCCGCGTGAGGAGACAAGGAAAAGACAGCCATGGGCAATCCGGGACGTGGGCCTTCACCAAGAACTGAATCTGCTGGCACCTTGATCAGGGACCTCCCAGTTTCTACAGCTGTAAGAAATTAAATGTTTGCTGTTTCAAACACCCAGTCTACTGTACATTTTTATAGCAGCGCGAGCAACTTTAAACATTTGATAAGCAATAAAGGTTTACCTGTCCAAAAATATCTTTAAGATTAAAAATTATTAAAGTAAGAAATAAGTTCAAAAGAAATTCTGAGCCATTACATATCTTAAAACTACATTATACATTTTAGTGAACATGCACCAAAATGTGTATCAATTTTTTTTGTCTCTAGTGAGAATTACCACAAATGTAGTTAGTGGTTGAAAACAATAGAAATTTATTCTTTCACAGGAATGGAGGTCAGACGTCCAAAATCAGAATGGCTGGACTGATCTCCATCAGAGGGTATAGGAGAGATTCAATTCCTTGCCTTGTTTAACTTCCAGTGACTGCCGGTATGCTTTGTCTTGTGGCCACATTATTCCAACCTTCAAGGCTAACATTTTCAAATCTCTAGGTCTACCATCACATTGCATCCTCTTCTGGGTGTGCTAATCTCCCTGCACTTCTCAGCTGGAAGAATATATGTCATTGCATTTTGGACCCACCCAGATTCCAGGAAAGTCACCTCATTTAAAGATCCTTAATTTAATCACATCTGTGAAGATGTTTTTTTTGCCATATAAAGTAACATTCATAGGTTTCCTAAGTTAGGAAACCTAAGTTAAGCTGTATTTTGGGAGATTATTTTTCAGTCTACCACAGATCACCCTATACATTTCCTTCCTTTCTCCTTCTACAGAAGGGAAAAAGTGCTGGAATAAAGTCACTTCCTAACAACAGTGCACATAGACCAAGTAGCATTAGGAACATAATCAAATGAAATAAAAAGTGTTTAAAAGTACTGTTGTAGACATATATAGGACTAGAAAATCTTAACTTGCTTAGTAAGATGGATATTACTTAAAAGTGTAACTTGAATAATTGATTATTTCTCTTCTTTGCTAACCAGGATCACTGACCACCTACAATTATATGTTGGAAGCTGAAAAAAGAATACAGAACTGAAGTTTCAGAATTATGGCTTCATACTCTAGAAAAATCTTAATTAAGCAAACCTTTAGAAAAATTGTGAAGGGAACACCTTATACATTGTAAAGCACACTATGTTATAAATTCACTGTTACAGTATATCTCTTTTATCTGGTCAATTTTCAAGGGAACTTGACACTAGAAAGATATTAGCAATAAAGTAAGAGGAGGGAAAACTGATATGTCAGGAAATTATCAGAGACAGATAAAGGCATGAATGGCACAGTAGGATTTAAATTCCCAGCATTATTAAGGGAATATAGACCTCAGGTCCCATGATCTAGCAGGGATGTCAAACTTATTTTCATAAGGGGCCACATCAGCCTCACAGTTGCCTTCAAAGGGCTGAAATAATTTTAGGACTATATAAATGTAACTATTCCTTAACTGTTAAGGAGTTGAAATTACATTTGGCCCTTTGAAGGCAACCATGAGGCTAATGTGTCCCTGGTGAAAATGAGTTCGATACCCTTGATCTGAAGGATCTAGGAAAAAGATACTTGCATGCAACACATGTATAGAAAATGTTGTCTCATCCATGGAATGGGAATTAGAAAAAGCTTCTGGCCACCAATTCTTAATAGCTATATAAATAGCTATATAAATAGCTATATATAAATGGCTCACCAGTGGCCATAGATGAAGACTTCATTCCTAAGAAAGCAGGTGGCAGGTGTGAACCTCATGTGTGCATGAGTCTTCAATTTGTGGATATATATGGTATGGGGACTCCAACCCAAAATGTATAATTTCATAGTCAATCAGACTGGCCAAAAATTAATTAAGTAGAATGTCTGAACTAAGCAGTGATTAACAAGGATGTGGAGTGATGGGAACTTTCACTTAGTGGTGGAAGTGAACACTGATACAACTGCTTTGAAGAAGCATTTGGCAAGATCTAGTAAAAGTGAAAATGCAAGTACTTTCTGCCTCTGCAACTCCACTCCTAGACAAAGTTCTGCATGTGTAAGCAAAGATATGCATAAGAATGTTTACTATAGCTTTGCTCAAATTCCTAAAACAACTGGCATTTTTTAAAGAAGCATTTGCCTCAGAACAGATGCAAGTACAACTAAGTGCTAGACATAATGATTTCAACTATTAAATTTATGAAACTATTTACTAATATATTATTGTAAATATATTAACTACTTGGATATTTATATGTCTATAATTGTGTGTGGTATGGGGTTTATGTGTGTGTGTTGATTATGCATATTGTCAGATAAGGAGAGTAAAGATTTGTTTTTTTATATTATAACAAAAATTGACTATCATACCTAACTTAGTCAAGAGGAACAATCACAAAAACAAATCAATATCACTAAAATGAGTTATGAATACATAAATATTTGAAAACACATTGGGCCATCACCGTGAATTTGAGTAAGAAAGGACACCACTAGAGCCAGGAGGAGTTGAGTTAAGGCTAAACAGGAGGTGACAAAACAATACGAGCAGACATCCATTTTATCAGTAAAGAGGATATATCAAAACATTACATACACGTTTTTCATGTTCTTCTACCTGCATGTGGCATAAAGATAAATCCCCTTATAATTAGCCTACCGACTTAACTGAGGGGTAGTGATAAAGGAGTACAGCAGCAAAAACAAATGGCACCAGAAACGTGTAAACCAAGGGAAGTGTCAAAAAAAACAAGTAGTCGTGTTGCAACAGACCCAGGGCACTGGTTCAGAGTAAGCCCAGTCTGCATGAGCACAACCCACGAGGGCCTTTCAGCTGAGCTGAGAGAACCCAGGACTAATATCAGCTGAGGGCGAGTAGTTATCAGGAGTTGGGTAAAAGGCCTCACTGCAAAAATTGCAACTTGGGCATAGACATGGATCTCATTTTCAATGTTCCTACCACAATGAAAAGGATTTGAAAAAGAGGTAAAACCTATGCTAATGCTGGAATCAGAAGCAGATATCTGGCAAAATATGAGATGTGCCTATTTCAGGAACAACCCCAAGAAATGTGTAATAATTTCCTGCTCCAAAAAATGTTATGAAAGAAAATAGGTAGAATATTCTAAAATTATATGATTGAGGAACTGAAATCCTTTAAAGTTTTTGTTGCCACAACTTTTAAAGGCAGCCACACTGTGAGGTCCACCAACAAACCGCAACCACAGCAAATGGCACACATGCAGGCAGTCAAGCTCTTTCCTGATACATCTCAATATTACTGGGGAAGGAGGTTCAACAAAAAACAAACAAGCAAACAAACAAACAAACAAAAAAACCCAGATATGGCAGGTTGTATACAGACGCAGGGAAAAAAAACTAATGACAAGTTTTCTTTCTTCTACTTTAAAGATCAAAATGATCTATAGTTTGTATTTTGATTACTGTGTCTTTCAAAAATCTTAAACTTCCTAATATCTATATAAATGTATTTATTCAAATTGGTTATTTGCGTTTCTATCTCTTTAATATATTTCTTGTATTTTGTTCATGTGAATTTATGGGAAGTTATTTTGGCATTAAGAGAGCATATATTTAAACTCATATATTAATATTTATTGAGCTGAATGACACAGTTTTATCCCTCCAGTTCTCCATTATTTTAAAAGGCCACGGAAAAAGAGAAACTAGGTTCATTTTGTTTGTTTGTTTTCCAAGCCTTGTGTCCACATTTTATTCTAATTTCCATTCAGCAAACTATTAAGTACAAATTAGATATACTGGGAAAATGAATTAGATATAATTTTTCTCCTGAGGTTATGTACAAAATCAAAGATAAAATTAATGCAAAAGAAAATGTTTGAAATACAATATAGCAAGTCAAATAACAGAAATTCCATCGAGGCACAAAGATGAAGAAATTAACCAAAGCGGCAAAGGTAATTACATCTTTCACCAATGTTTCAACATTTGGAGTAGATCTTGGAGTAAACATAGTAATTTTTCAAGGAAAGAAAAATGAGAGTGTGTTTTAGAAGGCAGAAATAGTGGCAAAAGTGTAGAGATCATTGAGATCTGAGGATCAAAGTACCTTTGAAGATGGTTTCAAAATAAAGCAACTGCTGAATCCAGTAAAGCCAAGAGAACATAAGATGCCCTTATCTGCTGTCATAAACTGTGAAGGACACCAGGCCATTCAATTATCTTAAATCGCCCGGGCCCCACACGTAGCCATGGTACCACAATTCAGCAGTTATCTATTCCTTTATCTTTATCTTCTCCTTCCTCATCTTTTCTTTCTCTGTTTTCATTTTACCAGAATCTAAGCAATGACTCTGGATATTCTTTCCTGTTTCTACAACCAAGTTTAAGGGGACTGGGGGAGAAAATATCTTACAAATGTCTGACCTCAGACCTCAGGTGGGCCCTCCATGCTCTTAGCAACTTTTTAATGATATTTTTATTGACTTTGATGATCATTCGCTAATATCTCTTTATAGAACCCTCACTGGGGTGTACAGGGTTCAGGCAAGTATATTTGTGGGCTCCTCTCCATACAAACCAATTGATTAAAATCTATACTACAGAATCCACAGGCTCATCTGAGGTATAGTGATTTGTTGATGGAGACAAGTAGAGGATAAGGGTAGAAAAGTGGTACTAAGGTATTGTACTTGCTTATTGCCCAAACAGTGCATGTAAAGATACTTCCTGGTGACAAGGCAGCATGTCTTCCCATTCAGGTCCAGAGCCAACTCTGTGTCTGTGTGCTTTACTGTCAAATGCACCATTACTGGCTACTTCCACATGTTCTGTCACAACAAAAAGGTAGCATTGATATTATTACCAGCAATACCTCTTTGCAGTCTGTATGGAAACACTGTACAGCTGACTCTTGCACAACGTGGAGGTTAGGGGCTCTGGCCTTCAATCTGTGAGTAACTTTGATCCTATGGTAATCGGCACTTTGGATCCTCACATTCAATCAATCCCAAATTGTATTTTCTCATTCCCAAACAAGCACCACAGATCTAAAATATGTTTTTTATATTGCATTTATTTTTATTTTTGTATTGTTGTTCAAGTACAGTTGTCTGCATTTTCCCTTCACTTCTCCTCCCCCCACCCCAGCCATCCCCACCTCCCTCCCCTGCTTCAACCCTCCCTTGGTTTTCAAAATGTAAGTGAAACTGCATAGTTCAAATCCCTGTGGTTCAAGGGGCAACTATAGATCTTTTGGTCTTTGCAGTTCTTTAATGGCACTTTTTTAAATGAAGTTTATAGCATTTCTGATCCTTTGTCTAGGAATATTGACTCTTAGTGACTTTCTCAAAACCTGTCTGTAATTTGTTAACAACAATGAATGCAGTTTCTTTTCCTGGATTCGGTAGAAAGACAGGACAAACCTTTTTTTCTGGAACCGTTAATTTGCTCTTTGAAACTTTAGAAAATAAACATAGAACAATATATCTTTCAATGATGACTTTGCTCAGACTAGGGAACCCACAATCCTGTGTTGGCCTCATCCTTGACTTCTCATCCTGCTCCAGCATAAGAGGATGGATGAGTACGGTGGTCAAGAAGGAGAGCAAGTCTTATTTGCACAAGGAATGCCTGTCCCGTATTCAACAGAGCATCAGACTAACGCAGGTTACATGTGTCATCACACTGACTGGAAGCAACAGAGAAAGAAAGCACAGTAACCAGGAAGGCCCATTGTCATTACTGAGCAAGAACCTCTGAAGCCCTAGAAGTGCCTGACGTGAGGCCAAGACCTTGCCTACCATGAGGTGACCTTCTGGGGTGCCAGTGTCCAGGGACACACTATGCTAAGATGGCTTTACCAATGACAGTTATGTTATGCCACCAGCAGGATACAGAAAAATTTAAAGTAGATGACTTTTAGTGCTTGGTCTCAGGTGGAACAAGATCTTGTGTGTCTGGTATTGGCTAATTGTCAGCCTTGGCTGGGCCCAGACATTGAAGGGACAGACATAGGGCTAACAGCAGCCTCCAACTCTTGCCCAAAGCCAAGGGCTGTACTGCTCAATTTTACCTACTTGCGTTTTCTTTTCAGTATCTATATCTTTATCACCACCATTATTATTCTTTACAAATCAAGTTAATCTCTATTTTAATGTGAACCCTGAATCCACTTTATATAAAGTGGAGTGGGTGGGGGCGGGGGAGTGGTGGGGAGAAAATGGGGACAACTATAGTTGAACATCAATAAACAAATAAAAGAAAATGGAATTGCTTCACCTTCAACTTGACAATATTCAACTTGAAACTACAGACTTCCTTGTATTCATACTCATTTAATTATTTCCATCAAACTACAGTAATGGTGAACTATTTGGTCAGAATAATTGAGTGTTTAATGTTACATGGAGTTGTTTTATTGTACGTATGTACAGATGAAACATCATTTTTGTTACCTAATATACACACATGTGTATATAAATATGTATATATGTATATGTATGTGTTTATATATATGTATCATCTAGATCATGAAGTTGTGGTGAGGTTAGAATGTAATATAATAATATTGTAAATTACAGTGTCTGAGATATAGAACACCCAATATTATACACATAGCATATTTGCACTTACATAATAATGGCCATGATTTTTTCTTTTCTGATTTAAGAAACATAAAAATATTACTCTTTCAAAGTTTACCTTCTACTGTGAGAAAGAGCTAAAATGAAAGAAAATTAAATTACATTTTCGCTATCAGATTTGGGCACAGAAATAGGGATTTGTCCACTGATTGAGGAAAAAACACTAAAACAAGACCCTAAATGGGAAAACAAGCCCCAGCGATCTCAGCAGCACTGCTCGACAGCACAGCAAACCACATACCATGAATAGAAACGGTGTTATTTATTTTTTACTTAATTACATAACCATTTATTTGTACTTACCTGTACAAAATTTGCATTAATATGATGGAACATTGACATTTCCATAAGGTAGAAATTGGGACATTATAATTTCATGGATGAATAGGCAGAGATAAATATGCATGTGGCATTTTGCAATGAAACATGTTTTGTTCTTTAGAATTCTTCATTATTCATAAGGACATCCATTATAATGAATTCATGAAATAAGTTAGATCCAACTAACTCCAAGAGCAATTATGGAAGTGCCATTAAAACCAATTTACATTGTATTGCATGAAGACTTATATGAATAATGCAGTCGTGCAGTCTCACTTACTAAACTGATTTAAAGCACAGAAAGAAATATGAAGTCATATTTATTGGAGCATGAGATAGAAAGAGACTATGTGGGAAGGTGTGCAGGAGCTCAATACATCAAGGTTTTAAATAACGACGTCAGCTGAAGTGTAAGTAAAACGCAGCCGTTCGGTGATCCTAGTATTTAGCAAAAGAAACTTCTTAGCCAATGTTTTAGAAAGACGTAGTAGCTATTTGTATATAACTGCATGTGTGACTGTGATATATAATATAATAAAACATCTGACAGCATCATTGTTTTATAGGTACACAGAAACATATTGCACTTGGTTGGGGTTAATTATTTATTGTGCAATTCTGCCGGGTACCTTTTAGATGCCTCTGCTGTGTTGCATTATTTGTGGGACAAGCAATCAGACTTGCTTTTCTTTATCCCTTCTTTTTGTCACCAGAGCACATTTTCTTTAACAAATAGTTCTTTTTCTTGGGAGTAGGTGGGGAGTGAAGAGGGGATGGTGTGTTTTGTGCCCCTAATATGCTTTTGGTAACATAGAGCTCATTAGAAAGAAAAACCACTAGAGGAAGTGCTTTGTTTCCACTTTTATCAATTAGAATTTTGAACTCTATGTGTGTTTGCAACTTAATGAGCTATTGAATGGGGGAAACAGAATTGCTAATAGGCATTAATATTTAATTTTATTAATATTTAATGATATTTTATCTTAGTAATATATAAATGACATTTTTATAACCATCTTTTTTGGTTAGTCCTTTGGCAGTTCTGAATTTTGCATGTATAGTGTTTAACATTTTATTCTTTGAATGTGATGAGTAAAAAGTAAATAGGAACAATATTAAAATTTTGGAGCCTCTATTTATGGTCAACTTTTTAGTAAACAGTGTAGAAAAAGGATATGTAATATTCATATCAACTTCTAGATGAATGGAGAACCTAATCCATCTGCCACACTACAAAGTAATGGAGATTCTTCTTGAATAAATACAAATGTTAACGCTGACCTATGATACCCAGGCACTATTTCATTAGCCATATTAGTTTATTGCCTAGAGCAAGTCAGCCAAGTTCTCTGTAAAGAGCCGGATTAGTAAGTATTTTAGGATTTGCAAGCCATACATTCTATGCTGTAATTGTTCTCTTCAGCCATTCAGTGTAAGAGCAGCAACATACAGCACTTGCATCAATACAGCTACATTACACTAAAACTTTCCCTGCAAAAAATAGGTGGCCAGCCAGAATTATATGCAGGCCATATATTACTTTTAAAGTAAAGGAACTTGATGCTTCCAGAAATGGGTTTCCTGCCAAATACACAACTCATTTTTATGACGTATTAATGAATGTCTAAGCCTATAAGACACAACCAAATTGGCAAGGACTTAATAGTTACAGTCCTGTGTCACCTGTTTATCACAATTAACAATAATTAATGTGGTGTGTCCTTAAGTGTATCAGGAAAGTACTACATTTCTTAAATTACTTCTGCTTTCAACTGCCTTAGACAAGAAAGCTTTCACAATGAGAGAGCCATTGTGTTTTATTTAAGATAAAACAATCACCACTTGGAGAGTGCAGAGTATTAGGCAAAGAGCTGCAGTGGGAAAGCCCTTTATGCACATTACTTTAGTGGTAATAAGACAACCACACAAGGGTAGAGGTATTATCCCCAGGTTATAGAGTAGGAACCTGAAACTCAGCATGAATATGTAAACTGACCTGGGTCACAGTGACAGTAAATTAAAGCAGAGCATCAAATATTGATTTTAAATCTGTCTGACTCAAAAGATCATGCATTTTTTTACATATTACTCAACTGTGTATGTTGCCTGCTTTAGCTAGGGTGTATTTAAGCTTTGCTTGGGAAAATTACTTGCTATTTGCAGCCACTGCAAATTTCACTGGTCAGCTTTCATTTCCGCTGTCCTTCAAATCAGATTTCTCCACACCCTCCTTAGATTCAAGAGTGAAATTGCCTTCTGTTCCCTGAACTACATGACCATCTTACAGGGGAGTTTATAACTTCACTGCTTTTCACTCCAAATTTCTTTGAAGTGTTTCATTTTTGACTTTCTTTTGTTCTTTTCCCTAAAATGACCTTTTTGCTACTTTCCTAAAAGCTTGCACATACAATCTCCTTGATTTTAGCCTTTCTTATTACCTCCAGACTTATGCTGTAGCTGTGACTTCATTTCTTCCACATTGGGGTTCCCTATTCCTCAGCCTGCAAACATGCACAGGCCTCTTCCAGCCTGATCTGAATCCTCCAACCTCTCAAATTCTTTCTAATTGTTCCCCATTTATTTTACTGCAAAACCTCTTGAAAAAAATTTTATGGCCTCGAGCAAGGTTGCCACTCAACTCGAATACCCTAACCCGTGGCTTCTGCCACCTCGAGTCTGCTGAAATTGATCTCACAAGGTTTTTCTGCAGTTCTGGGGGGAAATCTCTCTTGATTGGTCTTCACAGTAGGTACATAGATCTTTTGGTAGCAATTCTTGTTGTTAATCTCTCTCTTAACATGGAAAACTTTTTCTTGGATTGTCTTTCTCTGGACTCCTTCAATAACTGCCTCCTTTAAATTTCTGCTTTCCTTAAATAAAGTGCCAGTGCTGAATTTATCTCATATTTGTTCTCGCTTCATACTCTTCTCCGTGGGAATTTCACTTATTTTTATATATCCGAATATTATTCTGTGCAGATTCTATATCTCTGTTTGCTTTACAAGCTCCAGATTCTCCTCCTTCCATTTTCAGCAGACTGTCTGATGTCTTTCCATGAATATGTCAATAACCAGTAAAATGTAATATGGCCTGAAACTTACCCCAGGCACACCCACAAAGGAAACCAATCTTTCTTTATCACTTATGGCTCGAATTTCAGAGTTGTCTTAAACTATTCTTCTCATGTTCCTCATATTCATATTCACGCTCATTCTCACTCTGTCCCACCTGCGTCTCTCTTTTCCCAAATATCACAATTGTTACAGGTCAATCCTCATGCCTCCCCATTTTATTACTGATTTTATTACCTCTCTCATTTTTCTCAACACTTCAGCTGATTACATGGTGACCCTTCACATTAGGGAGGGCCATTTGCTTAACTCAAGTCTACGGATTGAAATGTTACTTCCATCCCAAAACACACAAACAAGTGCAGAACAATTATTTGGCCCAATATCTGGGCACTTCTTAGCCCAGTTAAGTTGACACATAAAATTAATCATCACAGTTCCTTTTAGACCAAAGCAATAAATACATTAGAGACATCGATCATCCTTATCCCAGTGCCAGCAGGAACTGGCAATATGGAGAAAAATTTTGCTCTCCACTTTACTAAACAAAAATATCATTTTATTTCAGGATCTGACAACACAGGGTCAGCATAAAAGGATCCTCTGCAGACTCAGAGTCTGCTTGTTTGAAGAAAGTTTTTCTGAGCAACCATATACCAGGACACATCAAAGATAAAACAAACATTAAAGGAATGAAATTAAGCTCTTAGGATTCAAGCTCTCCATCCACTACAATAACAGACCATTTCAATTTAGACTTTTGTCATTCCTGCCTCACATTGCTGGCTATTATTAAGTTAAAGATATCAGTTTTAAGTGAAATTAAAACCATCTAGCAATGAAAAATTACCTTCTGAAGTCTAGGTCTTGCAGGAATGGGATCCTTAATAACTCATCTTCCTTCCAGGAAATGGAGTTGTGCAAAGAGGCAAGTTTAGGAAAATAATTATAAGAGCATAGATACTTTTTGTTCTGATCTTTCATATATTTAACATCCACATTAACTTAGATGAATTGTGTATGGATTCATTTAAAAGAAAGGACAGAAATTATTTTAAAGTCCATTAAAATATATTGACTTCAGATGTTTATAGAAGGGCAGGGTTTAAAGACGTCTAACATTTTGCTAAAAGCATAGAAGTATTCTTTCTTTGAAGAAACTTTGTCCAGTAGAATTATCTGCCTCATTAAAATGCTCAGTTTGCAAAGTTTGAACTTTAAAGTGCAAATTTTCTCTAGTGAAAAAGAGCTATATTTAATGATCTAAATTACACTTTTCCAAAAATAAATGAATGAATGTCTTAAACTATTTTAATACTGTGATGAAAAAATACTTTGAATGTTTTATCCTAGTAACAAAAAATCTAGGTTAACTACACCTTCTCAGTGATATCTGTAGTTGTGCAAATAATATAATAAATAGCTCCTTTCACATTTTAATTACTATCTCTATTGATCTATAGGTATATTTATTATTGGATTATCAAAACAATTTATCTACTTGCTTGTTTTTAAATACATGTTATCAACCTCAGCTAAAGATTTTTTGAAAATTATAGTCCTTATTACAGAACTCTACTATCTCTTGTATGTATTTTTTACATGCATCCACACATACTTCTCATAAAAGTTTTGTGTACAAATGTGTTTTAGAAACTTTATCCCCAATCCTTAAATACATATTCTCCTCTTCATCACTTTCTACTGCCCACCTCCCACCCCCGGAAGGACCAAGCCTAACATGAGAAAGACAAATAGTGCAATTTAATTTCATTTTCCTATCTAATCACTATATGCCCTGTACAGCAGTTTTTGGAAAGCCTGGCATTTAGTGGAGGAAGAATGAACGGGAGTTGTTATAGGTACTATAATTCTTTACTATTCTTTACTTCTTTTCACTTTTTTCCATCTTACATTCCTATCATTGCATGATACACTACATATATCATAGAAACTAGAAAAGGAAGACAAATCAATGGCACTGCCAATTTTTAAATACTTTGAATTTGAATATGTGTTGTATTCATCAAATCCATTAGCATGTTCTACTGAATATTTGCACTTTAAACTTCAGTGCACTCATCTGCTTAATATGGAAAGTACCCGGCATGGTAGGGGATGAAGTTAGCAGCTGGAAGTTAGAATATGTATATGTTCCATTGTATAAATTACTATTATAAAATGTGTAAAATAATTTTCAGTTTTAATGGTATTTTCATTAAAAACAATCATATCTGTTGTCCTGAGATACTAATGTAAACACTATTAACTACAGATACAGATAAAGAGCTCATATAAATCAACATAGAAAGTATGAGGTCCAATATCTGATATATTAAATGGCAATTACCTTCATTTTTGTAAGTTTCTTAATTTTTTAAGTAAAATGACACTCTGTATATTTAAGAGTAAACTTCTATCAAAGTTGCAAGTTCTCTTAACTTCAAGCACACTTTTCAATTATCTTAGAAATGTTCTACTCTAAAGAAATACTCATAGACTTAAACGTGAGTTATACATAGAGTTGCAAACACATTTATCTCTACTCCATCTTGAGAATCAGCAAGACACTTCTTAAGTGAAACAAAACCATGCACTCCCAAGGTAATAAAGAACATAATAGAAACATTAACAAAATCTGACATACTAGAAATTAGATGGAGCAGTGAGAAAGAACTAAGCACACCAGAGAAATGATAGTTTGTACATACAGATGCCAAAAGAAAATCCAATTCACACCAAAGAACCCAGAAAAATAGTTGGGAGGTAAGTGGTACCTCCCAATGTTAGGAAACATTTATGTATAAAAGTAGAAAGACTAGCTGAAAGTCTGTATAAGAAGAAGCTAGACCCTAAATTCCCTGTGATCCCTATAAAGTCAGGAAACTGCGCCCCCTTCTCCATGACTGGCAGCTCCAGGTTGTACCTGCAGACCTTGCCATGGAGGGTCTTGGGACTCAAGGCCCCCAGGCAGGGCTGAGTTGAAGGATGTCATCATAAGAATAGGGGCAAGAGGTCCAAAACAGAAACAGAAAATAAGAGAAAGTGGAAAAAGAAGGAGAGAGAAATCTTGACTGTGGTATAATCAAACACACGTCATCAAGCTTCTGATTCCCACACTGAGATAACCACATGCTGCCTTTCTGTAACTGGCCTGAGCGTCCTGTACTTTCTCAAGCCCTTTGTTCATGTTTAGAACATTTTGTCTGTGAAACTATGACACATGCCGAGGGAAGCTAATGTCTGATTTGTCTGATTTGCTTTGGTTTAACCAATTCTGATGGTCAACTGATAGATTAGTCATAGTTTATTCTTCTCTGATAGTTTCACATTCTAAAAGGAAATATTCAGTAATTAAAAAAATCTGAGTTCAGTTTGACCAATTTAGGATATACTAGTTATTTTTTAAAATATAATTTATCATTTTTCTTTAATTTTTTAGAAAGAGAAATGGGGGAAAAATAGGGAGAGAGACACTGATGTGAGAGAGAAATACTGATCGCCTGCCCTCCACACATGCCCCAACCAGCGACAGAACCCACAACCCAAGCATGTGCCCTGATCAGGAATCAACCAGTGACCCTCAGTTTGCAGAATGATGCTCAATCGACTGAGTCATACTGGCAGAAGTTAGTTTATTTTATTAGTTTATTTTTGTTGTTGTTGTTTGTTTGTTTTAACAAACCTTTCAGAGCTCAAAAATAACTTATTTAAGCTCTAATTCTAATTTAAATTTCTTCTGAATTAAGATTGGATTTAATTTCACCATGGGAAAGTAGAGACTTAGCTTGACTCTTAAATCCATAGTGTGATGAGTCCTTCTTACACTTCTGGTGTATAAAGTCTCAGATGTAAATTCATATTAACATGTCATAACTAAGACCTGAAACCAATTCTCCAAAATGTTGACATTGATGGAAACTAATTGTAAAGCTTAAAAGGGGTTGTGACATGGTTATATTGTTTGTGAACTATTTGTAAAAAGCATAAAATCAAAATTTGAAAATATCAATAATAAGCATGCCTTATGCATTGCATAATGCCATTATTTCATTCAATAATACAAATACATTAGATAAAAAGCCATTAATTGAACAATCGTAATCATACTATAAAAGCATACAGGGGAAATCACTGTGCTATTTGATGCTCTAAAGAAACATATACTGAAAATCCCCTCACTGAATTATCAAATAAAATGGATGTACTTGGTTATTGCACCTTGTCTCCCTTATCTTTTCCTCCATCTATCAACTGATCTTTTTAATTGTATTTATTTATTTTTAGAAAGAAGGGAAGGGAAGGAAAAAGAGAGGGAGAAAAACATCAGTGTGTGGTTGCCTCTCACATGCCCCCTACTGGGGACCTGGCCCACAACCCAGGCATGTGCCCTGACTGGGAATCAAACTAGAGACCCTTTGGTTCCCAGGCCCGTGCTCAATCTACTGAACTACATCAGCCAGGGATATTGACTATTTTTAAACCTTCTTTTCTACACCAGAAGTTCAAATTATGGGGGGAATTTTGCCACCCAGGGATTATTTGCCAATGTCCGCAGACATTGGTTGTCACAACCTAATGAGAGAGGTGTTTCTGGCATTTAGTATAGAGAATCCAAGTGTGCTGCCAAACATCCAGCAATTCACAAGAAAGCCTCCCAAAATAATTAGCTGAGAAACAACTGTCAATACTTCCAAGGTTAAGAAAATCTGATTTATGTCTTTTCCTTCTTATGAGTCCCCTTTTCCTGTAAAATGCTACTATTGTCAAAATATACCAATTATAAAACAGAAAACATCGCTTTTGAAGAACAAAAATTCTGCTTCAAGGGAACTTTTTTCTTTATATTTCTTATACACCTTCTACTTCACCTTGAATCAGTCATTAAATCTATCATGGGTACTGTTTCTCCAAGTGTGAGTTGTATAGTTAGATTTTATCTATGCATTTCAGGTTAAATAATAATTCATAAAGGAAACCTCATATTGAAGGTCCAATAAATAAAAAAATGCAGTTGAAGCATAGAACCTTCCCATCTTAAAATGTAGGTTTGTTTTGGAATTTAATTATGGTATCCCCTGTGGTAACTCCACGGAAAACCCTAAGGGTTTTTTGAGCACAGTTGTAAACTCCTGGCTATTTGGATATTTCAAGGATTTTGAGAAAAATAATAAAAATTCAACAAAATCAATGAGTTATATAGAGATGAGTTTTTAGATATATAACAGCCATGTTACTCATATTTGAAATATTAGAAAATCTAGCCTTGCTTATGCATATTTTAGAATAAGTAATATTATATAAAATGTGCTTCTCCAATTCCCTTTATGCTTCAAACATAACCAAAACCATGAGAACATTATTTATTGTTAAATTTAAAATTGGTTGTAAAGCACTGACTAGATGGTGCATGCATATACTCTCACATCAAAGACTAGATTCTACTTTGTCTAGTAGACTCAATACATTGCAGCAGAAGTGATGTTTGGGACCTCTGAGCACCCCCTTAAGAAAAGGATTAGCCTCTACTTCCTCACTTTGAAGACCCCACCACGCTATGAGAATGTACAAGACTCCACTGAATAAGGAGACACCACACAATGGGGGAGACAGAGGGAGAGAGAGAAGGAGAGACAGATAACAAGACACGATGTGGGAAAATAAAGGATTTCAGGCATGCAAGTGAACACAAAATGTTCACAAATGCCCCCCCCCATAGTGGTTAAATCGATAACTTTATATTTCAACTTGACTGGATGAGGTTGCTTCGATATTTGCCTAATTACTTCTGAGTGTGTATGTGAAGTGTTTTTGAATGAGAATACCATTTTTTCCTTGGTGGATCAAAGTGCTGGTCTTTCAAAAAAACTTTATTGAGGAATAATTTTACAAATATTATATTATCGTATATGTTTAAATTAACACATACATCACTTCACATAGTTAACTTTTGTGTGTGTGTGGTAAGAATGCTTGCTTAAGAGTTGCCCTCAGTGACTCTCAACTATAGTCACCAGGCTGTTCATGAAATCCTCAAAACGTATTCTTGTAACTGAAAATGTATAAACTGTGACCCATAGCATTCTATCCCCTTTCCCCACCCCAGCCTCTGAATCATTGGACTCAGGAAAGCACATTGCCCTTCCCAGTGGGGATGAGCATCATACAATCCTTTGAGGTCCTGAATAGAACAAAAGACAGAGGAAGGGATAACCTCCCCTTTTTTCTGCCTTACTGATGGAGCTGGGCTACGCTTGCCCTTAGACTGAAAATTTTACCATCAGTGTCTCTGACTCTTAGTCCTTCAGACTTGGAATGAACTATACCGAAGGTTTCCTTGGGAACCTAGCTTGCAGTTGGTAGGCCATGCCCCCAAAATCAAGTAAGCCAGTCCTTCACAGAAAATCTCTCTATGTAGATAGATGAAAGATAGATAGATGATAGATGATAGATAGATAGATGATAGATAGATGGAGAGATGATAGACATATGATAGAGAGATGATAATAGATGGATGGATGATAGATAAATAGAGAGATGATAGACACATACATGGATAAAGATATATCTCATATAAATTCTCTTTCTCTGGAGAATGTTAACACACTTGTCCATTATGAAACATTAAATCAGTGCTGTTTGTTTTTAAGCCACTATGTTTCAGGATAGTTTGTTAAACAGTGTCAGATGACTAAAACAGGGAAACTAAGTTATGTAACCAAGGGATAATGAGTAGTTTTTTAAAAAATTTACTGTCATATAATCTCATTACCTTTAATAAATTTTATAATACATATTTATTATTCCTTAGACCACTTTGTAACTCTAGTGCATTTGATCCATCATACACTTGATGCTTTTAGACTAATATTCATTCATTCAATATAATTTATAGTGTTACCCATAGAGTCTAAAAATGAATTCTTCATATCATTATTTTATGTAATAAAGGGTTTTTAAAGTATTAATTGAAAATCTGGAGTGTGCTAATGTGAAAATAGAGGGATTTCAATATGAATTTGAAAGGTAAGCCTTTGTATGGTAATGTGTTGTGATTTTGCAAGACAAATATAAAATGTGATGCTCCCAGAATTTATTTAACCAGACAACCCTTTCTTACTGCATCCTCTACAAGCACTGGAGTGACAAAAATTAACTGTGGAGAGACAGTATGCAAATATATATCCTTTTATTTCAAGTGACAAATTTTTGCTTTGTTGCTGACTTTAACCTTTATCCCATCACCATCTTTGGTGCCTAGACACTATCTGACTTGAGTCAGTAATCTCATTGTCTTTTGTCTTCATTTCTTTGCAAAAGAAAAAGAAGTATTTCTTAAATATAAATAACATAATGATTGCCATATTGCATGTTTACAATTGTTTTGGTTGTTGTTAGTTAGCTGAGGCATTTCTAAAGATATCAGAAATGGTGTTTTTACAGGTCCCAATATAGTTATTGATGTGCTGAGATTGTGCTAATGTGTTGCATTAGCCAATATCATAGACAACTTTGACAAACTATGGCTATACTGATCATCTTACCTAAAAGCCTCCCTCTTTCTCAGAAATTCTGTAGAGTATATAACATAACACCCGAACTTAGAAAACATGCATAACTAAAAAAGAGCTAAAACTACCGAGCTAGGGATCACAAACTACATTTATTTTGGAATGATGAACTACTTTCTATTTATTTACATTGCAGGTTAATTGTATGAACTTTTAAGCTACACATTCCAACGCCTAGCTCAGCGCTGGGTCCGCATGACCGCACAAGGACCTCTCCTTAGCTTTCCTTTTAATGGTTTTCCTGATGTAAACGGCCCCCTGTGTGACCTATAGAAATAACACTGAATTTTAAAAAGAATATTCAAAATTCATTAAAAAGATTCAAGCCGTAACCCCTGGGCTTTGACCCCATCAGTGCTGACCTGCTGAGGGTCTTTGCTTCCGAATCCTGCAGAACAAATAAGCACCTTTTATTATGACCCTGAGACATAGGCATTTTCTTACTGCACTGTTAATAGAGAGCGAGCATAAGGGCAGGCCGGAACTTTTAGTAATATGCACATCAAGCAAAACTTTAAAGGTAATGAGATTAAATATTGGTAAAGAAACGTCCTTTATATCTAATTATCAACGGGGTAAGAAAGTGGCTGCTAAATTGTGATGTGAATAAAGAGCCCACTAAAGATGACTTGAAGAGCAATGCTTAACCAGGGGGAAAAAAATTAAATTCACTCCATCGAGCAAAGCACAAAAATTAACTCCAAATAAAAATAATATGTTTATGAAATCTCCAGGAAGCTTAAGATAATGGCATCTCGTCTTAAATCTTTAAGAAAAGATGGGAAATAATTGCTGTGTTTAGCTGTCTGCAATTCTCTAGGCTGGGTGTATCAGTCAACTCAAGCTGCCGTAGCAAAATACTGTACACTCGATGGTTTGAATAACCAAAATTTATTTTTCACTGGTCCCCATGCCAGAAGTCTCAGATTAGGGTGCAGCACGTTTTGGTTCTAAGAGAGCTCTGTCCCTGGCTTGCAGATGTCTACCTGCTCATTTGGTGGAGGGAGAGATAACAAGTTCTCTGGTGTCTCTTCTTCCCCAGGCGCTAATGCTTTCAGACCAGGCCCCTGCCCTCACAACCTCATCTAACCCTAACTACCTACCACAGGACCCATCTCCAAATGTCAGTGATATTCAGGCTTCAATGTACAGTTTTACAGGGACACAAACATTCAGTCAAACACCAAGGTTTTAAAATGATGGCTCTGCAGCATTATGGCCTGAATGATTCTTTTTTTGTGGGCTGCCTCGTATATGGAGGATGCTGAGCATCATGCAATACACGGAATCCAAACCTTGGCTCATCTTTCTCAGTTCCATCTCCTCCGGTTGCTGCCAGCACTGTCGGCAGCATGGTCCTGGCCATGGGTGATCGATGCATCGAGAGGCAAAACGATCCTTCTCTCTTCACCTCCACCGCATCCCATACTGCTCATCTATTCCTCTCTCTCTGCTGACTGATATCTCTACTTATCTGGTGTAAACCCCTCCATCTCTTCATCCTTGAATCACTGCAAATACTTGTAGGTAGACTACTTTTTCTAGTTTCACTTCCTATCACTTCCCTGGCAACTTTTTAAAAATGTTTCTCAGGGAAATTCTCTCTTTAAAAACCATTGACACAGATGGCATGGTCTCTATCTATAATGTAAAATCCAAACTGTCCTGATTAGCTTGAAGGCAGGGTTTCTTAGTCGACAGCAGCACCATTAACACCATGGACTGGAAACCCCATTGTTGTGGGACCTTTGTGTACATTGTGGGATGTGTACCACTGGCCCTGGACTCTCTACACAAGGGATTCTAGTGACACCACCAGTCTCCCATTTGTAACAACCAAAAGTACCCCTAGACTTTGCCAAGTGTCTCTGAGAGGAAAGGGAGGTGTAAATCACACTCATTTGAGAAACACTGGTCCAGATGAGTACTTCTCAAACTACCTTTGGTAAATGACCAACTTTTTTTTTATTCTAATGTATTTCAGACTGATACTTTTGTTAAAATATTTATGTAACACTGATGTTCAACTTCTAGTTTATCTTTGATATCAAAACATTTAAGGAGTAGTCCTGGTATATATATTGCACCACACTAAAATATAGCACCCGAGACCTCTAGTCAAGAGTTGTACTAAATCCATTATATAATAATGTACATGGCAACTTTAATAATATTACAACTCATAGGCAGAGATCCATAAACAGTTTGAAGCAGAGCTTGTACATACAAAATGTGAAGGAGTGAGTCCCTTTGAAAGGTAAATGATGCTTTCGCATATTGATATTCTGTGTCATATTGAAGCAGTGTCTGCTTATATTTACACACGCATTTCTTGAATAAATGAGTAAATGAAGGCAAAGCACTCAGAAGTTTTCCTCCTTAATCTACATAAAGTAGATGAGTTCAACGAGCGAGGCTTCACTGAGCTGGGGCTCTGTAAGAGCAGAGGCTGTATCTGTATCTGCAATGCCAAGGATGATGCTGAGCACACAGTAACGGCTCAGTTAATAGGTACCAAGTTACAAGTGTATTATTAATTTCATTCTGACCATTTTACCAGTTAATGAAAGAATGAGTGAGTGAATAAAGAACCGATGGAATTTTCCTGAAAGAGGTTGAGAAAAGGTTTCCTACGTCAGGCTGTACAGAAGACCACCATTTTTTTTCTTGTCCACAAGGTTTGCACTGTCAAAATGATGTATTATATAAAAATATGTGTCAGAGCTTGGTGTAAATATGTGATGTTTATAAACCCAGATACAGATAAATGGCCAAATAAATGAGGTGATGCCAAAATTCAATTCCAGGAAAAGTTTGCTCATTTGTCCTTGAGGGTATACATAAAACTACGTATGAATGAATGAGTGAGCTGTATGTATGCAATCTATATAGATGCCTTATTTTCTGAAGCTCCAGAGTTGCACTGTTTAATCAAAGTAGCAAGGTTATAAAAATTGTACCTCTGAAACAGAACCCAATCTTGGTTTCAAATGATTTTATGATGTCAGCTCAACAATTTGATCATATTGCTTGAGTTGTAAAATGTTAAGACAGCCATCAGACTGTTTTTAATTTACTCTCTTGGCCTGGATCCACTCTAGTTCTTGTAACATTCTGTCAGCACTATATTCCCATTGAATGCCAATGAGATGCTCTACTGTGATTTCGTTTTTAAGCCAATATTCCAAGTGAACAACAAAACAGGTCCATGCTGACTGATAGAGAAAAAAAATTTTTCAGCATAGGGCGCTTTTATATTTTTTAATTACCAAATTATCACACAATATAGCCTAATGGTCAGTGTGCGTGTGTGCAGGTACATGTGTATGTATTCTATATAAAGAAAGAAATGCTATAGCATTTCAATATTAATTTAAATTATATTTAAAAAGACAATTATGCAAATTGTAGAAACCATGCTTTATTTGTGCTGAACTCCAAATAAGCTATATTGAGTGTGTACTTTTGCCAATTAAAAACTTCCTATAAGCATTATTAGACCTTCAAAACAGGAGTCAGAAAAATAAGCACATATCTATAACACTTTGAAAGCAGCTGTCTTCACATCTAGTAGTTATGTGATATAAAGACCTTTCTCTAAAACTATTTTTGATATACAAATTATTATATAATTTAAAGAAAGAATCCATAAAATTCCAGGCCAATAGTACTTTAGAAGACATTATATGCATTAGGAAAAATATTGACACAGAATTACTTTTTGTGGCCCTATTTTCTGGTGAAATTAAAATATGATTCCACCGATGTTCAAGTTTAAAGATTACAGTACATTTATTCTATAAAGCCAGGTCCACCTGTACAACCTTTGCATCTGTTCACCAAGAGTTTTAAGAAAGCTCACTTCATAAGAGACACAGACTTTAAAAAAAAGGAAAAATGTTAATTCTGATAAACAAAATTACTATTTGATGAGTGACATGCCAGTTATATATGAATATATGCATACGCATATATATAGAAATAATTTTGAAAGATTTAATCAATTGCCACACCTGTGCCTTATGATTTGCAGTCTCTATATATTTAATACATCACAGTCGAAATGTTAAAATGATCCACTCTTACTGTTAGGGCTATCATGGTAAGAGGAGAAAGTATTCAGTCTCTTGGTCTCCAAGGAAAGACAATTGTTTCCTGATATTTAGGTTTGCATTTTTAGAAGTGACTACTCAGTCTTGGGTAAAAGGCATTTTTGCCAGGACGATTAATTGTAGCTATCATGCTCAGCAAGCCCTCAAATGGCCCACCTTCTTTTGTGAGAAGACAACGGTGTCAGACTCCTGAGTGACACTTCCCCTGTCAAAGCCCCATAGCTGGGATCTACAGTTGTGGCAGGGCTCGGGCAGACTGCCAAAACCTTTTTATTTCATGCTTTCACCTCCAACTTGCACGTGAAGTGTCAGGGGAAGTGCTCAGTGCTCAGAGAAACGATGTAAAGCCCTAGCATCTGAAGTAGACACAACTTTCCAACTGTCAAGTTGTGTGCTAGGAAACACCATGTTGTTTTCCAAAATCTCAATACCCCAAATGTACAGAAGGTGAAAATATTTGTTAAAAATTTGGCGCAAGCTCACTTGGTGGCAAAACCTGGCCATTGGAGAGAATGCAAAGTGTTTCCTTAGTGAGGTCGTCCATGGCTCCTGTGGCAATAGCAATGTGTTCGGTGACAGTGTACAGTCCCACAGCCCGATGGTGATGTCATATCACCTGCCCTGCTTGTTACCTACGACCGTTTTTACATTCAAAGAAATGTGAGTTACAAAACCCGTTTGCCTACAGAGTTACACATTAAGGACTGAAGACCCACATGTTAGAGATATAGTCCTCTCTATAGTGACAAGTGACAAGTATAGTGACAATCTCTCAAGTGACAAGTGGGTAAAAGTAGGATCCAAGCTTCAGGACTTGTCCAAAGATGCACCTGCCCCAGTTAGGGCTAGCATGAGGGTTTTTCTGACTCTTCCAGGACTTGAACCCAGTGTCAATGCCCTGTCACCCTTCTCCCTTTTGTGATTTAAGGAGAATTGATTCAAGGATATTCACTTTTATTTTCCCTGACTGCAAAACCATTAAAGATGAGGTTTCTTGCCCTTATGTTTCTTTTATAGAACATTGTGGTAAATGTTAAGAGGCATCTGCCTTAGAAAAATGACTACAACATAACTTTTAAGAGATGGTAGTTTTCCAATCATGGTTTTGATTTGTAATATTTAATCAATTTTAACAAGTGTTAATTAATTTTTATCTGCAGGTTTTAATAAGAAAGATACTATTACTATATCTCAGTATAAACTCTAATGTACTTGCTGACATACAACTTCATACTACATAAACTCTACCTTGTTTTCCAAAGCAAAACTGTATTGTATTTTACTAAATAATTATAGATGTTACCACTAAAATCCAACTGAAAACTTCCTGGAGAATAATTGGGAGAAAATAAGTGGGAAGAGAAAAGAAAATGATTCAGATCACCAACAAAAGTTGAATCATGATTCCTACTAAGTTATTTTAATAGCAGTGTCATAAACCAATTTTAGTGATTTATAATCACCAGGAGAGTCCCCAGAAGTAGCCTTGAAATTCATGATACATTTGTTTTTAAATAACTACCTTTAGCAATGTTTTTTCTAAGGGGGACTTCCTTAAGAGTAGCACTTTGACTTAATTACTGAGACAGTTCATGTTTATCACCTTTGGCTGCAGTGGGGAATTTTAAAAAGAATGAACAGAAATGTGATTCTTTTTTCTCATGAGGTGTAAGAGCAGTGAAGCAATGTAAGTCATGAAGAAAAATCCTAAAAATAGTAACACTTGTCAACAGAAACTAGGACATTGAACTTAATTGCTTCAGTTAATGATTCCTATGATACAGATTACTGCACTCTGCAAAAGTGTGTGTGAAATTTACAGATGCTTGACTTCAATTTTATGTTTATCGGCATTGATAATTTTTGACAGGAGCATACAAATAGGCAAATAGCAATAAATATGATTTGTTCACAAGGCATTTTCCTGTGTGTCTTCTCTAATAAAAAGATGATTTTCCTACTGATTTACTTAATAAGGTCAGAGAACATTCTTGACTATAAATTCCTACAATTCTTCAATTAAGAAGAAAAAGCAGTAAAATTGCAGCCAGGGGAATTAGGTTCATTCTCAACTTCTTTATTGAGCTTACTGTGAGACTTAAGGCAAAGAAGTTATCTTTTACCCTTTGTTTAAGTGAAAAACAGGGTTCAAATACCTACATTATATACAGACCTGGCTGGCGTAGCTCAGTGGATTGAGCGTGGGCTTGCAAACCAAAAGGTTGCTGGTTGGATTCCAAGTCTAGGGCACATGCCTGGGTTGCAGGCCAAGTCCCCAGTAGGGGGCATGAGAGGCAACCACACATTGATGTTTCTCTCCCTCTCTTTCTCCTTCCCTTCCCCTGTCTCTAAAAATAAATAAATAAAATCTTTAAAAAATACCTATGCCATATACATTATAGAGTTTATGGGAGGATCAAATGTGATAATAGAAACAAAATATATAAATCACCAAACAACTTGTTAACATTATTCACATAAAAAGAGAATAGATTATGCATCCTTGACAGGGGGTAAGGGAAATGGGTGAAGGACATCAAAAGATAAAGAATCCAGTTAATAAAATCAATAAATGCTGGGGATATAATGGGTAGAATGGAGACTATAGTTAAAAAGACTGTATTATATGTTTGAAAGTTGTGAAGAGAGTAAGTAGATTTTAGAAGTTCTCACCACGTACACACACAAATTGTGTTTATGTAAAGTAATGGATGTGTTGTTAACTAACCTTACAGCTGTAATGCGTTTCCAATATGCACATGTATCAAATCATTAGATTGTACACCTTAAAGTTATGCAATGTTATATTCCAATAAAGCTGAAAAATCAAGACTTCCTTGTTTCCCCTAATCAAAAAAAATTTAAAAGAAAGTGAACAAGATAATAATGGGACAAAAATGGGTCCATTTTCATTTCTCTCCTCTATGTTGCTTTTCTCTGATCACAGTTGTCATGCACAGCAGCATGACATAGACAACATTAACAAACAGAGATTCCTATGCTTTAAAATCTGGTAAAGAGTTAAATAACCAAATGCATGACACAGCAATGATTGATGAAGTTAGATAGGTTCCATATATAACGATGTATAATTATTTGGCAACAACTCCACAGAATAGTTCTGGACCCTCTCACTCTATTGCAAGACCAGGCCTTTTCCTGTAAGCTCAAAAGCCGCTGCATAGTATTAGAATCTCACATCATTCATCCTTGAATGCACGGTGAGGACATTAAAAATACCCTGTATGATAGATAACACATCATAAAATGGCACTTCTCTCCCCAGTCAGCGACCATGTGATCAGAGAATCATATGTACTCCACTGGAAGAAGGGGTTATAGGTGACATTCATTTTTTAAATTACAGAAAGCTAAGTGTAAACTATGTTCTAATAAGAGGTGGCAAAGATACCATAATGGTCAATACACTTACACACAAACACATGATTTCCCAGTCCCTTGTCTGTCTGTGCAACATGTGATTTTGTTTTGAGTATTTACAAGGTGTTTCTGGCTACCTTTGAGGTGACTACGCATGCAAAGAGATAGGACAGATTCCTAACCCTGAATTTATTAGACCATTATGTTAAGACACTTAGAGTGATGTAGTTCAAAGGACACAAAGTAGAAGTCTCCAGTGCTAGTTCAGTATCCATCAACGTTGTGGCCCTGCTGTCTGTGAAGAATGTTGCTGGGTTAGCCTTACTATGAAGACAGGAAGTCACTGCCACAGCATTTAAATCAACTAGAATTGTTTTGAGCTTTAGCAATGACGGGTCATGGTTTTATCACTTTGGGCCATGAAATTCTTTGAAATGATGTGACAAGAATTACTCTACTAGCAGACATGTAAGGCAAAGTAAAGACAGATAAAATTATTATAATACAGATCCCTAGATGACTCATGTGCGCACGGGAAACAAGAACAACAGGGCCATAAACTCTACACTGAGACTGAAATAAGGGGACCGAGCATCTCTACCTGGTAGTCTCAGACCATAAATTTTATTTTTTATTTCTCAATTACAGTTTACTTTCAATATTATTTTGTATTGGTTTCAGGTGTACAGTTTAGTGATTAGAAAAATATGTAATTTACATAGCATTTCCCTCAATATTTCTGGTACCCAACTGGCACTATACATAGCTACTGAGATAGTATTGATTATATTCCACATGCTTTACTTTACATGCTTGTGACTATTTGTACCTATGTAATTATATTTCTTAATCCCTTTGCCTCTTTTTCCTAGTTCCCTAAACCTCCCCCTTCTGGAAAACACCAATCTGTTCTCTATTATCTATAAGTCTTGTTTCAATTTTTGATTTTGATCACTTATGTTGTTCTTTAAATTCAACATGTAAGCGAACTCATATGATATTTGTCTTTCTATGTCTCACTTATTTCACTTAGCATAATATCTTCCAGGTTGGTCCATGTGGTCACAGATAATAAGATTTCCTTAATTTTTATGGCTGAGTAATATTCAGTGTATAGCTTTTTTATCCCCTCATCTATTGATGGGCACTTGGGTTGTTTCCATACTTTGGCTATTGTAAATAATTCTGCAGTGAACATAGCTGTATATGTATTGTTTTGAATATCACTACTATAAAGCCATAGTCATCAAAACAGCATGGTACTGGCATTAAAACATACATATAAATCAATGGAATGGAATAGAAAGCTCAGAAATAAACCAATTCCTACATGGTTGATTCACATTTGACAAAAGAGGCAAGAACATCAATTGAGGTAAAAACTGTCTATTCAATAAATGGTGTTGGGATAACTGACAGACACATGCAAAAGAATGAACAGGATCACTTTATTATACCACATACAAGAATAAATTCAAAATTAATTAAATACTTGAATATAAGAATTGAAATCATAAAAATCTTAAAAGAAAACATAGGCAGTAAAATATCAAATGTTGCTCTTAGCAACATTTTTTTCTGCTATATCTCAGACAAGGTCAAAAAAGAAAAATATAAACAAACAGGCCTAAATAAAACTAAAAAGTTTTTGCTCATCAAAGGAAACCATCAACAAAATGAAAAGACAATCTAGTAAATGAGAAAACATACTCACCAATCATACATCTGATAAAAGGTTAATATCTAAAATTTGTGAAGAAATCATACTACTCAAAAAAAGAAGAAAAAGAAAAAACAATCCAATTAAAAAATATGCAGAGAATCTTTATAGACACTTCTCCAAAGAGGACACACAGATGGCCAATACACACAAAACAAGATGCTTAATGTCACTAACTGTCAGAGAGATGCAAATTAAAACCACACTGAGCTATCACTTCACACCTGTCAGAACGGCTATTACCAAACAATCAACAAACAAGTGTAGGCTGGGATGGGAGTAAAGACAGAAAACTGTACTTGAACAATGATTAAAATAAAATAAAAAAAAAACAAGTGCAGGAAAGTATGTGGAGAAAAGAGAGCCCTTGTGCACTATCTGTTGGATGCAGATTGATGCAGCCACTGTGAAAAACAGTATGAAGTCTCCTGAAAAAAATTGAAAATGGCCCTGACTGAGTGCTCAGTTGGTTGGAGCATTGTTCCACGTACCACAAAGTTTGTAGGTTCAATCCCCAGTCAGGATGTGTAAGGCAGGAACTGATGGATGTCTCTCTCTCTCTCTCTCTCTCTCTCTCTCTCTCTCACACACACACGCACACACACACACACACACACACACATCAATGGGCATATCCTTGGGTGATGGTTAAAAAAATTAAAAATGGAACTGCTTAATGCCCCAACACTTACACTTCAGAGTATATATCAGAAGAAACCCAAAACACAAATTAAAGAAAGACATGTCCTTCAATATCATATGCATAATCCTTAATAATCATGGTTTAATTTATATATTATTCCCTTTTATACATTTAAGATGATAAGTAAATAATAATATATAAAATATAATTATGCTCACATATTTTTTGCATTGGTGGGACTTCTTGGTAAAGCACAGATAAAATGATCAGGGCAGCAGAGAAAAACTCTATTGCTAAAGAAATATGTGAAACATTTGTTTTATTAAATATATATGAAAGTTGAATAAAATGTAATTAAAACACTGTCTGAATTTGTTGTTTCCAAAACTAAAATTTACTATTTTGCTCAATATAGTTATGTGTTTAATTCTATAGTAAAAGAAATAAAGATACATATGAGTCAGTAAAAATTATAAAAACAATAGTAGCACTGAATAAAATAAAAAAGAGAGAGATTGGTGAAAATGGCATTTTGGGATAACTTTATTGTATAAATTTCTGTATGTAGACAAAGCAGTCACTGAACTTCTATGCATACAGTCAGTTTACTTTAGATAATGTTAAGTAATACTCCATCTCTAAAATATAAAGAGGCCTTGATTGCATACCTGGAGAAAAGACAGTTCTCTAAATTTTCAGTTAGCATTATGTTGGACTGCACCATAAATCACAGAGTACATTATAATAGGCAATGTTTTCTTATACCCAGCATCTCAATTTACTAAATGGTGTCACTTCTACATAATCAAGAAGGGAGAAAAACTACAGAGTGGTGTTCTGAAACAAATAGGAAATTTATAATCCATGTGTACACACCTATATAATAATGTATTGAAAGTCTTTTGCATAAAGTATCAAAGGAAATTTATTTTGCTGGGCTCCACTTATAACCTTAGTGTTTACCTATTTTGTAGTGTTACAAAAAGGAAGGTTATTTTTCTTACTTTTATCTCAAGCATATGCAAAACAAATAAGTTAATCTACTCATTATACCATCTGATTATATATATGTTATATATGTGTATAAAAGTTATATATAATATATATATAAAAGTTGGGATTGTAAAGTACTAGTTGGTAATACATTAGTAGACAACTTCTGCATTTTAAATCATGCTGACTCATCTTAAATGGTGCATTGGATTCTCGGTGGTAAATGCACAATGCAATATACATATGATGTATTATAAGATTGTACACCTGAAACATATATAATTTTATTAACAAATGTAATCCCAATAAATTTAATAATATTTTAATGACATATACCCACTTGGGGGATGTTTTATAGAGAATATGTTAAAAATAGTATTTTAAAGAAAGTTCACCTTTAGAACTCCTAATTCCCAAAAACAAAACATTTATGCAGCAAAACTGAAGAGGGATAGTTAGTATGAGAGTTACTTGTAAAGGTTATCTCACGAAGGTCTAGCCTATTATGTACTAGTTCTCTTTATACAGAACAAGAGATCTGGTACCTAGTCAGAGTCAACAATGCTGAGAGATGCAGGGATGTATCTCAGAAACTAGGAACTCATTTTCTCAATGACCACCAGGTGATTCAGAATGCTGAGAACATAAATGCATTAATTACCTGTCAGCCCATTTTGTCTTTAATAAGGAATAGATTTCTTTTCTAAAAGAGCATTGACAGATAACATACCAATCTTGCATTTTCTAAACTATAACATTTTCCCAATTAGATAATCTTAGTACACAATGCCTCTCATTTCATTAATATTGCATTCTAAAATCTTGATAAAATTAAAATATATGTCAACATATTCCAGGGCTATTGACATAGTCTATCCAGAATAAAAATATAAAAATGCACTTTCATAACTAATGTATTTATTACTACATCATAGTTTGTTTTATATTTTAGTAATGGTTTAATTAACATTAATTATACAAATAGTCCATGACTTAACGGTGGTTTGACCTAAGATTTTTGACTTTCAGATGATGAGAAAGTGATACATATTCAGTATGAATGGTACACTGGATTTTGAATTTTGATCTGTTTCTGGGCTGGGAATGTGGAGTAGGATGCTGTCTCCTGGTGCCAGGCAATGGCAGTGAACCCCAGCTTCCAGCCAGGCATGTGATCAGGATGGTAAGCCACCGATACTCCACAGTGACAATCTCCAGATTTTACAAAAGAGCAAACAAAATCTTTTACGAAGTTCTCTCTACTGTGGCCCCATTTGTAGGTTTCTGATGCAACAAACCTCTGACAGCTCTCACCATGCTTGTTGCCTCTGTTTTGTTGTCTCACTAAGTTCCTATCCAAACTGGACTGAAACCCAACCACTTCACTGAAATTACCTTGAACGTAATTCACCCACAGCTTTATCCCACCCAACTCAATCGTCACTTCTTGGTGTACCCTTCATTGAACTTTCTCAGCAACATTTTACGCTATGACCATTTCCAGAAACCCTACGGTGCTTGGAATCCATGACTCCTCCCTCTTTCATTGTTTGGTTTATATCTTATTAGAAACTTATTTTTCATCTTCTGGTTTCTCCTCCTCATATCAACACTGTATAGTGAAATATTTCAAGGCTTGGTTTTGTATTCTTTATATTAATTTAGCCTACCTAGTGATAACATTTTAAATCACTTGTATCTTGAGCTTTGATCTCATTTACAAACTCCTGACTGGCATTTCCCATTGCCAATTAGCAAATCTAATTGCCTAATGAGTTGCTTCAACTTACACATCAGACTCAGAAATCCTATTTTCCCATAAAAGCCTATCCTTCTTCTTAGGCTTCTTCTTATCAGTATACGCCACTTAACTCTCCTAGGTGCTCAGGATAAACCCAAGGTGGAAACCACTCTTAATTCCTTTCATGCAAACTACATTGAAAGCATCAGAGAATCCAGTTCATTCTAATTCCAAAGTGTCTCCAGAATTGACTAAAGATCTTCACCACTGCAACTTGAGTCCATAGGAACATTATTTTTTGTCCACATACTGCAAACAATGGTTTCCTTGATATTATTCCTGCTCCCTATAGACTATCCTCCAGCCACTGTGAAGCATAATCATTTAAGTGATTAAACATGATTGTAACATTCCTCTGCTTAAATTATTTATTGACTTCCTTTGCAATGAAAATAAAATCCCAGTTCACAGTGGCATGAAAACCCCTTTATATCAGCTCTGTCTCTCCTTTACCTCTACCTTTATGTCCATTCTTATGTTTGACTGAACTTTATCCAGGTAGGGATTTTCCTTCTGTCCCCAATGTCCAGGAAAAAACCTAGATACTGTGTATATTTAATTGATTTGATAAATGTGATCAAGCTTGGATAATCCATGACATTCACTTATTTTGATATAATATGGGGCTAGTTACTTGATCTATTAAAACCATAGTTTTCTATTCTACATTTTAGCAGTAATTGCCACTATCTTGAATAGTTAATGTTTGAATTATGCAGATAGATGTAAATATTCACAACAAGGTAGGCACTTATTAGATGGTGGTGATGTTTTATACTATTAGTAAGCCTCTAGTACTGGTCTAGTGATTTGAATGTTAGAAAGTCAAACAAAAAACCCAATCTAAATTTATCTCTGAGATATATATGCTAAAATGTAGCTATATTAGGTGTCCAAAATACATCAGAAAGATTATTTCACTGAAGAATAAACTCAGTTATTGCAATAAAATGTTGCTTGTACATAATATGCAGCTTTGGCAAGGATCACAATGGGTTAGATGCTTTGCTTCCTCATTTGAGCAGCATGACAACAATACAATAGAATGGCCTCCATTGATTATTATGAAGATAAAAATCTTTCCTTGGGAAAACCAAGGGGAGATTTTAGTAAACATCTCGTTTACGTAACATGCTAATTATAATGACAACCAGTGAAACTAGTGTGATTCAGTTTTGATCAATATCATGTGATATAAATATAATTTGCTAAACATTATTGCAATACCCTAGGGGAATCTATCTTAGGCTCAACCAAATGTACAGTTTCCCAAGCCTGCTCTAGGTCAAACTCATTATATGTGGATTCAGAAAGTATAAAACTTGTCTTTATCAGACACTGTTTTATGTCAGAATTTTGTCTCCCCTCCCCCAATCCATCCATTGACACTGACTGGAACACCCAATGTGACTGTGTTCAGAGATAGTGCTTTTGAGTAAGCAATTAAGGTAAAATAAGGATATGAGGGTAGGTATATAATCTAGTTGAACTGGTGTTCTTCGTAAGAATACTAGAAGTACCAGAAATTTCTCTCTCTCTCCACACACATACAAAGGAAAAGACGTATGCAAGACACAACAAGCAAGAAGATAGCCACTACAAGGCAGGAAGAGAGGTCTCCTTAGAGATGCACCCTGTTGGATTACTTTGAAATTGAATTTCAAGCCTTCAGAACCATGAGAAAATAAATGTCTGTTGTTTATACTACCTAGTGGAGGTATTCCATTATTGTGGCCCAAACAGATTAAGACAGACATCAGCCTCACCCAGAAGAAAGGAGAAAACCGCACATTAGGCAATTGGTAAATGGGCAGAGATTTGACCATTAGGGAAGATACATAGATGACAAACAGACATAAGAAATATGCCCCTCATCATATGTCATTAGGAAAGTCTAACTTAAAACAATGAGATACTATTACATGTTTATTATAATGTTCAAATCTAGAACACTGATATCACTCGATGCAGGGACAGGAGCTCATTTGTTGCTGGTGCAAGGTAAATGGCACAGTCACTTTGAGAGACAGTTCGGGGGTTTCTTGTGAAAGTAAACATATTTTTATCATAGCCTCCAGAAATTGTGTTATTTGGTATTTACCCAAAGGATTTGAATGCTTATGTTCACATAAAAACCTGAATACAGATGTTTATAGCCATTTTATTTAAAATTGCCATAACTTGGAAACAACCTTGATGTCCTACAGTAGGTGAACAGATAAAGAAATTGAGGTACATCAACATAGTGGAATATTGTACAGCACCAAAAGGAATGAACTATTGAGCCATAAAAAGACATGGAGGAAACTTACATGCACATTATTAAGTGAAACAAGCCAATCTGAAAATGCTACATACTGAATGAGCACAAAGTAAGTCACTATAGATACTAACGAGTTAACTGCATGTAGATAATATCAACTTGTTTATTTTACATGCTTGTGTTGTGTCCTGAGAAATTTCCTATAGAGATTTTTTTTTAAGAATCAGAAATTAAATAAGGGCTCTTAAAATCTATTTATGATGAGCTCATTGTAGTTATCTAGCTAGCCTCCTAAGAACTAAAATTAAAATTAAAACAAAATGCTGTTTACCCAAGAAGAGGACATTTACCTTCAGAAAAATCTCATATGAGTGATATATCACTTACTCCAGCACAGGATACTGCTTGATTAAGCATTTAAATAAAATTTCCCATTGGCAGTCTGTTGAACTCATAGCACCATCTTTCTTTCCAACCACTCAGTTTATTACATGCATATTTAATCTTAAATGCATATTTCTTCTTCTCTCACAGAGAAACAGAGTGAGATGAAAGAAGGAGATGTGGAGAGATGAAGAGGGAGGGGGAGAGGAAGGAAAAAGTAGATGCAGGGGAAAGGAAGAGGGAGGCCTCTATGAATTTACATTAATATAATAGACACAATTCATATAGAATTTCAAAAGATTTTATTTATTTATTTATTTTTAGAGAGAGGGGAAAAGAAGGAGGAAAGCATCACTGTATGGTTGCTGCTCATGTACCCCTTACTGGGGACCTGGCCTACAACCCAGTCATGTGCCCTGAGTGGCAATGAACCTGGCCACCCTTTGGTTTGAAGGCCGGCACTCAGTCCAATGAGCCACACCAGCCAGGGCCCAAATATTCCTTTATAAACAGCAAGAAAAAAAAACTGTGGAAAACATTAGGGAATTTCCTCAAAAAACTAAAAATGGAACTGCCTTTTGATCCAGTGATTCCACATCTGGGATTATAACCTAAAAATCCTAAAACATCAATCCAAAAGAACTTATGCACACCAATGTTCATGGCAGCACAATTTACAATAGCCAAGTGCTGGAAGCAACTGAGGTACCCATCAGTAAATGAGTGAAGCAAAAATCTATGGTACATTTATAAGATGGAATACCATGCACCAGAACAAAAGAAGGAGCTCCTACCCTTTGTGACAGCATGGATGGAACTGGAGAACATTATGCTAAGTGAAGCAAGCAAGGTGGTGAAAGACAAATACAGTATGATCTCCCCT
>CM052540.1:175165813-175408185 GCA_028533065.1 Trachops cirrhosus
AGGAGCTCCTACCCTTTGTGACAGCATGGATGGAACTGGAGAACATTATGCTAAGTGAAGCAAGCAAGGTGGTGAAAGACAAATACAGTATGATCTCCCCTAAAAATGGAGACTAAGCAACAAAATAAACAAATCAGTAAAATAGAACCAGGGACATGGAAGTAAAGGACAAACTGGCAGTGACCAGAGGGGATATGGGAGAGGAATAGCAGGCGAAAAAGGGGAAGGGGCAAATCATGGAACATGCATGAAGGATACATGGGCATGGATGAAGAGGTGGGGGTTGACTGTGGGGGTGGGCAGGGGAGAGCAAGGGGGCAATTGGGACAACTGTAACTGAACGACAATGAAAAATATAGCTAAAAGTAAATAAGGACATGAACTTTCTTGAAGGAAAACAATAAAGAAAGAATAAGTCTGTCAGCTCCAGGATGAATCTTTCCTTGGGTGTTTTCTTTATATCATGTCTTCACAATAAATGAACCACACAAAGAAAGCAGCTGTATGTCTATGGAAAATAAAATGCCATCTCTTTAAAAATATGCTCAGAATGAGTAGTGTGTGGGAAGAATATCCAACCTTTTGTTCTTCCAAAAGGATAAAACACTAAAAAATATAGAAAGAAAAAAAATACAGTGTCTTCTTTGAAAATCCTTTTTAAAAATATAGATTTTTTTAAAAAGGGACACAGATGTACAATTGCTACAGGTCAAATTTATTTTTGAGAAAGTTTTTGGATAGTAAAGTAAAAAGAGAAACACAATCTGCCAGGAAAAATATTTTAGTTTTTCAAAGGAAGAAATAAGTTTCCACATTCAGTTCAAAATAAATTTTAACATGTAGTGTAAAACAGGACATGATGTGAGAGGCAATAGAGAGAATTGGCCAGGGCATCACTCAAAGTGCACTTTGATGAAAGCAGATGGCACAGCAAGCCCATTAACATCTCCTCAAAGCAATTCTTTGTGACCTTGAGTCAAAAGGGACTTGTGGGCCCTGGCCAGGTAGCTCACTTGGTTAGAGTATATGCCAGAGTTAGGTGGGACATGTAGTAAACTAAGGCAGGGAGGAGGAGGGAGACATGTCTCACCCTCTGACTCAGCAGTCCTGAGCCTGGTCCAGTAAGATTGCCGATAGTTCTGAACATCACAAGCAAGGATAGCACAGGAGGAGGGGAGTCCTTGGGACTCTGTGCTGGGGAAGGGAGTCCTGTAGCAGTTTCACTAAGACAGAGAGCCTTCACTAGCTGCAAAAGAATGCCCTCGTAGCTGTACATTATTCCCAAGGTTTACAAGGGGAAGGAGGGGGAACCTAGAAGCAGACTAAGGTACCCCTGAACCCCAATAGACAGCGCACTTGGATTAACTGGGTGCTCACTTGTAGCCTTGGTGCAGGTGAATAGAACAAAGTTACTAACAAACTCACTAACAACTTTATTTCCTCCATTCATGGTGCATTCAGACTAGCTGGGTGCTGGCTTGCAGCTTCATGCTCCTCTGTGTTTCATGAATATACGTGCCCTCTCCTTTCCACTGTACATGTTGTCTGTTGCTTGAATTCGTCTCTTGTGAGCTAAGCAAGAACCTAGGAACAAGCTGGGGTGTGGAGCTGACTCAGGTCTCTCCTTGATAAAATGACAATTGTGATATTCACTTTTGATGGAAAACAAATGGACAAATACAACCTGATGAATGGATATTCCATCTCCACAAGAAAGTGAGAAAGGTAGCGACATAAGGAACAAAGAAAAGTATTCCCTCATAAATAATCTATGGCTCCCGATATTCAGTGTATGTGTCCAGAAATCCTTCAGTCCAGCCGATTTATTGGTGAGGAAACAGGTGTAGAAATATTCAGTATTATATTACATGCTAGCCACTACTTTTTAAAACAATTTTAATTGATGATCATATTCATATGTAGTATTGTTTTTCATATTGCTTTTGTTTACATACATAATTATTCATTTTATATAAGATGGTTATTTCCAGATCAAAGTTTTTACTAGAGAATATTGACAGGTAGCCTTAACACTTCCCTCCCCTTGAATAAATTTTAGACAGTTTCCTTTCTGATATAATCCCCTGACTTCTTTACTGAAAGCATTTACCTTAGAATTTTTACAATTTTGTTTGTGAGATGTAAATCTCCCAGCATCTTGCCAGGGTTACATACTAGAATGTCTTTCTCAGAGACCTGGAAACCATCACTTTAAATGGAGCAATTAAAAAGATAGAGCCTCTATCTCCCAGTCTCTGTGGGAGGATAGGAGCCAATCTTTAATAAGGGCCAATTAGCTGACACAGCTGTGGCCCAATCACATTGACCAACGTCCCCAGCATCTCTAGGGCTCTTCCAATAGCTCGCCTCAGTGTTTAAAATTCTCCAGACTTTTGTTCCAGGGGAGATGAATTTAATTTTTCTTCCCCATTCCAATAGTCTTGAATCGAGTCTTCCTTGACTGTTTTAACTTCTCCAGTGAATTTTTCTTTGATGGTATTCAGTGCATGTAACACATGTGTACATGATTGATTTTTAAAATACACATATTTTCACATATCCTAAGGAAAAAGAACTAAGTTTAAAAGAAACAGAAATCCATGCTTTAAAATCACATTTTCTCCCTACAAAAATTACAAAAGATTGAGAGATATATAAAAATATTGCAGTTTAATTTCCATAACAGGTCTGGAGAACTGTGGACGAGGTACCTCCTACTTTGCTCTGATAGTCCATGATGGTATTGCTTAGAAGGTTTACCTGAATGGAAAATTGAAAAATGACTGTAATTTTTACAGATGGCCAAACCAGAAAAATAGGCACTTTCGGGTTTTCTGCCCAATAAAATGAGTGTTCAAAGTAATCATATGAACTAACAGAAAGAGACTGTGGTACAATGAGGAAAGGAAGAGAAACAAGGATATGAATATAATATATTGTATAAAAGTCAATTTCAGTGGGGAAATTGATATTTTCTCAAATTGAGAGAAAGTTCAAGTCAAGTTTTGCATTTGAGTTATTTTCTTTGGGCCTAATTTGAACACTCATACTTAAGTGCACAATCATTTGTGATGATAAATCTTAGTAGTTTTTCAAAAATAATGAAAAAATCAATAAAATATCAAATGAGAAGCTCACATTATAAAAATGAGCTAATTGTGCTTGAGTTAAATAATTATTCCTATTATTCCTTGCAGTAAAGGGAAAACATTGCTGAAACCCCATAATCATGAGGAAAATAAAGAGGAAGGATTAGAGGCAGAGATTACAAAAGGCTCATGGAATAGATAGAATGATTAGCAGAGGCCATGACATGCAAAAGGTTAAAACAAAGGGAAGTTTCTGCAAAGCAGAGAGCCTTCTACAAACGCTTATAGACACAGAATGACAGATACTACGTGACCTCCCTTATATGCGGAATATAAAATTGCCACACATGCAGCACCAGAGTTGAACAACGGGTGCTTCGGTGGCTGCCTTTCTAGGCTCCTGTCCTTCCCTTGGCTCCCTGCCAACTCCCTTTTACACCCCCTGAAGTCCTGAAGTCCTGAAACTTGCTATAGATTTGTTGTTCAAATAAAAATAAATAGGTTACTCTTCTTGTCTTAGTAGTGAAACTGACAGATAAATAACTTTATCCCATAAAACAACTTAAAGGTCATAGAAACCATTGACCAGTTAGTATATGACTCCCAATAGAATGGAAATCAAATAACAAAAGAGAAAACAGCAATGGAATAAATTTGTTTTAACTTTATTGTATTTTAATTTGTGAACATATACCAGAAAAACACCAACTATATATATTTTAGTTCAACATTGTAAACCATTTAAGAATAGTGCAATGAATCCTTTATTTTATTCCAAAAAATAAAATAAGAACCAACCAAACACACATAAGAAAGAGGCATTTGGTGATGCTAGCTTTTATCTGTTTTTAATTGTTTGTAATATTCAACATGGATACTTTTCCATATTTCCATCTCAGTACTTCTGCAAATTGGAACAGTGTGAAAGTTAAGATAGCCATGGGTGCAATCACAAAGGAAACATTTAAAGGCAAGGCAAGCTAGCTTTTACTACTGCTATCTCATTACACCTTTTGGCAACGGTGTTTCTTATCAAGAATTATTGACCTTATGTTCTGTAGCATCTCTATGTTATGAATCAAAGTAGCCTTTATATTATTTTACATTGCATAATATATGATGGTATTCATAAAGTTCCCTGAAACCCCAAAGAATTTTTTAAAAAATTTTTGTTTTCTGAAGATGTTTAGTTCTTAATCTTGCAACATATAGGTAAATCCATTGAGATTTAACTCAAAACTGGCCTTAGAAGTACAATGTACTTATGGACTTACTAGTTATTATGCAGTTAATTGCCTATGAAGAACTGTATTTTTGTGGACTAAACTTATGTTGATGAAAGTATATTTAAATGGATGAAGTTATCTTTAAAATTACCTGTTTTCCTTATTTATAAATAATTGAAATATTTTCTCTCCTCCCGTCATATAATTGATAAAATATTGAAAACTAAAAGAGTAACAGCAAGAATAATATTGCAAACATAAAATTATCTGAGAAGCACATAAATAAACAATATCAATTCTTCCAAAAATCATCTTAAGGGGACTGAGAAGAGCACGTGATATGTTGCAAAGGTCAAGTTTTGTTTTATCTTCTTACAAAGGTGTTTATTTTGTACTACAGTGTTTTAGGAAGCTATTGAGTTCTACACCTTATATAACATTGTGGATTTTATAAAATTAAGAAAATTGTTTTCTTTAGTTTTGCACAGCAAAGTGAATTGCATGCTTCCTAGAACAGAATGCTATTTTGTGTATAACTAATAGTCTTTACCTGGTATACAAAAGGGAAGGCTACTTGATATACTGCTGGGTTAAGAGATACTAAAATTGATAGCACTATCCTTTTGCTGTTGGTCAAATGTATAATCATTTTTTTTCTTTGGCATTTCAAAATGAAAATGCCAAATTAACTAAAACTTACTTACTCTGCTTTTCTGAGCAGTTTTGGTTGAAAAATAAATAATTTGAACAATAGCATTTGCCAATATTTTATAACTTTTTTTTAGCTTTAAAGTAACTTTAATAAAATCTGTCATATTTGGATACAGTCAATATTAAAATAGAATTAAAGTGTTATAATTAGCTGAGTTCCATAACAGTTATAAGTATCTCAGACAAAGCCTACTCTGCCAGGAAACCATATTCTTTTTACCTATACATAGGAACAATCTCTATTCATCAAATATCCCATTTTTCCTCCATCAGCTCAATGGTGAATATTTTAACCTAATGAATAATTATAATTATTGTAATTTAATTTGAGATAATTAAAATTATATAACTAATTTAAGCAAACTAATTCTGATTAAAGTCAGAGCTTGAGCTCTAAAAAGATAATCTATTTGCAATTTTTTTTAACCTCAGGGAGTTGGAAGAAATTCTCCATCCTGTGTTTTTAACCTAATGGGGTTTTCACATAAATGAGAGTTTCCAGAACACAAAGACTATCTAATACAGACAAAAATTCACTTTCGACTCTAAGACATATAGAAAGTTAAAAGTAGCAATTTTTGGCAAAGGGAACTGAAGTCGAAAGGGAGTTGAATAGATATGACACGCAAGAACTCTAAATTGCTTAGAGAGTACAAAGTTTCAAGTTAGCAGTCTGCCAGGTATTGCATAAGAATCACAAAAAACAAAGGCGGGGTATGATCAAGGGTGGGAAGTGGGGACTGCTGGGCTCAGTGGGGGGAGGGGTGGGGAGGAAATTGAGACAACTATACTTGAACAACAATAAAAATGTGAAAAAAAGAAAAGAAAGCAAAACAAAAAGAATCACATGTGTGTGAGCTTCAAGTGGGACTTAATAATTCCTTTAATCCTACTGTTACTCTCATGAGTGACAAATATTAAATATTTATTATATAGAAACATCTTCAGATGGATGAAAACATGAATGGATTAATCTTCTTATTGATAAGCAGGAGGATATGCAGGGTTCTAAAAATCAAATCATAAGACAAAATGTGCAGTGTATAAAGACATTTCACCATTGTTACTTAAGCATAGACAAGAGGTGATAATGCAAAAACATAAGCTCCCTATACTGAGATGAATATAACAAAATAGAAAACAAAATGAAATTGACATGCATTCTCTCCTAATAACGAATAAAACAAACAAACAAAAATAGGTTGACAACTTTATGGAAATTGGCAACTCAAAGGGATTGATTTTCTTTGTTCTTATGAAAGTAAAAGACATTAAGAAACCAGAATATAGAGATCAAAGAGAAAAACATTTCTACTTTCTCCACAGAGGGAAGATGAATCAGCTATGCAGCCCTTCTTTATGATTGAAAAATCAAGGAGCACCAGAAAAATGCCAAGATACAAACACAATGCTTGGCCCCACAGGGAACGGAGATAACATGGGACACAGAAGATGATTATTTTTTCAAAAGAGATATTCTAGAAGTAATATAAAAATTGGGGTAACAGTGTCTTAGAGATGAAAATGTAAATTCTTAAAACAATCAAAGGGAAATGAGAGTCAGTAAAATCTGCTAGAAAAAATAGTCAAAGAACAGAAGCATGTGGGGGTCAGGTTTTTGAAAACAGGCAGTTAGAGATGTGTCTTTTCACATTCCTTTATCCAACACTAGTAGTTCAAAAACTGGATATGCAAAGTAATGAAACCATGTGCACTGATTTTAGTTGTTAACAGGATACTTTTGGTCATAGCAAAATCAGATGTTAATGTACATGTCAATCCTATTGATATTGCAAAAACAAAAAAAAGTGAAAATTTTAAAAATCTGACAAAGAAAAACTGGGACAAAGATCAGGGAGTTAAAAAGATCATCAAATTTTACACAATGACCAAAACAGATGTTGACATATACATTTTTAAAGTTACAGAGACTACAAAGGAATAGAATTGGCAAAAGTAGGTTTACAGTTGTTCATATGGAAAATAATACAAATTAAATTAATAAATAATACAGTGAACTTACACTGTAAACCTACTTTTGCCCCACCCTGTATATATCTCAAAACTTTTGGTGAAAGAACAAGAGATGTCAGAAGAAATTAAATAAATTGTTATATTTTTCATATGAAAGGGTTAATTGATATATTTGGACATATGTACTTATCTATTTATAAAATATTTGTAATATAAGTATCTACATATAATCAAAAGTTATGAAAGTAATCACCAGTGGACACTTAAAATAATTATTTTAAAATGTCTTTGAGAATGAATTCTTTATATATTTGTTATTTTTAATTAATTCATTTATTTTAATGATAAAATTTTACCAGTTTACAAAAGCAATTACTTCAGGAATCAGCTGTTCTCCAAAATAAATGATCTGTTTTCATTTGTTACCCAAGACATGCTATTTTCCTCTGCCTTGGAAAAGAAAGAGAAGAAAGAAAAGGAATACTTTAACAGACCCTATTGTGTGCAAAGCCCTGGTCAGGGTATCCGCATATGCTATATCACTCGAGACTGACAGCGCCCTACTTTATTACGTTAGAGCTGACAACAGCCATGACAAGGACAAGAAGCTGGTAAGAGGGTTTGAGCCACAGAGGCTGGTATGATGTGTAGCTGTCACTTATTTCTGTACTTGAATGTATTTAGTGATTCTGAAACTAATGTTCGTAGTTATCTAAGTGTATTCTCAATTACTTTTCATTTCCCACCACGACGCCAAAACAACAATCTTTGAAACAGTAAGTAGAAATGGAGCTTAAGATATGTCAGTAATAGATGAGAACTTGAATGTGGGTGACCGCAAATAACTGTTTTGAAAAATAAGATGTGGTACATATATGCAATGGAATATTGCTCAGCCATAAAAAGGATGATATACTATTGTCTTTTGCAACAACATGGATGGATCCTGAGAGTGTTATGCTGAGTGAAATAAGTCATGCGGAACAGGACATGAATGTATGATTTCACTCAGACCTGGTATATAAAACTAAAAAGCAGAAAATGAACAAACAAAATTAACAAACAAACAAAAAACAAATTCATATTTACAGACAACAGAATGGTGGTGAAGAGATTAAGGAGGTGGGAGAGGATGAAGAGGGTAAAGGGGTTCAAATACATGGTGACAGACGGAGACCAGACTTTGGGTGGTGAGCATACAACGGGGTGCACAGATGTCAGATTATAAAGGTGTGCACTTGAAATTTACGCAATGCCATTACCCAATGTTACCACAATAAGTTTAAAAAAATTTTTTAAAAGTCCTGCTATGTTAAAATAATTCATCAGCATCTATGGTTTCACTTTTTCTGTTTGTAAACTGAGTGAGTTGGACTGATGTCTAGAGTATGTTCCAGCTTCTAGTCAAAGAGAATAGATGACGACGGTATTTAAAAGAAAATGCAAAAGATTAGATTATGTGACCAAATCATCAATTACACTTAGTAATGAGGAAAACTAGAGAGTGTTTGCACAAGTGGCTATGTCTTTTAACTGGTCTTTCTGTAACAAAGAATTGGCTGTTACTGGCTTTTAAAAAAGAGTGAGGCTCCCCAGGATTTTGGTTTTTTTTTTTCCTTTTGATTTGTGGTATAGTGACAAGTGACATGATTAGGTTAGCTTCCAGACTGTAGGTCCTACTTAGTGCATTGTGAAATACCTGTCAAATTAATTAGTAAAAAAAACAGAAACAAAAACAAAAAAAAACCATCAACAATTTAGATCCAAGGCTAGAAAACAAACAAACAAACAAAAAACACTGATTAATAGTTTGAGGCTGTGGTTTTCTATGCAGTATTGTAGTTGTTGCCTTTGCATGTCTCTGTGCTGTGTGTATATTTCAATAACATACTTGATAGGAGTAATTCATGTGCAGAACATTCAATCATGTGCTCTTTTGCTCATGCTGTTTTGTAAGAGAGACTTCTGGACATACAGCCTACTTAACTCTGTCCATTTTCCTCCCACTAGTTCTGAGACACTCAGACAAACTACATGATGGCAAGTGAGAGATGACTAAGAGAAAAGTGACGATGCTGCAAAAAAGTTAATCCACATAGTAAATACAGAGTGGGGGAAAGTAGGTTTACAGTAGTGAGCATGCAAAACAGTTTATTCCTATGTTATTAATATTGCATTAATATGTAAATTATCACTGCATATATACAACTATAAACCTACTTTTGGTCTTTCCTGTATAATTCTATGAGCTAAATGTATTTTTAAAATATAACTTTTGCTATTTTTAATAACATGCTATGGTATTAAAAAATAAATATTTTTAAGCTAACTATAACAGCTACGTGTCAAAAAGACTTATGAAAGATATCTCAACTCATTTCATTATCCCAAGGTTTTGAATTGGCTATGACATATAAGATTCACTTTCCACCCATGTCTAGAATTTAATGTAAGTCACGATTAACCTGAAAATACAATTTAAAATCCTAGTCCTAAAACTACCATTTCAGAAGATTTTCAAAGCAATATTGTGCTTTAAGGAAGCCTGATTTTCTAGGGCATCTGCCCCTTGTCAGAATACAAGGCAACCTACTCCATTTAATTGTTACCTCCCCATTTTCTCAGATTTTTTCAGAACAAAAATATTATTTAGTGCAATTTTTAAAATTTATATCTGTTATTTCTCAATGCCTAGGAAATTAATTGACCAAGTAGTGAATTATGGGGAGATATTGTGTGTTATAATTTATTCTCCTCAGTTATAATAATCCAAAACAAACTGAACTGGTATAAAACAAAGATCTGATTTCCCATGTTTTTTCTTCTTCAGTGCAGAGACAGGATGTGACAGTTTGCTTTGGCAAATATTGATTGAGTATGTTCCATTTGTCAAAATTTAAATGAGTTATTGACTGGTGATTAGTAGTGGCTAAATGTTTGTATGCATATTTAAATATATGCAGGTATAGAATCAGTATACATTATACACTGTTAAGCACATTTCTTGATAATCATGCCTTCCTATGTCATATTTAAAATTATGCTTGCCACCGTTACCCCTACTATGTATCTGTGTTAAATTTATGTGAAACATATTCCTCATTCTGAACCTGGGTAGATTATCACTGCTTAATATCTTCAGTGTTTACAACATACATCACTTTACAGTGCATTTTTTATCAGGGGCAACCTAAAAAAGAAAACAGAATTATCTTCTGGAAGGCGGGCCGTTTGTTGTACAGGGCTCCCCCAACTAGGTAGGTGAGTGTTCTAGGAACCCATATGTTTCAGTGTACCAGCTGGCATTGTTTTTAGAGGCTGTGTTCAGCTTCAGCAAAATTTTTTTGAATATTCTTTCAGTGCCTTTGACCATTTCTTGATGGCCATTTCATGAGCAGCTGTCCACACACCGCAGAGTACTCAGCAGTTTTTAACCAAAACTGGTATGACCCCTGTGTCCCATCCTCCCTATTTAATGAATCTTGCCTTGAATGACATTTTTTTTTTTGTTTCTCCCAATGAAAAAAAATTCTGCCAAGGGAAAAGGTTTGCTGATGTGGAATAGGTTAAACAAAAATGGTAGAAGCACTAAAAAGCACCAAAATCAACGAGTTCAAAAACTGTTTCGAGGAGTGGAAAAGAATGTCTTGATAGGTGCAATGCATCAAGTAGATAGTACTTTGAAGGTGACTAAAATTTAAACATGTAAGACTAAATACATAATTGTTAATAAATAAATTCCATTTTTGGCCCCACTTGTATTTCTAATATTATATATAATTATGGAAGTATAATGTGGAAAGTTCAACTTATTACTAAGGCATGGGAAAAAATTAATTGTACTCTAGCTTCCAATGGTTCTTTGAATCCTATATACAATGAGGTCTGTCCAGAGAAAGAAAGTCATTGCTAATATAATGAGAAGAGTTCATATGACATGGATGTAACCTGGCAGCCAAGGGTAGTGGACTGGAATGTGCATGTGTGGATGGTGATGACTTCACTGAACTAGACAGTGGGGGCGGTAGATGTTATTGAGTAAGCATTTGTACTGTGTGGCTGTCACATTCAAAATGACTGAACAAATAAAGCAACAGATCTGCATCAACTTTTGTGTTTAGCTTGAATATTCCTCTGTGGAAACTATTTGGATGGTTCAGAAGGCTGCAGTTATGGGCAACTGGTGACCGGCAGCTTCATCAGGACAATTGCACCCACTCATGTATCACATCTCATGCAATGTTTCCTGGTGAAACATCAAATCACCCAGGTGACTCAGACCTCTGCATCCCAGATTTAGTTCCCTATGACTTCTGGATTTCCCCAAAACTAAAATCACCTTTGACAGGGAAGAGATTTAGGAAAATAGTACAGGGCAGTTGATGACAATTAGGAGAACTGTGTGAGGTCCCAAGGTGCCTACTTTGAAGGGAACTCAAGCATCATTTTCCTATGTACCATGTTTCTTGTATCTTGTATTTTCTTCAATAAATGTCTCTGTTTTTCATATTACATTGCTGGATGTCTTTTGGACAGAACTTTTATTATTTAATAAAGGTGGGGGAAGTAGCAGAGGATAAAGGGGGAATAAATGATGATGGGAGGAGACTTGACTTTTGGTGCCAAACACAGATTCAGTATAGATAATGCACACAGAATTTTACACTTGCCCTGGCTGGCATGGCTCAGTGGATTGAGAGTTGGCCAATGAATCAAAACATCACTGGTTTGATTCCTGGTCAGGGCCCATGCCTGGGTTGCAGGCCAGGTCCCCAACTGGGGGCTTGAGAGCAGCAGCCAATCAATGTTCCTCTCATAAATTAATGTTTGTCTCCCTCCTTTTCCTTTTGTCTAAAAAAAATAAATAACTAGATAAATAAATCCTTTAAAAAAGAATTGCATACTTAAAATATATATAATTTTATTAATCAATGTCACCCCACTAAATTCAACAAATTTTGAAAACAATTCTTTTATAACTAAAAATACCTAAAAATTTACACTACTGAGATTTTATTGTCAGAGTCAGCATAAGATTAGACATGCAGGAAACATGCTTCGGTATTTAATTTTCTTTTTATGTACTGTTTATCTTCTTTGAGAACTTACTAAATTCATTTAAGACCCAAGTTGTCAATTACATGTCCAGCTAAATGCTCACAAGACTTATCTGATTCTTTAAAAAAGAGATGGGAGCATTTGTTGATATTATATCATTAATATAGAAAGAGATACTAATTCTGTCTATACTCGAAGCTTCCTTGTCCTTAGAATTTAGCTCCAGCTGCTTCAAATAGTTTTAAGATATGAAGACAATCCCTCCCCACTCTGACATGACATTTAATTTGATGTGTTAAGTAGTAAATGTGCCTGCACCCAAATTCAATAACTCCTAAGGAATATAGGCAACAAAAATATATAAAATGCTCTTAAGACAAATATTTTATTTTATTAATTTTTAAAGATTATTTATTTGGTTTGTTTGTTTGTTTATTTATTTATTTATTTATTTATTTATAGAGCGGGGAAGGGAGGGAGAAAGAGAGGGAGAGAAACATCAATGTGTGGTTGTCTCTCATATGCCCCCCACTGGGGACCTGGCCTGCAACCCAGGCATGTGCCCTGACTGGGAATTGAACCGGTGACTCTTTGGTTCACAGGTTGGCACTCAATCCATTGAGCCACACCAGACAGGGTTTAAGACAAATGTTTTAAAACAGATTAAAAAGAAAGATTAAATGTTAAGAGCACACTGATCCTTGTAATGTACAGTAACTAAATAACAAATACTTGAAGCTCTAATAACTTAAAAGGCTCACCCCTCAGAGGCACTAATTCAAGAAAATACCATATAATATCCTATCATGCCCTGCAATTGGAACTTACTGAACAAAATCAAATTGCTGATAGGTACTGGTGTATATATGAAATAAAATGTCTTTTTCCCCCTTAACATGTAATAGTAAAGCAAAGAACCTAGTAGTGGAACAATACTTTTATTCCCTGAAAATATATTTGACAGAAATATACCAGTATTAAGCAATTAAATTAAAGGGACTGTCTTTCCTCATTACTTAAATACAACAAAGAAACCCCACATATTTTATTTCTAGCACAGAGGAATTTGTTGGAAGGTAATTTTGCATGCAGGGATCCTTTTTCCTCTAATTCCTTTCACTGGGGATTAAATTATTCTTCACATGATAACAAGGTTTTCAAATCCTCTCTCAACTCCATTTAAAATGGTATAAAGAGCCAGGCTTGTTATATTGGATTTGTAGACACCTCAGGTTAATATCAATTCCTTTTATATATTAGTATGTAGAAAAAGACATACTTTTTAAATCAGTTAATATGTGAGGGCTGAAATTCAGAATTTCGATTTTCTCACCTGATTCCAAATGAATTCTTCGCCTCACTTATCCTGAAGAATAAAGCCAGATTCCAGAAATGATACTGTATATGATTGGCTGCTCTCATAAACAGACGTGTAGACAAACCCAGAAACAGATCTACTTGTTATTTTCACTTATCTCTCAGACATGCAATGGGTGCAGCCCCTGCCTCACATCCTCAGCACTGTCAGCGGGCATCAATCTATTTTATTATATCCATGAATCCACATGGTTTTGGAAACTGAAATTTTTTGTACTTTTTAAAAAACTGAGCAATAAAAATAAGAATACAAAGAAAATTGCAATGCTCACTTTGCATCAATGCAAGATGTTCCTCTCCAAGAATTGTGAAATGTTTTGCTGATGTAAGAAAGTCTTTAAATTTGCAGTACTAGTGGAAATTGTGCTAATGAGTGCTAGGTCCTATAGGAGCCACGAAAAGCTCTGTTATCGGTCTTCTAGTATAAAACCTGGAGTTGTCTTCAGAACTTCATTTGAATAATTTTTGCAACATTCCCCTGTGACTAGTTGGTGTATTTACACTCCTAGAGATGTATGTGGGTGTGTTTTTATATTTCACATATTTCTAATTTCTTTTTTTAAATCCTCCCTCCAGATCTCAAACATATCCTGGGTTTTTCAAACTAAAATTTGAATGTTGTGAGTTCAGTTCTCAAGGGGATTTTCCCCGAATGAACACAGTAATTGCATTAAGTTAAATTACAAAACATTTAAGATCAAAATGCTCAACTCTGCATAAGGTAAAATAAACATTTAAAAGAGACAGAAAATGTTTAAAAGAGAAAGAATAACAACCAGAATAATTTTTGACTAGTGTGTATTTACTAAAATTGACTTCCTGAAAGAAAAACTCACTTTAAAAATTCCAATTTTGGTGTCAGTCATTCAGGTCCACTTTAGTGGTGAAATGGCATGATTTTATCTGACTGAACTACGCATTTTGCACTACATATGTGATATACCATGCTATTTATTTTTTCTTTAAATGTTCATGTTTATTCCTTAAGCTCTTCAATGAACAAAGTGTTAGATAAGCACCTTGAGCCTGGGGATTAAGTCTCATCTCCCAGAAACCCGCATCACGCACGCACTTGCTGTGCTGGGCTGTGGAGCATCAATACACACTCTAAGACACTCTGTTGCCCCCACTAAGCCACTGAAATAGAGTTGACCTTACGAAGAAATGAGCTCCCAGCCCAGTGTCAGGAAATGGGCCCAAGCACCGGCTGGCTCTGTGAAGTACAGAGGACTTGGCTACTCGGCTCTTCTTCTGGAATAATGTTTGATAAAGCCTGATAAGCTCTACCTTTACTCTTTCCTTCGGTTACATTCTTCCTCTAAAATTAGAAACATAAAGGAGCTTGGAGACTGACCATACCCAGCCCCCGCTCTGAGTGAAGGCAGCCCCCTTTCAGAGTGAAGGCAAAGTCAAAGATACAGGTCACAAGAAAACTTTCTTAATTTTTCTACTTAATTTCATAGAAAGTCATGTAGGTATTAAATTTTCTAGACGAGAAGTTATATAAAAAATAATTAAAAAGATCAACCCTCCTCGGTTTCCTTCAGATTTTGTCCCCAGGCTCACCTGTGCTGAGAGCATTTCTTGATCATCTACCTTATATACAATCCATCACCCTCTCCAATTCCAGCCCTCATTTTCTACACGCCTATTTTTTAATAACGTATTTTCACGTAACACATCACTACCATTCATTTGTATGTGTGAGACTCCATGCAGCCTGTCTTCCCCTTGGTAAACATCATGGCGGCAGCAATTTTGTCTTATCGCGGCATTACCTTCAACACATAGTAGGCTCCTTTTATTATTTTATAAATTAATAAATTACTACTGACATTTTATTTTTCTCAAATTCTATCTCATGACTTTATTTTACTATGACTATTCTCAGTCTTTCCTTTTCTAATATCTTAGCTTCCTAATTCTGCTTTCACAAAACTCCCTGGACCTACCCTCCCTACAAGCTTACTCACAGGCCATCAAATATAGTCAGGATTACAGATGGTGAGTTTCTCAACCTCTGCTCAGGAATATAATTCTCAGAGTTAGTGTACGCTGCTCTATTGATTACAGTCTCTAAGATTAGTGTTCCAACGCTGAAGGGTTCCTCATAATCCCAATATGTAAAAGTATATTTGCAACTACAGAGACAAGAACTCAATACAGACTACATTTTATGCTTTCATGTATGAAAAATTACACTTAAAGGTTAGTTCTTGTAATGAAATCCTGATTATACTGGCTAACTTTACTAGGGGCAGAGGGTAAAAGGGAAATCGGATTTCATGACACTAATGACAAGCCAGATATTACATTAATGCAAAGATGCAGAATTTGAGAGCCCTGGTCTTGGTGGTATGGACCTTGTACGTTAGTGTATGATATGACCACTTTTTATTCTTTTATTTCCCAGAACCTGGTAAAATATTTCCCACCATCCTTCCTTGTCTCCCAAATCATCCTCCTTCCCTTTTCCATATTTCGATAAATGTGAGCTGATTGCCTCTCATGCATGGCAAACTGGGGTTATAAACAGAACTGATGATCAGCTAGTGTGCATCTGTGTGGCTTTGAAAACGACTTTATGTTTTGGCACGCAATCACTGTCCAGAGACATCCAAAGAGGCCATCCCACTTGCTGATCTCCTGGGAACCTCTCACATCGCCATGATGTGGACACAACCTGCAATTGCAGTTCCTGTCACGGCAGGGGTGTCATAAACTCTGCTTCGATGCTGCAGCCAGGGGAATTTTGGTTACATGGCAGCCGTGTTCAACCACCTATTGAAAGTTTCCACCTGCTGGCTCTGGGCTTCACCACTGGCTCCATTCTCCTAGCTCAGAGAACCAAGCCAAGCACAACTCATCAATCCTCATCCTGTTCGGAAAGGCTAAGGCCATGGAAGAGTCAGAGGAAGAGAAGGCAACCTTCATATTTGTGTTACGTTCCCAAATGATTATCCATTAGATGTTTTGAATATCACTTGAGAAAGTTGGATAAATAAGAGATATCTAGTGCCTTTTTAGGAGCAGAGAAATAAACAAATTAACTTTCAATGAGTGCACTGTTCTGTTTAATGGAGTTTTGTGTGTTAAGTATGATCTTTAGCCTAGCCTTTGCAGTTAAAGAAGCAGTATCAGATGAAATGCCCCTTAAGAGGTATAGCCACAAAAACTAGGATGAGCTGTGAAAAGAGCAGGGGGAACATCTTGTGTGTAGGCTCCAAGGTTGATCAGTGTCTTGATATCTTCAAGGAACATAACTATTTCAATCAGAGGAGCACGGAGGATGGGGTGAAATTGAGAATTGGGGGAATAGAGATCACATGATCTTATGTGCCAAGGTAAAGGTCTTTTCCAAACATGTTTGTTCTCAGGCCAGCAGAGTTTGCTCCCTTAAAATGAAATATTATCAAGTCCCCTAATTTCTTAAAAACTGTTTTAGTCACTCCTCCTTTCCCAAAGAAGCAAATCCAAGCTTCTATCTGCATTTCACTAGAAGCATATTTACATAATGGTACTGATTCTTTAGGAAGGATTGTTCCTCTTTCTACCTATGATAACATTTAAATGGCCACATATTATGGCAGCTAAGGGCATTGACCACAGAGCCAGGAAGTCAGGGGAGGAGTGCTCCTGATTAGCTCTATGATGTAAAAGTCATTCAACCATTCAGCCCTTATGTACAAGACACAAGTAATCATAGAACATGCAAAGTGTGGAAGAGAATTCCTAACCCAGAGCAAACATTCAGTACATGTCAGTGCCCACTGATTATTTTACTTAAATTAGAGCACTGACACTGGAAATGGTCACAGTTATAAGAGAAAACATGCATACATATATATATATATAGTTTAGAATATATATTTAGAATAATATTTAGAATAAATATATATATATTTAGAACATATATACATATATTCTAAACAACTATTTGATTTCAGAAAAAAATATCTCATTCCAGGCATTATATAGTGTGGACAGCCTGGAAGGCAGGAAGTTATAAGGTTTATGTAAGGTTATCTCAGTCAGGTAAATTAACATATTTTAATAACTTCCTACATCATAGTAATAAGCCTGAATCAGTGCCAGAACGTGTGGGCTGGGCTGGGGAGGCAGCCCAAAAGGAAACTAGATAAAGTGGAAACAATTCCAAAGATTATAGGCGGTTAGTGGAATGGTGAGGGTAAGATTATATTTTCAATTTAAAAAGACACCAAGAGATAATTTAGGCAAATTAGATAGTAAAAACTATGCCCAGGTAATAAAAAGCATATTGAATTACTGATATTATTTCAAGTTTTTTCTCTTCCAGAACCATCTTTACAATGCTCATCAAAGAATGTAGCTGTATTTATAATAATTAGTGATAAGACCTAAAATTTCCTTTACTGCAGAGAAAACTTGATTGCCTCACTACATGAAAGGAACAACTAAGCTAAATTATAGCTTCACCATGTAGTGCCACATTAACCTGTGTGTTAACAGTTTAGCGTGTTCAAATATCACAAGGGACACAACTCTAAACTCATTGAAATGCACTAGCATTTACAAAATCCCAGCAAGTAGTTAGTAGCATGTATTGTTTGGCCTGCGTTAGGGAAACTAAAGAGTCCTTTACATTTTCTCATTATCTTTATTTTTTATTACCTTTACATATTTCTCTAATAAATAGTGGATTTCTGTCAGTTTTTTATTTATAAAATAACATATGCCTTTATTAGATAAAGACATTTACTAATAAAGGCCAATTATTCAAATAATTCTAAAAATTAAAAGAAAAATTTGAAAAATTTTATGACTTCCTAGTCATAATTATCAATGCTTCCTCTGATGGTTGATTTTCATATAACTTTATGTTAAAATTGCTCCTGTTACACAGAAGGGATATCAAAATTGCATCCTGCAGGTCTGTGTTAATTTTTTAAACTTTTTGTGTGAACTACTAATATTTTCTTAATATAACTGGAGGTGATGGTGTCATGCTCTCAGGACATTATTACAAGTTAGTAACTGAACCAGTGTTATGTTTCATGTTGTACAGTTTAGACTGTGTGTAAGCTCCTGTAAAACAAGGCTCACTGTTTTATACTCTATGCTTTCAGATTACAAATATGCCCAACAGCTCAGCAAAGGGGATATGACTATAAATAAATTATTAAAAAAGTTTTTCCTGGCTCTGGCTGGTGTAGCTCAGTGGATTGAGTGCAGGCCTGTGAACCAAAGCATTGACAGTTTGATTCCCAGTCAGGGCACATGCCTGGGTTGCAAGCCATATCCCCAGGGTGGGGTGTGCTAGAATCAACCATACATTGATGTTTCACTCCTTCTCTTTCTCCCTCCTTTCCCCATCTCTGTAAAATAAATAAATAAAATCTAAAAAAAGAAGTTTTTCCTCCTTTTACAGAAAGTCAAAATCTCTCCTTTACTGTCCCTGGGTTTTGTGTGTTCAGAAACAAACTGGAACATATCAGCTGTTTCCTGTTTTCCCTCATGACCTCCTTCTTTTATTTTTTATTGTTTTCACTAGAAATATTGATTGAATACATGTTTTTCCAAAGAGAAATTAAATTACTATTCAATGTTTAATTAAATTTATTGGGGTGATATTCATTAATAAAATATATAGATATGTGAGCTATCTTGGGAAAAAGTCCAACCATTGTTAATATGAAAACGATTTGTGTGACATCGATGTAACCCGGCAGCCAAGGGGAGTGGACTGGAATGCGCATGTGTGAACTACGATGACTTCACTGTACTAGTCAGTGGATGTGGTAGATGTGATGAGTGAGCATGTTTACTCTTTGGCCATCACATTCAAAATGACTGAGCAAGTAGAGCAACAAATCTGTGTCAAATTTTGCATTAAGATTGAACATTCTTCTGTGGAAACTATTAGGATAATTCAGAAGGTGGAGAACTAGTGATTGGCAGCTTCATCACAACAACGTGCCAGTTTTCATGTCTCCTATAGCTTTTTTTAGCAAAACATCAAATCACCCAGGTGACTCAGCCCCATTACAGCCCAGATTTGGTGCCCTGTGACTTCTGGCTTTTCCCAAAACTAAAATCACCTTTGAAAAGGGATGAAATTTCAGACAGTGGATATGATTCAGAAAAATATGACAGGGCAACTGATGGTATTGGGAGAACTGTATGAGGTCCCAAGGTGCATACTTAGAAAGGGACTGAGGTGTTTTTATCCTGTGTACAATGTTTCTTGTATCTTGTATCTTCTTCAATAAATGTCTCTATTTTTCATATTACATGGCTGGAAATCTTACGGACAGGCCCAGTACTTCTATGATACATGATCCATACGTTGAATTGTGTGTCCATCACCCAAAGTCAAATAATCTTCTGTCACCATACATTTGGCCCCCTCTAACCTGCACTACTCCCCTACATTCCCTTCCCTCTGGTAACTGACATGCTGTTGAATTGTGTCTATGAGGTTCAATTTTATATCTCACATATGAAGGAAATCATACACCTCTTAATTTTTTTGATTAACTTTTTTCACTCAACATGATATTCTCAAGGCCCATCCATGCTTTCTCAGATGGCAGTATTTCATCTTTTCTTGTGCAAGGTAGCATTCCATTGTTTTTATGTACTGCATGTTCTTTATCTGATCATCTCTTGAAGGATACTTAGCCTGTTTTCATGTTTTGGCCACCATAAATAATGTTGCATATGTTAGTGAATAAATGTTTTCAAATTTTGGGAAAGGCATTGCTGGTCATATGGTAACTCTATTCTTAATTTTTTGAAAAACCTCAACATTGGTTTTCATAGTGGCTGCACCAGTTTATATTCCCACCAGCAGTGAATGAGGGCTCCTTTTTCTTCAAAAGTTCTCCAACAATTGTCTTATTGGTAACCGCCATTCTAACAGGTGCGAGGTGGTCATATACCTATATCATACATATGACTTATTTCAAATCATACATCTATATCATATATATGACTTATTTCAGATCATATATATGTACACATATATAGATACACACGCATATATATCTATATATGTAGATATAGGTATATATATGATCTGAAATAATAAACTACATAGAAGAAAACATACATAAATACTAAACTTATGGACTTTGGTCTTAGAGAAGAGTTAATGAATTTGACTTCAAAGGCAAGAAAAGTGAAGGCATAAATAAATGAAGTGGACTGTATCAAACTAAAAAGCTTCTGACTGCAAAATAAACCTCCAACAAAACAAAAAGGAAACTAGTCCAATGGGAGAAGACATTTACAAACAACATGTCTGACAAAGGGTTAATATTCAAAATACATGAAGAACTCATACAACTCAACACCAAACAAAAATTCCAACTGAAAAAAGGGCAGAGAACCTGAACAGACGCGTCTCCCATGGCGACATACAAACGCCCAGCAGATACATGAAAGGATGCTCAACTTCACTAGCTGCTAGGGAAATGCAAATCAAATCTACAAGGGGAAACTACTATTTAATTTGATTTGATCATTTCTGTCTTTAATTGTTTCTTCTCTTTGTTGCTGTATTTTAGGTTCAGATACAATTAGTGAAATTATAGTGTTTTTTTTCTCATGGTGAGTACCTTTTAAATCAAATGATTTTGCCAAAAAAACTGCTTTCTGAGCAATCACATTTATCTCAGCATGCATTCTGTTTCTCTCTGGCTTGAAGAATTAGAAACATAACAAAGGCCTAGAACTTCTATCACTTGTACAAACTATATACTGCTTTACATTAGCATTAAAATCCCCAAAGCTAATCTTCATAAAAAGTGCTTCAATATCTACATACAATTTATACTTATGATACCCATCTAATTCGAAGCAGGAGAGTGTTCATGGAGAGTGGTTGTCTTATGCCATCCACCCCCCAGACATGGTCTCTAGTTCAATGATAAATTAAAAATGATAAAAATAAATCTATTCATACATGTCAGGTGCTATGAAGTCAACAACTGATTTTTCATGGTAAGAAATTCTTTTTGTTCTGATATACTGCCCTTTATTCTTCTTAGTCTTAATATATTGTTTTTCTTATTACATAATAGTGGTAATAATAGTTGTCATTGATATATGTTACATTGGATTGGCAACATAAAAATGTGTTTCATTGTGATTTATTATTTATTTGTATCAAGTCAGTTCCTTGATTTACTTATTTTGCTGTACAAAGAAAACTCAAGGTCTGGGAAACACGGTCCAAAAAATGGACTGGGAATATACTGATTACTATTTTATTTTATTTTTTTTATGTTCTTCCTGATAATATTCTGCATTTCCCAACTTTTAAGAATTCTGTATATATTACTTTTTTAAAAAATTTTATTTATTTATCTTTAGAGAGGAAGGGAAGGAGAGAGGGAGAGAAATATCAATGTATGTTTGCTTCCTGTGCATTCCCTGCTGGGAACTGGCCTGCAACCCAGGCATGTGCCCTGACTGGGAATCGAACCGCGATCTCTTGGTTCACAGGCCCGCACTTAATCCACTAAGCTACACTAGCCAGGGCTGATTACTATTTTAAATTTTCTTAGCAAATTCCAGTGAAAAACAGGTACAGGCTGTAGACTGGCACATTTCTATTAGAAAACAGGGAAAGAGAAAGAGTTTTAGCAAGCTTCTCTCCTGAACTGTCCTATATCTGTAAAATATTCTTGCTGAGATCTTTGGAACCCACAGTAAATTTTATGAGAACATGACTGATTGGTATCTATGAGGCAATAACTAGAAATGGAAAATATTCTAGATACTTAAAGAAGAGAACAGGGTATAAATTACATATCAGTTAAGCTTGACTTTTACTCTGGGTAATGTTATATGATGCATTATAAGATATTAACATATAACATTATACAGAGGTAATAAATAGAGAAAGCTAGTCCCATGCCTAACTAAATTTTATTTTCTTTCAGAAATTATTATAATGTGTAGAGGTAAATAAGTGATACGTATATAGGGCTTAAAGAGTAAAACACAAACACTTGTCTACCATCTGCCTGAAACAGAACACCCTGCTCCTTGGAAGCAGGGCACCCTCTACCCATTGCTTCTACATGTACATGCCCCCCTCCACCATCAGATCAAGTTTGATGTTTTATATTATTTATACCATATATATTTCTACATTTATTAATCAAAGCTATGTGTCCACATTTATGTAAATGAAATCATATTTTATCTATTATTTTTATATTAAAATTACTAGGTTTTTAATGGAATAACTGATATTAAGTTGAACTTAAAGCCTTTAAATAAAAGCTAGGTTTGAAAATGAGCCACTTGTTGAGAAGCATGAATATCAACCACAGTTTCACTCTCATCTTTACTTCTTACTTCCTTCCAAGCCTCTAAGTACACAAACACAATACAAGTCAGTGAACGTGGATCCCCACTGATAGTCCAAATGGCTGTGGCACTTGTATGAAAATCAACACTCTTGACTAGCAGCCTGTGTTACAGCTATAGTCTCTGGGGTCTGCTGGTGGCTACATTGTTTGCCTCTTCAGACCAAGAGATGACATCAGCCCATTTGCCACTAAACCTAAGACAGCACCATTTTTTGTTGGTTGACTTTACTTCTACTTATTATTTGATAACAATTCTTCCTTTATTAGACATCTTGAACCAGCGATTTTTCTTAACCATTTGCTTTCTTTCTGCTGAGACTCTGATTGATTCAGACCTAAAATAATACCATATATATATATATATATAAACACACACATATATGTATATGATTACAAATATATTCACTATAATACATTATGTACCCTAAATATATTTGATACATGACTACATATATACACATGAAAATATTTATGTGCATGTATATATTTATTATATATATTGTGTGTTATTTAGGAACCTCTCACTCATTTAGGTTAAATTAAACATGTAAATAATTGTATTAAGTTTTTAAAGTAATGTATAGAAATGGAGTATACATAAAACTATAATATTTCATGTGATACAATATTAAAATCAACAAATCCAGCCCACATGAAAAATATGTTAAAGAATGGGAGAGACAATATAAACCTAAGATTTCAGTCCAGTAAATTGAGAGAAAGGATTAAGATAAATGTAAAGAGAAGGAATAATAGCTTAATTTCTTCATTAATTTGCGTATTTTGTTTAAGTAGTTAACAGAATGTGCCATTGAGGCTGACTGGCAATACGACCTTCAAAAATAGATCACAAATGAGAGAGTTTTAGGCTTGAGGTACTGATTTGGTTTAATTTGCATATGTAACTAGTTGAATTTGTTGCATGAATTATAGCAGAGAATAATCTGGTTAAAAGAATGGTCACTAAGATGTATTCTTAGAAAAAGTCATTGTTTAGGAACAGAAGAAATAAGAGCCAGAAGATAATATGGGCAAGAAGGAGTGCACGAGATTTAACTATAATGCACTATCATATCAGCTCAGTGCCAAACTACTGGTCTGCCAGTATCTTATTCATGTTTTCCGTTTTCATTTGTCATAGTGTGGCAAATGCTCCTGGTCCCACCGAAACTCAGTCCTATAATTTGTGCACTGGTTTACATTTCTTTCTCACTTTCCTTAATGAACTTGTCTTCTGCAGTTAGCCTTACTTTCTCTTGAGTTATATTTGTTTTCTTCATCTCTATAATTGCTTTCATCAGGACATAACCATGCCATCATACTCCAAATTCAAAAAGAAGAAAAAGCAAGTTTACTTGCTATAATAGCTCTATGGTAGACTGCACTATAATTTTCATATGAATCTTCAGTACTTTTTCTAGGTTTGATGCACATTTCCAAGCCCTGTTCATATTAGACTTAGCCACAGGACTAAACTTTGCCTACTAGAATGCCAATGGACACAATATAAGCAGAGGCTTTAAAATTGCATCTACCAATTCCTTCTCTCCACCCCAAACATACTCACAGTTATCTTTTCTATAGAACTCATATCCTACATCACTTTACCTCATCTCATGGTGTTACCTACCATCTTGTTTATAAAATCTACCAAATTTATATGCCTAACCTATGACTCTCTTTTAGATTGTAACTTATTATAAGAGTTTAGCTATACTGGAGATTCTAATAGGCATCTTAAACTTACCATGCCATTCATTAATTAGGACAAATGCCAATACTAATGGAGGACGTTAATATATGGGAAATGGCATTTGGTTATATGGAAGCTCTGTACCATCTCGACAAGTTTATGTAAATAAACTTATTATAAGGTAAAAAATGAGACTTTTCTTTATAAGGCATTTAAATGTTATTTAAATAATAATTTAACTAATGTCTAACACTGGCAGTGAACGCAAATACATTATCCTTAAGGTAGCAGAATAGGACATTTACTAAATGTCCTAAATATTTACTCTTTTTATTATTCAAATGACTGAAGCTTCTGAGTCTCAAAACATAAACACAGAAAAAGGGAAGAAAACAACCAAAAGCTTTATACATCTAATATGTGTAAAGCAGTAGGAATTATATAGGGAAGCATGAAATTTACATCTAATATGTCTTGTGATTTTAAAAAGACATCTAATCTTTAGATATTTTAAGATTACAATTTTCTTCCACGAAGTATGCAAACATTTAATATAAATCTGATTACAAAGTTGAAATTGCTAAACAATACTTTAGTGATTTTTATCAAATCCAAGATAAACAAAGGTAAAGATTAATCTTTATAAACTTATTCACCCAGCAATTCCACTGTTGGAATTATACCTTAGGAACCTTGAAACACCAATTCCAAAGAACCTATGCACCCTAATGCTCATAGCAGCACAATTTATAACAGCCAAGTGCTGGAGGCAACCTAAGTGCCCATCAGTAAATGAGTGGATAAACAACTGTGGTACATTTACACAATGGAATACTATGCCGCAGAAAGAAAGGGGCTCCTACCCTTCATGACAGCATGGATGGAACTGGAGAGCATTACGCTAAGTGAAATAAGCCAGGCGGTGAAAGACAAATACCATATGATCTCACCTATAAGTGGAACCTAATCAGCAAAACAGACAAGCAAGCAAAATATATCCAGAGATATTGAGATAAAGAACAAACTGATAATAACCAGAAAAGGGGGGAGGGGAATAATAGGAAAAAAAGGGAGGGGTGTTCAGAGAGCAGGTAAGAAGGACCCATGGACAAAGCTAAATATGGATAGGATTGAGGGAGGCAGCTGCGTGTTGGTGGAGTGGGAAAGAGTGCTTTGGGGAAAATGGAGACAACTGCACTTGACCAAAAATTTTAAAAATGACCTTATTCAAAGTAATAAGAATTCCAAAAATTTAACAGATTCACTTATGTGACAAGAATGTTTATTAAATTATTGTGATTTAATTCTAGAAACAATACACTAGCCAAAATGCAGCCTAAATGCTCATCAACAGATGATTGGATAAAGATATTTGGTACATGTATACAATAGAATATTATTTGGCTCTTTACCTTTTTTTTTTGAGTAGCAATTAAATACCGTTTTAATTTCAGTTTACCATCTGCATGTTTTCAGTGTATTAACTCCAAGAAGGACTATTTGCTGTTCTGTTCTATTGTACAGCCCATGTTTTCCCCTCTTTTCTTCTTTCAATTTCAACTAACGCTCCCTGTTGTTTCATACATTTCTCTTGACACTAAAGCTGTGTACTGTATTCTGTTGGTGGCCTTTCCTGAGGATAATTGTAAAATCTGTCTTTTTCCAATTATGAGAGGTGTTCTATAAATTCTTTGTGGTATGTTTGTCTTAAGATGTGTGCCCATAACTCCCATTAATGTTGCCCATTTAAACTTGATCTAATGCTTTCTTTTTCTCTCTAAGTGACTGCAGCCTAGCATTAATGCAGTTTTGTTTATAATCTCTAACCCTCCCCCCTTTCCTGCATTCAGTCTCTCTCCCAAATGCTTTGCATGGAGGTCATTTATTAAATTGTATATCACAAAGTACTATAAGAGCAACTACTTTTCTTGAAAGGTAAAAATACTATTACTTCTTTTTCAGAGGTTATACTGCCACTACATAAAATACAATATTTAAGCATGGCCAACTAAAAAAGAGTAATATTGAACTAAAACAAGCTTAGCTGTAAAAATAACCTGCTTATGTTTATCAATGAAACAAGGATTTATTGGAATTAATACTACAGAACTTATGTCTTAGAGGATATTAAACATGGCACACTCCTCATTTTAAAGTTGAGAAAATATTATTGGTCTGTAACTTTATGTATTACAGTAAATGTGTAATAAAATACTTTTTGAACCCCTCTTACATGTAGGCAATCTGTAAAAAGTTCCTGATTTCATATCATTTGTTCAGCTTTCAAAATGCCTCATCATATGCACATTTTAAAATCATTCAATACCCTAGTTTTTACAACACAACCCTCATCATGACAATTAATTTCAACTCTATTCCACTTGAGTTTTTAATGATATGTATAGTGTTACAGGTGTTTTATAGTATCATTTATCTATAGATACACCTCAGGACTTGTCATCACTCAGGATATATGGGTTTTAAGAACTGAATATTGTGTCATAGCCTCTTCTCTATGATTTTTTTCAGTTCTATTGAGAAATAATTGATATACACTGCTGTATCAGTTGAAGGCGTGATGGTTTGATTTACATACATTGTGAAATGATTACCACAATAAGTTAAGCTAATATTCATTTTATCAAATAGACACAATTGAAAGAAAAAGAAGAAGAGGGGAAATAACCTCCCTTTGAGATGATGGTCTGCTCTCATATTCCTTCTAGCTAACCCTCCCTTGCTGAACCTGCTCTCCCGTGCGTCTTCCTCTTGGCATTTAATTTCACAAGTGATTCAGTCTGAATATTGTGCCCATGATGTTAAGCACTCAATCACACTTTTTGCCCTCAGCTGTAATTCATTTGCTATTCTAAGTTCCTTCCACAATCACCTTGTCAAAGTAAACCTTCAATACTCCCAATCATTTCATTTCTCAGAACCGGCTCCATGCAGATCAACATTATTAAGGAAAATATTGACAGACTCCAGTACAAATAAGGTTTCTAGCTTTCTCTAGCAACCCCAATATATTCATGGATTTTTAAAAAATTTATTTTGATCAACTCATCTAACCCTTTTTCTATTTTCAACTACCACTACTTTGAACCTCAAGCCTCTAATCTCACTGGCCTTACTTTCAGCACATCTCCTTGGCCTCCTCCTGATCAAGGTAAAAAATAATAGTAATACTTTCTTCTTTCCTCTCTTTTGTCTAAAATTATTTTCCATTTTCATTTTTTCTTTCCTTCTGGTTCACGTGAAACTACTCCCTACCCTTTCTAAGGTTGTAATCTTCTGCCTCCTCCAGAATCATATAAAAGCTAGTTTACTTCTCTCCTGTGGCTTTAATCTTTTACTATATCTCCTCTTTTTTCAATTCCTACTCCTCCCACTTCCATAAATTCATAACAAAAATTTAACACAAACTTTCTGACATGTCTTTCTTTAGGTATCATCCTACAGATTTATTTTTATGAAGCTGATTTGCCTCTGCAGGCTTCATTTTGTTATCCCTATCCTTTCTAAAATCCATTACCTTCTCACCATTGTACAATTCTTGAAAATAGTGTTGATGGTATTTTACAAGCAAGATCTGTGAATATTTTATCGACCCTCACTTTTCTTAAGCTGTTTTTTTGTGTATGTATTTATTTTCTTTTATTTATCTCTTCTATATATTTTTTACTTTCAATATTATTCTGTATTGGTTTTAGTTGTATACCATAGTGGATTCACAATCGTATACTTTACGAAGTGTTCCTCTTGATATTTCCGGTGCCCACCTCACACCACACATAGTTATCACAATATTCCCTATGTATTGACCACATTCCCTATGCTGTGCTTTACATAACCATGAATATATTGTAACTGTTAATTTGTATTTCTTAATCCCCCCAGTCTGCCAAACCCTCTCCCCTCTGGCAACCACCATTGTTCTCTGTGTCTTTGAGTGTGTTTCAGTTTTGTTTATTTGGTCCTGACCAGTGTGGCTCAGTTGAATGAGCCACATCCTACAGAACAAAAGGTCGCCAGTTTGATTCCTGGTCAAGGCACATGCCTAGGCAGTGGGTTCAGAAATAATCATTGTTTTTTCTCCCTCTCTTTTTCTTCCCCTCCACTCTTTCTATAAATAAATAAAGTTTTTGAAAAGTACCATGTTTAAAATATTTGTTTGCATATTTTGTTCTTTATATTCCACACATAGGTGAAATCATTTAGTATTTATCTTTGTCTGACTGACTTATTTCATGGATCATATGCATTCTATGTCCACCCATGTTTCACAAATGGTAAAAATCCATACATTTTATGGCTGAGCAATATCCCATTAGCTATATATACCACAACTTTTTACCTAGTTGTTTATTGATGAGATCTGGGTTGCTTCCATATCTTGGCTTTTGTAAATAATGCTTCAATGAATAAAGGAGCATGAATATTCTTTCAAATTAGTGTTTTGGGTTTCTTCCAATAAATACCCAGAGGTGGAATCACTGGGTGATAAGACTGTATTCTTGATTTTTCCCTTTCCATAGCACATCTTTGTCTCTCGATATATTCCAAGTGTCTTCCTTCTACACTATTTTAACAAATCTTAAATCTACATATTTTGGCTTAATACGTCTCCTCAGTATCAGACCTATATTCCTAATAGCTTATAAAACCTCACTTTAATTTCAAATGGATATCCAAAATCCACAGTTCCCAAAACAAAACTATCACCCCTTAACTACCCAGAAGTCTCCCTATATTTTTTCTGTTTTAGTTAATATCTTTGGAGTAATAATTACTTTTTACTCTCTTTTACCTTCACAATGAATTACTATATCCTTCCAGTTTTACATCCAAATGCTCTGATTTTTTAAAAATTTCCTTGTTCAGGTCCTTGCCTATCAAGTTTTTAACAAAATTACACTACAACATTTTAATTATCTCTCTTAATAGAATAATTTCATTAGTTACAATTGTTTCAGATGAAAAAACAGAAACCTAACTCCAATTAGTTAAAACAAACAAAAAAATCATTGGACCAAATGACTGAAAATTCAGGAGGAACCTCGGGTTTCGGGTTGCGGCGTGGCCAGCCCCAAACATGCAACTAACAAAGTCAGTTATGTGTAGCTCTCTGTGCTTCAGCTTTGCCTACGTCCTGGTTGGCTCACATTTCCAGGTCTTTTTGTTCATTCTCATGGTGGTATTCTCATCTATATTTCATCAATTGAGTAATGTGATTAATATAAAAGGCTTGATAATTCCAAATACTTGATTAGAATCTATAACTCTTAGCTATGCTCAACTTGTCATATGTCTTCTTGGAAAGACCAGAGGAAGGTGTGCTTGGATGGACCATGTCTGAGACTCATGCCAATCCTATGCTGACAATATAGGAAGCTTGGCCTGCTTCCTCTCCCCCGACCCCAGAACATACTCAGCAAATGAAATAACAGATAGTTGTTATCATCATCTAAAATACAAGTCTGACACTCAGCCCATGCTACCCAAATACATGAGTGTGGTGTTCAGAGCTCTCTACACTGCCTACCTGGTCTTTTCAATTCCACGCTCACTATGTTCTAGCTTTTAACAGCTCAATCCTTGCCATCCTGGGACTCTTGGCTCCTTGAAGTATGAACCATAAATTACTTGCTTTTAAATTTCCAGCACCAGGTGTAGTACTAACAAGAATGTGCCGGGAGGAATTCCAAGCATACAGTATATAAGCTCAGTAAATATTTGTGAACTCGGGTCTCTGTTAGCAGCTGAAATTGTGCAGGAAGCAGCTAAAATGAACATTTTAATTTACCAAAGCAAATGAGGGGAAATATACATGTATTTACATTAATCTAATCTTTATAAGGACAATCTGATTTGTTGATTGCAGGAACACATTGCTGAAATAAAATTTTAAAAATAAAAACAGTGAAGACTGGCTGTTCTCTATTTCTTCCAAATATTTCTGAAATTTAGTGCTAAATGCACTTTTCCATCAGCCTTCCCTCAATTAATGACCCATAGCAACCTTCCACTTATTTTTCTTTGTAACACTTTGGCACATTTTCAAGATAGTAATTTCCCCAAATATTAAATAATCCTCTCTGCCATATTTTGCACAGACAACTACATTTACCCTAGTTTTAACTGAAATTCAAATAATTAATCAAAAGTGGATATTAAATTTTTAATAAGTCCATGCAAACCAATAGCATAAAGATGATCACAAAATACATTAATCTACTTTTTAGTTAAACACAATTGCCTTTCCTTCATAAACCTACATTTTATGTGCTGCTGGTTCTGTCTGATGTAGGAAATTTATCTTTATAGTTTGATCACTGTAGGACATAGAACTCAGTATAATATTTCACTTAAGTTCTCAGAAAACATAAAGAGTATATCTGACATATCCTAAGCACCCACCCACAGGTCATTTGAAGCTAACACCAACACAAAGACATTTTGTCAATGATCTCAAGGGAGTAAGTCTAGAACTGCAATAAATAATAGGCATTGTATTACAATAGTTGATATGCCAGGTCATGATGATCATAAGAACAGCATTCATTTTTCAATTATGCTTTCATTCATTCAAAAAACATCTATCCCTGACAGGTATGGCTCAGGTGGTTACACATCATGCCACAAAGTAAAAGGTTGCCCTTTGATTCTGGTAAAGGCACATGCTTGGCGCATGCTTAGGTTGCAGGTTTGGTCTTGGGTCGGGGTGCACGGGAAGGATAACCTATTGATGTTTCTTTCTCTCAATGATGTTCCTCTCCCTCTCATTCTCTCTTCTTCTCTTGCTTAAAATATAAATAAATACATATATAAAAATCTAGATAAATAAAGGTGTTCAACTGTAGCTATATATGTATGGTTATTTCATATTCTTCATAAACTTCAGCTAGAAAATAACTTAAGGAAGGTCATCATTCTTCATCCACATATATTGCTTACCTATCTGAACACTTACTCCATAAAAGAGGTTGACTGGTTATATTTCTTTTAGCAGCAGTCTTCATCCTCAATATCCAGAGGTACACTATCACTGTGAAACACATATCCTATAAACTCAATCATTGTTAATAATAATAAGAAGAAAAGTATTTTGCCAAAAACATCTTTCTCCATAAAGAAAATATTAAAACAGAAAGATAGAATATAGATGATGAAAATGTGGTAAACGCAAGAAAGAGACACTTCTATTTTGTCAGATGACTCAGAACTGATAAACTACGTTAGTCCAAACTCATGACCTGTATTGAAAAGACCAGGAAAGCGTGATTGAGTGTCTTGATGACTTTCTTATTTGCTATTTTAACACATACTCTAATCTATTGTAAAACTGAGATTTGGCATTAACATCATGTGGAATGTAGTAGCAGGCTTCTGTTTTCAAGTTAGTAGTATCTTAAAAATCCTCCTTCACTAGTGCATCCCCTGCTTTCCAAAGTGAAGATCAGACACATAACCTGTAACTTATATCTTCAACAATAATTATTACCTTGGCTTCAGCTGACAATAGAGGCATCAGTGGTTGTCAAACTTTAAAATCACCTTGTGAGGCACTTTAAAAAAATACAAGCTTGGTGAAATGAGATAAAACCTGGGCCTTTATGTTACTGATATTTCTGAGGGTTTCTGACCACATCAAAGTTGGATAATTATTGAATTAGTCCCTCCATTAATATTTAATTATATGAACAAACAAAACAAGAATCCCTCATATACCCTGTGTCCTGAAAACTTATATATACAAAATGCAAATTCTGTAAGCTCTCAAATATTAAACAAATATCCTGGCCCATGTTTACATATTTTCTCCCTCCTAATATTAAATGTTATATTACCATAGTTTAACCGGTATGTATACAAGCAAAAATGCTATTTTTAAAAACACTTAAATATAGCATTAAATTAGTTAAATTTAAGTGACATAACATGCAATTTATGAACACAGTAAGCTGCACCTTTCCAACTGACCAGGCTATAAATATTGTGTGCAGAGATATGAAGGTTGTATTTAAATAACTCTTCGTTTTCTCACAGTAGATGAGCAGGCCTCCCAACTCCACTGCAAACACCATATCTAGGGATGTACATCTCCAGTTTTTAAACTTGGACTCATCATCCACTTCCTCCTCCACCAGATTATTCCATGACTGAGTCATTATTAATGCCACTAAGGTCAATACACTAAGTATCTCTAGAGCATTTATTACTATCTGAACTTACTTCATCTATTTCTTAACATGTTTTGTCAACTTCTTATCTCTAGAATGTTTATTTCAAAACACTTAAAATAGTGTCCCACATATCATAGGCAGTCACAACTATTTGTTAAATAAATAAATGACATTAAATAAATAAATAGATAGATAGATAGATAAATTAATATTCATCTATTGAGAATCACCTTTCAAGGAGGAGAGACTCCCAGTCAAGATGGAAGTGTTGGTAAACACAGCTCTCCTCTCCTACAACCACATTAAAATTACAACTAAACTATAGAACATTCACTCAGAACTGTCAAAAATCAAGTTGAATAGAAGTTTGGCATTATAGAATTAAAGAAACCATATCCATCCAGACTGGTAGGAGGGGTGGAGACATGGAATGAGCTGGTCCCATATCTATGTGTTTGGATAAAAATTCAGGAGGGATATTTTGAAAACAAGGATTCCTAGCCCTACAAAAAGTCTCCCAGCCCAAAGTTCCAGGGCCAGGAAGATAAGTCCCCATAACTTTTTACTACAAAAAACAGTGGATCTGAGTTGGCAGAGTAAAATTCTGGAGTCCTAAGCAGCTCCTCTTAAAGAGTACACACATAGGCTTACTTAGACTCACTTCCTCTGAGCTCCAGCATCAGGGTGGCATCTAGAAAGACACCAATGGCATACAAGGAAGAATGGAAGTGACTGGTATCAAAGCGAGAGCTTGGGAAGGACAGCTTTCTGCCACACAGAAAAGTGGGCAGAAGTCACTGTTCCTTTTCTGAACCTCCCACCCCCCACAGAGCCACAGAGCCAGCAGACAGATGCCATATCTGAGTCTCCATCAACCTGTCTAGCACTGTTTTCCCTGCCCTGGAGATCCCCTGAGACTCTATTCCACCCAATTTATGGGCCCAACAAAGCTGTTAATAGTTCCTTTTTCATATGAACACCTAGTCTTGGCTCATGCTTCACAACTTCCTAAACCTCAAACAAGCAACTGCTGGCCTCAGTGAGAACCTAGCCCCTGTACTTCTTGCTAAGCAACCCCCAGACCTGGCACTAGCAGCAGCCAACCTAGATTCACAGCTTAGATTCACCTGGGAATCTCTAAGCCCAGCATAAGTATCCACCATCTCAGATTGCTTTATAGCTCATGTAGGCTTGCCCTGGGCAGAACACAGGTGGGACTGACCTTGGCCTGCACTACCGGGGGAAACACAGTGCCTGTGCACCCAACAGATAGCTGCAGAACATGTTGGAGAACCACCAGCCTGCCCCTGCACAGCTGGTATTCCATGGAGGCCAGAGATTGGTGGTCAATGGTGACAGCTAATCCTTGCTGCTGACTGGCCTGAGTAAATCCCTCAGATTGACCTGCAAACAGCAATCAAGACTTAACTATTAAGAAGAGGGAGTATTCAGCCCACGTGAAAGGTGCAATTCTAGTGCCCAGCTTGGGTGATAAGGGAGACTGTGTCACTGGACCCTACAGGACACTTACTACATTAAAGTACACTACCAAGACAAGGATTCATAGCAGCTTTATCTAATACATAGAAATGAACACAGGGAGGCTGCCAAAACAAAGAGACAAAAAACATGGCCCAAATGAAAGAACAGAACAAAATGCCAGAAAAAGAACGAAACAAAATGGACATAAGCAGTCTATCAGATGAAGAGTTCAAAACACTAGTTATAAGGATGCTCAAGGAACATAGTGAAGACCTCAACAGCATAAAAAATATAGTCAGAAAAGGATACACTAATTGAAATAAAGAACAATAGAGTGAATGAAACCAAGAAGGAAACTAATGTGGAACATAAGGAAGCAAAAAACAACCAATTAGAACAACAAGAAGAAAAAATAATCTAAAACAATGATGATAGAGTAGGCAGCCTTTGGGACAACTTTAAGCATTCCAACATTTCCATCACATGGGTGTCAGAAGGAGAAGAGAAAGATCAAAAAATTGAAAATCTGTTTGAAAAAATAATGAAAGAAAACTTCCCTAATTTGTTGAAGGTTATAGACATGCATGCCCAAGAAGCACAGAGTGTCCCAAACAGGATGGATGCAGAGGCCCACTCCAAGACTCACCATAATTAAAATGCCGGTGTTTACAGATAAAGAGAGAATCTTAAAAGCAGCAACAGAAAAGCAGTTAGCTACCTACAAGGGAGTTCCTGTAAGGCTTCCATCTGATCTCTCATTGAAGAATAGAAGGGATAGGCAAAAAATACTCAAAGTCATGAATAGCAGGGATCTACAAACAAGATTGCTCTACCCAGCAGAGCTATCATTTAGAATCAAAGGGCAGATTAATAGCTTCCCAGACAAGAAAAAACTAAAGGAGTTCATCATCACCATACCTTTATCATATGAAATTGTAAAGGGTCTTATTTAAGAAAAAGAAAATTTAAAAACCTATGAACTATAAAATTGCAATAAATACATACATATCAACAATTAAATCTAAAAAACAAACTCAACAAACAAGAAGAACAGAGTCAGAATCATCGATATGGAGAACATTTTATGATTGCCAGATGGGAGGATGGTGTGGGGGAATGGGTGAAGAGGTGAGGGGATTATGAAGTACAAACAGGTAGTTACAGAATAGCCATGGTTACACAGAGTACAGTTTAGGAAATGGAGTGGCCAAAGTATTTATACATAGGACCCACGGACATGAACAGTTTGGTGGGAATGGCTTGAGGGAGTAGGATTTGCTGGGTGGAGGGGGGCAGATTGGGACAACTCTAATAGCCTAATCAATAAAATATTAAAAGAATCATATATCAAGTACAAATTTCCATAATATTGTACAATTTTACATATAGTCTTTCAGGCACATGAAGCATTTTTCTATCACATGTGGGAAATTCTCTTTTTAAAAGAGTAACTTTACAAAATAAAAGTATGCCCCAAAGATTCTAAGAAATAGAAAACACTTGATGAGATCATTGAATCAATTGAATAGGAATGGAGAAGTTTCTGAAGAACTGGCTCTTCTCACAATCAATTGGCTAATTTTTCAGTGTGAATTTTAGCACTGCGTTGCATATTAGGAGACTTGAATTCTAAGGATATCAACAACCCAAAATAACCTTGTGTTTTCTTTGTATGTAAAATCAAGGTCTTGGATGAGGTAATCTTTAAGTTTCACTTCAACTTTAAGATTCTGTGAATAACATGGACTTCAGGAAGAGAATATATTTTTGACATTCCCTAATGAATACAATAAATATGTATTGGCCAGTGAATTTATAAATTTTGCAGGATTTTAGGGAAGCAAACAAAACTTGCTTCTCTAAAATGTATATTTCATTAGAATTAGAGTAACATCTCCTGTTTTTATAACACTTTAATTATAATTTACACTTCAGTAATATACAAAGTCCTTTCACCTACATTATCTTAATTGTCCCTGATAACTATATATGTGTGTATACATATATATATATATTTACATAGCCCTATGTGTAATCAAAGATGGTCCCATCCTTTTATTTCCCCTCCCCCACTTCTTCATTCCCCCATAGGGAGGTAACTGATATTGACAGAACTTAAGTGATTTACTTAGTTGAACACAGCGGGCAGTCATTGGCCGTTTTTGCTAAGTCAATATTCTAAGTGACAATATCAGAGTTATTTCCTTTTTTTTGCTGGAACTGTCTATTGCCCAATTTGCCTTACATGCTCTCATTTGTTCTTGGATCCCAAAATTCAGAGCCTGAGATTCAAGATCTCTCTCATAAGATGTGGACCCACCTATCCAACTGCCTACTGGATATTCTCTGTTGGATATTCCAGAATTACCTGTGGTTCAACATTTTTGAATGTCACTCTTAAATCAATTTTAAGCATATCTTCCAGTAGAGAAAATGATATCATTCATTATCCATTTGCTTGAATAAAATCTTGACAGTCATTTTTTATACCAAACAGTCAATCTTGGGTAGAGAAAGGAATACTGACAAGATGTGGTAAAGAGCAAGGCTGGTAAGTGAGATTACCAAAGCAAGTGCTTTGGAAAGTGGAAAATGAAACAGAGTGGAAAATGAAACAAAGAAAAGTTAACGGCTATCCTTTTCTTTCAAATTGATAAAATTTCTTTTTGAGAATTTCCTATCTGGGTAACTTTAATATCATTGGATAGAAATTTAAGAATTTTTGTAACATTTGGAAAACTATCTTTCATAAGAGTAACATTACAAAATAAAAATGCTACAAATCATCAAAAACAAAATAGTTTATCTTTGATCTCTAACCCAGAAATGATACCTTTTAGTCATTCCCCAAAGAATTCTGATAGTGTTTTCTGGTAAATAAAGTAAAAGCATATCTTCCTTTTATGAAATTTGCCTATACATCTTGTAACTAGAATTTTATTTTCTTGGATATAGATAACATTTTTATTTCTACTACTTCTATAAAATGTAACTACTTCTGGATTGTTAAAATACCGTGCAAACATACCAGCATACAGCTCCACACCACTAAACCTGTATAAAGTACTTGATAGAACTAAGATAGAAAAAAAATAAATATTGGTCAAGGAGAATATGAGTTCATTATAACATTAACAAATATACTTATATGAATATTAAATATATGTATATATAGAATTTGATTATCATTTGGATACATTATGTACACTGACTTTTACTTTTTAACTAGTAAGCAAAGAGAAATTTTAATAGAATCAGATGTTGTATATTCTTTTCTCAAAAAACATTTTAAACAATGGTCATTGTTATAATTTTTGTGGAGTTTGGCAGCTTCCAGACACACATTATGTCCTTTAACCTGACTTAAACCCATCTTTTTTTTAGTAGCATTATAATAAAGGTAACTTCAACTTCATATGGACTTCATAGCTTGTTTTAATAATAAAGAACACAGCTTGTGGACACAGAAATTTTGGGTTAAATCTGACCCCTATTATAGTAGCTGCATAATAATGGGATATGCACAGATAGTGTGACCGCACACCAGCTGGACAATCAGTGTACAAGACCTCTAAGACACATTCAAAGGAAATGACTATATATGCAAATTAACCATGAAGTAAAGATTCAAAGTATGTTCTTTTCCTTTTAATACTGGCATTTGAATAATATGGTGACTTCATATACTCCTAATTATTTCCAACTATTAAAGAATTCATAATTTACTGATGCGTGTCAAAATAATTAGCTGCCACAATGAAGAAAAACTTGTTTTACTCTGTAAAAGGGAAAAACTTCCCTCACCTATGACCTGTTTTGATTATGTTGAGTCAATAATGCTAGACAGTTCCACTCCACCAAGAATTTATGTCTCCTGTAACTACCAGGATGACAGACTGCATTCTGCTTAATCCCACTGTTCTACTGAAATTAACCATGTGAAATAAAATAAACCTGACATATCAGAATATAATGACAATTAAGAAATGTATCATTAACTTATAAATAACTTAAATGGGTACTAAACAAACAGAAAGAAAAATGAATGCTGCTTTTTGTTCCATCACTTGATTCAGATTCAAGGTCACTTTCTCAGAGATTTATCATCTTCCTAACGTAATAATTGGGTCTTCCATGGAATGAAATCATAAAGGTTGTGAGGAAGATTCAAGAAAAGTGCCAGGTGAGAGAATACTATGAATAAAATAGCCAAATAGGAATTAACCAGAATGCTATATTTTTCTCCAAAATATATTATTCTTTATGAGATGACAGGTAATATACACACACACTCATGTCGTTACAATTACTTGCAGCTAAAGGCACCTGCCACTCATGGTCCACCACAATTTACCTGGCAGTCCCTGATGCCACTTCCTTTGGGATTACTTAAATATAATAATAATTCCCTCATTAACAGAGTGATAAGTATTTGAAAGCTGTGCCAACATTTAACTCATGTCTGCCAGTTGAAATGGGGAAATATTCTTTATTGATTGGACAAAGGATTCTGTTTGAAGATAATTGACTGAGTCTTTCATCGACATAATAACCACCTCCGGAAGAAACCTGCTCAACTCAGAAAACAAAGGTTGGATGGAAAAGGCTGATCACTTTCTCTCTACTTAAGCACAGCTCCGGTTGACTTAGGTGAAAATTCCCTTTGCCTGTGAAGCAAAAATGTATAGATCATCTAGTTTACTTTAAAAGCAGAAAAAAAAAAAAAAAACCTCTTCAAATGAGAAGTTTACAGAGAAGCAAGGCATAAGAGGTCATAGATCCAGGGATCTCTCATAGAAAAAAGTGGGAATGGAGTGGCATGGTCAAGAACAAAGAATAGTTATTTCAAAAAAAAGACACAAATCACATTTTACTGTACTAAAATAATCACTGCTAAAATGTTGGTACAAGTGAAATGTCCAGTTTTGGAAAGGTTCAGTTTGAGATGCCAATGAAACATCCAAGAGAAAATGCCCAGTGGCAGAAGAAATAAATGACCGGTTACTCGGTGTTGTGGTAATAATAGTGAGTGGAAATAAACACATATAGTCACAAAAGTGAAGCCTGCAGATGGAGTGCCAGGACATTATGGTAGTGAACGTCATGGAAATCAGACATATCGGTGATAAAACTGAGAAGCATCAGGAAGAGAAGTAAAAGGAAAATCAGATGAGTGTGGTAACCCAGAAGCCAAGGGAAGAAGTGCTCCGAGGAGCAGGGAGAGATGTGCCGTTTCAGACCCTGCAGGAGGGCAAATAAAGGGGTCACTGACTCTGGTTTCACAGTGTGACTTCAATAAAAACAAGTTGGGTGAAATGATGGGTACGAACATATGATTTTATAGGAACGGTTTCAAAGATGATGGGAGATGAACAATGATAGATATTAGAGACAGGGAACACTTCAAAGGGACTTTCTTATAAAAAGGAGCATGACAACATAGCACGCTCTCGGTTCATCCATGTTGTTGCAAATGGCAAGATTTGCATACAGACTTCCAGTCATAAATAAGCCACAGAGATGTCATGTACAGCCCAGGGAATATAGTCAATAGTATCGTGATAACTTTGCCCAGTGGCACTGTGGTGATCCCATTATAAGGTATATATACATGTCAAATCACTCTGTGGTATACCTGAAACTGATATTTGATTGTATGCCAACTATAAGTTAAATTTTTTAAATAAAATAAATATTTGCAAAAAAAATCAAGAAGTTAATGAGCTGGTTAAATGGGCAGTGGCTTTATGAGCAAGTGTTTATGCTCATTGGAGTGACCTCCAGAGGGGTGAGAGAGGTCCGGGAAGAGGTAAGATGTTACAGCCTGGTCTTTGAGGGGGTGAATGGAAAGAGAAGCTGCCTCATAGGCAGCATCGGGCATCACGAGGGAACACAGGTGATTCATTCTAGCAGTGGGGTGGCAGGAAGAATCTGCTGACCATGTCCTAGAATGCAGGGAATTCGGAGTAAACAGACAGGCACAGAGTGCACACCGAGCCGGGTTACTCTGAGGACAACTGACAATGATCATAAAGTGACTGATAGGTGGTACTTTTAATAGGTGGATAATATCAGCTATTTTAAAATGCGTATACTATTTAATGGGTTCCTCTACCCAACAATGTGGTTATAAGGACCAGAATTGCCAGGACTCTCAATTTCCACAAAACAGTGATTCTTTTTATTTATTTATTTCTATGTATTTACTTACTTATTTTTAATTGGATACATTTGACATTTCACATTGTGTAAATTTAAGGTGCATAAAATGTTACTCTGACACAATATATTGTAATGTGGTTGATGTCGTAATAAAATTTATCACATAATATATGCTAAGCAAGATAAGTCGGAGAAAGGCAAGTAGTATATGGTATTACTTCTACACAAAAAGGAAAGAAGTCAAGCAAGTAGCGGAAAAATAATAAAATTATAGTTACCAGGGAATAAGTGGAGGGGAGATAAAACTGACAGTGTTTAAGCCTACACAATTGTAACAAGTCCTACATAAGCCATAGAGATCTAATATACAAATATATTGAATAGAAACCATGATATTTTACTGTGAGATGAAATGTGATAAAAGCCACAGTTCCTAACCCCAGACACTCTCTAACCCAGAACCTGGGGAGCAAGCTGTCCTGAGCCACACATAAAGCTACGAAGAATCCCAACCCTTCAGCAGTGACCCAGAATAGTCATTAAATGTACACTTTGAAAGGGAGAAGTATTACCAAAAAAAAACACCTTACAAAAAGCAAAAGCATCATAATGAAAGGCAAAGGCTATATATGTTTAAAATATATTTCAGATTAAAATATTATGTTCTTAAAAACATTCAGAAAGAGTAAAACCATCCAGATGCTCTCATGGTTTTGGGCCAAGGGGTCTGCCAGCTTAGGATGCAGTGCCTTGGAGGCCCATGTGACTGAGGGGTGCCCCGCTATGTCTGCCCACCCTGCTGCCTAGACTCAAATGTAACTGGAGGCATGCCTTGCTCTGGAGGGTTCACGCTTGCTCCAAGGACAACACTGTACCTAGTGTAGCTACTGATCCTGGCTCCCTCCCCTCCACTGTCATCCCTGGCCAGAACACCCATGAGAATGGTTGCAGGTGAGGACACCTCTCTCTTTTCTCTCTCACTTAGAGGGTGCAGCTTTCCTCTTAGGAAGTTTGAGGATTTCCACCTCTCTGTCCTGGGGTTGCACAGGAGGACAAGGTCACATGTCTACTATATGGTTCTTGAGGGCTGCACAGTACACTCCCTACTCCATCTCCTGTGAATAAACCTTGGAATATAGTCTCTCTCCTTCCAATCTCCCTCCCCTGAAGGAGAGATGGGAAGGCCAAGGTGAAGGCCTGGCAGAAAGTAGGTATGCCTCATGTGGAACAGAGACTTGGCCAGGGCACACTGGTGGCTCCTCCCTTCCTCACTGCAGGCCTGGTGTAGAGGGAAGGCCAAGCTATTCCTCCTCAAGACAGTCTTCTGGTGGCTGTGGCTTGTGCTTGGCTTCCTTGATGTATACAGTTCCAGAATGACTGTGGTGGCTTTATTATTCATCTTCCCCTTGGGTGCACTATGGTCAAGGAGCCAGCCTAGGAAGTCCTTGTGGGTTGGGGTGGGTCTCAGATGAGCTTGGCAAGGCCAAGCTGGTTCTAGTGCCTCAGCAGTGTGATATCAGTAATGGTTTGCATCTCCATCGCATCACTGCCATCCCCTGGACCAACAGCAACTCTGAGTGAGGATGACCATTGCCAGGTGCTGATACAAGCATGGGTGAAGGCTTTGTCCTCAGGGAAGGGCCTTAGAGCACACTAGATCTAGTCAAGGATGCTCCATGAAAAGCCCAACTTGAGGCCTTCCTCCATGTTGGCCCAAAGGCAGAAGGGCATCCTGGTGGCCTGGAAGTTCAGGGAGGAATTCCAGCACTGGTGCCAGGCTATCAGTAGCCAGGTGAGCAGCAGCTGACCCCTGTTCTACATTGTTTTATGACCATAGTGCTGTCCTTTCTCGGTCACCCAGGAACACCAACTTGAGGGGCAGAATATGCCTTTTCTTGTCGGAACCACAGGACCCAGGTGTTCATATAAGACAAGACGTTTAGGGGTGCAGCTTAAAGCACTGGGATATGCCAGGAGCTCAGGGTACATGTACCAACACCTCTGCCCCATCTGGGTGAGCTGCGGTGCTCTCTCGGGCATGGCACAACCACCTCCAAAGCAGGGAACCCCAGGGAAGCCAGAAGGGGTGCTATCACAGGATCCAGATGGATCTCTCATCAATTCAAATCCTGGAGGAACAGCAGGATGAGCTGGGGAGGGCCTGTCTGTGAGCTTTGAACATGTATCCAGCCCTTACTCTCTCCAAGGTGTCAACATCACATCTTGTTTAACAGTCTTTAAGAGTCAGCTCTTTACCCAGCTTACGCAGGCTCTCTAACCACTCGCTCATACTTAACACTCATAAAGTATTTTAGTGATTCATTCCAGTAACTCCTTATGCTGGGAAGTCTTTTCTTCTTGGCACCTCAGGGAATCACTGCTTACCTCTAAGTTCTCTCCTTGTATTCTTAAGTGCTTATAACACACTTCTGTCTCAACACTAATAATATGCACCAAAGCTTCTGACCCAAGTGTTTGCCTTCTCTGCTAGACTTGGAGAATAGCTATCATGTATCATATATCTTTATAGCTCCAATTTTAGCACATTCCTCAAAATTTAAATGTTTAAAAATACCTGAAAAATTCTACGTGTGCAACTGTAGATGTCCGTGCAGTCACACAGATTCAGTGGTGATGAATACTAAAATCTCAACAACTGAAATCGAGCTTCTTTTCAAGTAGAGATCTTTGTTTACAGAAAATGCTGTGATAAACTGTTTTAGAATGTAAGGTATAACACTGAGGTTTGGAAGGAAAAAAAGAAAAAATTACAATTAATTAATTCTACTCAGGAAATATTCAGGAGATCTCCTAAGCTTTCAGGAAAGGGGGCCATCAACCCAAAGCTGTGTGTCACTGTTTCTGTTTGATTGTTGTTCACTCTGTTCTGTTTTTGTCAATGTCAAAAATGTTGCTGAATTCTCTATGGTCAGAAGATGTAAAGCATGCGTTAGAGTACATATAGGGTGATCAAAATGTTGGCTAGTTTAAGGCAGAGAAACAACTTGGAAGAAGTGAAATTGGACAAAGCTACACATAATGAAGATCGAGTACAATGGGATGTGCTCGTTTCCTTACTCATGTATGTGTAGCCTGTTCCATGGTTTTATACACCTGCAGGTTCAGGTTAGATAAGGAGGGGAGGCCAATAATAAACAACTTAATGGAATGCATACATGAAATCTCCATGTCACCTTTCATCGAGGAGTTAATGCCCCACTTGAATTGTGAACCTCTGGAACAGGAGGCAGAAACAGAAAGCCTAAAACATCTATCACTGATGACCCTGGCACACTGAAATGTGACCACTTCAACTAAGAATAAGTTTTATTTAAGTTCCAAACTGAATTATCAGACACAGGGGTGATAATAATTTTAAATGCTGTGAATAAAAACATTGATAGTGACTTTAATGCATCCCTACTGAATCTTTCTTTTTAATATTTTATTTATTTATTTTTAGAAAGAGAGGAAGGGAGGGAGAAAAAGAGGGAGAGAAACATCAGTGTGTTGTTGCCTCTCATGCACACCCATACTGGGGACCTGGCCCACAACCCAGTCATGAGTCTTGACTGAGAGTCGTACCAGCGACCCTTTGGTTCACAGGCTGGAATTCAACCCACTGAACCACACCAGCCAGGGCCCTTATTGAATCTTATGATGTATGCGGAAACATAGGCAGACATTTATTTTTGATAAGTGTAAACCTGTGGAACTAACCACACACCAAACATCATTTGCAGACTTCTGTAGCTACATATAACGTCAAAATGCTCACATGCTCACAGGTTGTGATGACCTATGAGACACAAAATTTGTTCAGTATACAGTAAATAAACCAGTGCTTTACCCCATATATTTGGAAATACTCAGTAGAGATCTGCAGTTGCCAAAACATCTTTACATGTTGTTTCCAATGTGTTTTGTATGTATTTATGCATGCCTTGACCTGTTCAAGGAAGGTTTAAATGCAATGAAAATACACACACAACAAAAAATATAACTTGGCGAGGATGAATGTGAATGCAATGTTCAGTGACATAGAGATATGATTGCTTTTAATAAGGGTAGAGGAATATTTTGGCTAAATGTCTTCTTTTAATTTCCTGGCAATCATGTCTGTCACATGTGTGGTAGAAAATAAATCCCCAGAATGTTAGAGTATAGCTATGAAACTGTTTAACATATTTTAATAGATTTATTTTTAATTTAAAAAGTATATATTTCTTGATTTAAAAAAAGTCTAAACCTCACATGTAAGAAGGGGAAGTTTGTTTCCTCTCCTGTCTTGCTCTCCATATATTTTTGCTGTGCACAGATGCCTCATTTTATAAAATATAAAATGTAGAGATGAATCAATAGAGATGCTATTAGCAGAGATGGAAGATCAGGTTTCACTGATGTATTCAACACACATTTATTAGGTCTCTATGACACACCAGGCTCTCCTTTGGGCTCCTTGCAAAATAGCAGTGGAGAGAAATCGACACACGCCCTGCCCTCTGAAAAATGGAAGAGGCAGACACACATTATTCAAATGTACTAATGACTATGTAATTGCACGTTGTGGGTAGATGCCATCCAGGAGAACTGCAGGCTATTAATAAAGCTGGGAACCTGGCCGTACCTGAGGGGCTCAGGAAAGACTCCCCTATGTGGAGTTATTTTGAGCTGAGCAGATCAAGTGGGTAAAGAAGACAGTGGAAAGGGGCCGTGGGAGTGTTATCCGATAGGGGAGAAAAGAGCACTGCAAAGGCTCTCAAGTTGAAAAGAGATAATTTATGGAAATCCAATTGGAAAGAGACTAGTTCGTTCAGGGAAATCTGAAATGTGCCAGCATGTTTTCCCTGTGAGGGAGACTATGATGAGAAGGAGTTAACCGAGATGGAGGAAGAGGCCAGAACATGCAGGGTGGTGTGCACTTTTAGTGCTTGCACCTCCATCCTGCCTAATCTGTTATAGGATTTCATTTGGATAAACTGGGACACAGGACTCCAATCACGTGCAACGAAAAGAGTGTCGTGACTCTCCCATCGCTTCTATTTGATTAGGTCCTTATAAAGTCTTGGCTATGTCTCAAATTACCTAATCACAATTTTGTTTTGTTATTAGCCAAAATTAATCACCCAAAGTAATTTATTTTTTTGCTTCATTACTTATGTTAGGCTATATTGCTTCTACATGTATCCAAAGAAAATAATCAGTTACTACATATAAAAATTACCAAAATCCTTACTCAGTGTCATACTTGGAAATATTGAGAATAGAAAATCTTCAAGTTCTTAGAAAATTTTATGTCTTAGCAGGGATTTTTTGAATATGTGCTTAATGTTATCCTTTGAGATCCCTGTCAAACAAAACATATTATTCTAAGTAACGAAAGGAAAGGGATAGCTAACAGAAGAAACAAAAAACAAAGGGCAAGGGAGAGTAATGGGTGGAAAAGGGGAAGACTGTAATTGAACGACACTAAAAAAAACAACAAAATACAAAGGAAATCAAATCAAAACAAGATAAAACAAATTAACAAGAGCACCAAAAAAAAAAAAAAAACCCACAACTAGGGGTGACTCATATACTTACTTACTTACCCTAAATATTTGTAAATGAAAAGAAAAATTTATTATGCCACTTCTGTGCAAATTATATTAATCAAATAGACTCATTGATGAGGCAGAGTTCTTCTTTCTCCAGGAACATCCAATAGTAAATACAGGATGGGTATGGTTGGATATTAAGTTCAGCCTCTGAGGGAGTGGATCAACCACACATGCTGAAAGCTTTAGATAAATAATTAATGGAGAATTAGGAATTCACATGCTATCTAATCATCACCTCGTAGATTATTTTTTGAGAAGCAAGGCCTCACAGTGATCTGGTTGTCATTGCCAAGAACCAATGGCAACTCCATGGGTGGGGTGACCAAGGGTCTGGATGCCTTGTAATTTGAAATAACGCGCAGCACATATCAGCGCCTGTGAAGCATAGTGCCAACACCCACGTGTCAACTTGACTGATCTTTTCAACAACTCAATGTTACTAAAAAAATGAAAGAGAATTAAGAAACACAGGAACAAAATATAATCTGTAATGCCTAATTCTGTCTTGTTTTGAACAAAAAAAGTATGAAGATATTTTAGAGAAAAGAAGGAATGTTTAACTATAAAATATGAACTAGTAGCAATAGGAAATCAGTGTTAATCAATAGTTAAAATTTAATTTTGAAATGGCAAAAACCATCCTCATTTTTGGGAGGTTTATACTGTTGTAATTAAGGGTGAAATAATAAGATGTCTGGTTGTATTTACAATTCTTTAGAAAAATCAGTGAAATGTATTTGGCTAGCATTTCATAAGAATAAAATTATCTATTATTTATATTTATTTTCTATATGTTTGAGGTTTTATAAAATAAAATAGTAAAAATATATATAAAGAAGGTTATATATAAAGAATGCAGTTATAATTAATTGCCTCTCGCTCCTTATGACAAAAAGAAGGAAAGGAGGGAAAGGAAGAGATGGGAAGGGAGAAAAGCAAAGGGGAGATCCTGTTTTTAAGGAAAGTTTCACCTTGTTTTATAATACCAAACACTTCATAAGGTTTCGGTCCATAGTGTTACGCACCTTTGCATTCAAAGCCTGCCCCTTACCATATGTGCTCTGTGCCTACAGTTTGACTCACTGCCTAATCCTGTTATATTTTCCCAGCACCAGGAATTATTTTCAGAACTAAACTTGATAATGATTGACATCCTGATTCTTCATGAATGCCCACTAACTAGACTCTGCCCTTGTTTGATTCCCTCTGAAAATAGAAAGTAATTTATTTCTTTCAAGGAAAACCACAGAGAGAAGTAGCTGTTCTTAACCCAATTTATAAGATATCTAGCAAATTAGTTGTAATCAGTGTTTTCTAAACTACAGGCATCTGTCTGATAATGCTACATTCTTAACAACCACAGAAAATAATTTTCATCATTCCCTGTAAATTGCCAAAAATAGAATCTAAAGCTGATAGCAGCAATCACTAGTTCTATTCATAAGTAATCAATATGTTATTGATGCTAAGCTGCATGTTAAGATAAATTATGCCCCTTTCACAGATACAGAAACAAAATCACCAGTCAACTACATTGCCCAAGGTCAATTGGCTAAAAAAAAAACCCCTTCTGAGCTGGGTTTTACATTTCAGCTTTCTCTGCCTCCAAAATGAATGCATTTTTCTTTACATTTCAGATTCTATTTTAAATTAAGAGAATACTTACTTTGTAGAACTCCAAATTACATATAATTTTCCATTAGAATAAGGATTTGTGATATGATTTCCAAGACACCGATGAATGCAGTATGTTACATAGCATTTTATCTTTGTGTCTTATTACAACTGCAAATTGAGAATAGCTACATCCTTAGGCTGTTGTAGTCCTTTGCTAGCATCATTCCAAAGACCTGGCCACTAGGGTTAGTGATCCTCTACGATTAGCTTGCAGATAGTCATAGCAGCCTGAAGCAGGAGTGTGGACCCAGTCCTGAGTCTGTTACACTTGGGAACTCGGAAGTTTCTGTCAATACCCCAGGACATTACTTGAAAAGCCCCTGTTGCACTGTGTCTGAACTTTGAATTGTGTGCTGACCTTAATTGGCAGCAAAACTCAGCACTGAGTTCTTTGCTGTCTGAATATCACCGCAAGTATTGAAAAAGTCTCACATTTCCTGAATATTGAAGTCAGGGGTCAGTAACTAGGGGTAATTCTACTTCTGTAGGTTATTCAAAGACATGCTTTTAAAAAATATCTTGGGCGTAGAGAGCTTCATAAAGCCCTTTCTATTATTATCACTTTCTATTATTTCTTTTTCCTATTTATGTGAGCCACATTTCCAGTAGTAGACTCAGATTAGATTCATTTGTATCAGTGAAAGTATCTTTCATTTGTTTTCATCGCCATGTCTTTCGACTTTCAGATGAAGACTATATATTTCCTATGTTGAACATTACCAATAATTAGCATAATTGTTTTTAAAAGGAGGCACGATTGTGTGAGAACACAAATGAACAAATCACCAAGATCGCACAGCGAGCTGTCCCTGTTATCCAATGATGTCACCACCTGCAGGCTTTGCAAAGCATTGACTACAGTCCTAACTATACAGATGTCTGGTAGTTCAATTATTCTTCTATAGTTTCATCTCCAAATCTAGAACATGAATTTCTGGTTGACAGTTTTGTACCATGTATCTTTTCAAATTAATCAGGATTTCTACAGTTTATATTTTTTTGGTATTTGAATATTTTATCTGATTTGTCCCTTATTTTATGATACTGACACATATATATACCTCAACCCATTTCAATTTTATGTAATACCAAAATTTCCACTATTTGTCCATGCTTCTCACCAAAACTTGGACTTCAATTCCCTTTGGAGTGAGACCTTTCATGACACGTTAAGACATACTGCAAATTTATTACATATTTTATAAACAAACAATTTCCCTGCTGTTTACTAGTGTTTTATCTCTAGGAATGTTTTGTCAGCGTTGTAACAATTTTAAATATAGAGAAACTAATCATCATTTTATTCATGATGATCATTTCAAATTCTTTCAAGATATTGGTAAAAACAATATTACCAGTGTTTTCTTTTTAATTATATTAAGGTTGGTGATAGCAAATAAAATTAGATTGTCAAATACAAGTCACAAATTATAGTTTTCATTCCATCAATATGGAAGAATAATACCCAGAATGACTCTTCCACAGGAAAGTAAAAATTAGATACTGAAATATAAGAAATAACATTTAAAATATATCCTTGAAGTAACTAATAAGGAAGAATTCAATGAGGATTTGCAAGGAGGAAAAATAATAAATGAAAACTAAAAAAAATAGTTGCTGTGGATAATAATTAAATTTTAACTTATTAGAAAGACACAACAGTTTTAAAATTATATGCACTTAACAGTCCATAAATAGAGCTAAAACACTAACACAAAATCACAAACAAAAATAATTATATTATGCCAAAAGCAATTATTTGAGCAAAAAGACACATTTAAAAAAAAAGACAAGAATGTAACAAATCAAAATATCATGTGTTAACTTGATGAAATTGTAGTTTTTAGAATATTGTATCCTTGTAATTTTAGAGTTCTATATTCTACATACTTTCATAATTCAGATAAAGCATGAAATTTATGATAAATGATCAAATAATAGCCCATGTGTGTCATTAATATTATTATCAAACAGTCCCATTATTTAACCTTAATCAAGTGAGAAAAACACTCATTTTCACATTAAATCAAACAGAATAAGTCAACCTCAAACACCTATGGTGAAAAGAAGACATTTTAATGGATATTGTAGAGAATTTAAAGGTGATAATTGGCCAAACTACATAATTTTCGGATTATGCAGCAAATGCATTCTGTTATTTTCCTATTGCTGCTCTAACAAATTATCACAAATTTAGAGGCTTAAATGATTTAACTACTATCCTACAATTCTGGATATCAGAATTTTCTTTATTATTGTTCAGTTACAGTTTCCCCATTTTTTTCCCCACCACTCTCCCCTACCTCACCCACCCCCCACCTCACACAGAGATCAGAATTCTGAACTTAGTTTTATTGAGATAAAATCAAAGTATCAGCGCAGTTACATTGCCTCTGGACGTTCTTGAAGAGGATCTTCATCCTTGACTTTTCCAGTAACTAGAGGCCCCTCGCATTTGGCTCGTGGCCCCCTCTTCTATCTTCAAAGCCATTAACATGGCGTGTTCAAACCTCCATGTCCCTACTTCTCTTTTCCACTTGTAATCACACGGACTCAATTCAAATAATAAAAGATGATCTTCATATATCAAGGTGTTTAATTGAAGCACACACACTAATAATAAACATATGAAAAATGTAATCAAGAAACTTTCATTATAATAATATCAAAAGACTAAACTCCATAGAAAAATTTTGTCAGAATAAAATACTTACACACTGAAAGCTATAAAATGTTGTTGAAAGGTATCACAGAAGATCTAAATAAACTGAAAAACATCTTATACTTCTCTCCCTCCTTTTATCTCTCCTTTCTACTATCTAAAAAATAAAATAAATAAAATTTTTAAAAAAGACTAGATAAGATAAATAAAATAAAGAATTTTTTGAATGAGATAAATCAATAATCCAAGGACTCAAAATAGACAAAACAGTCTTGAAAATGGGGAAAGGATTTGAAGGAGTCACACTTCCCAATTTCACAATTTACTGCTCAGTGCAATAAAAAAGAGAGCATGCAACTTTCATGAAAAGAAACATACAGACCAATGGAATAAAGTCAAAGTCTAGAAATAAACCCTTACACTTATGGTTAGCTGATTTTGGAAAGGATACCAAGACATTTAATAGAAGCAGAAGTTTTTTGTTTGTTTGTTTTCCCCCCCGTAGAAATGACACTGGCACTAGGAGATATTCACATTTGAGAAATGAAGTTGGACTCCTTCAATCATGTTAAAATTATTCAGAATAGATCCTAGACATAAACAGAAGAGCTAAAATAAGAAACTTATGGAAGGAAAATCAGGGATAAATCTTTGGGAACTTGGATTAGACAATGGCTTCTTAAATAAGACACCAAACCACAAGCAACAAAAGAAAAACCTAGTTAATTTGGCGTCCACCAAAATAAGAACATTTGCACGCAATGCCATCATCAAGAAAACAAAGTCACCTCAGACAATGGGTGAAAATGTTTGCAAATTATGTAAACGTAAGGGGATTTAATTTAAAAATATTAAAACATATTTCCATTTCAGTAACAAAAGAAAAACAATACACATAAAAAGACTGACAAATAATTTGAATGGGCATTTCTCCAAAGAAAATATAAATATTATCAATAAACATATAAAAATATGTTCAACACCATTAGTATTTAGGTAACACAACTCAAAATCACTTTGTACGCATTAAGTGGCTCCCATCCGAAGGACAGATCATGACAGGTGTTAGTGAGGATGTGGTGAGATTGATACTGTATTCATTTCTAGTCAGTATAAATATTTCTATATAAGTATTTCTAATGTGTCAATTGTTTCAGCTGCAGTGGAATATATTTTGTAAGTTTGTCTAAATGTTAAGCATTGAGTTATCATATGTTCTAGCAATTCCACTCCTAAATATTTATGCAATAGAAATGTAAACACATGTTTAAAGAAAAGCATGAATATGAATGTTCACATTAACATTATACATAATAGCTGTCATATAAACTAACAGAATGTTAAAGAAACCAATGAATAGATTAATACAGTGTTTTATACTCACTCAGTGGAATATTATTTAACCATAAAATTGAAGTATTTATATGTGCTACAATATGGATGAACCTTGAAATCATTATATTAAGTGAAAGGAGACTGTCTCAAAATATTATAGCATAATATTTATGTGAAAAGTCCAGAATAGAAAAGATTTTTAAGAGCAGAAATAAAATTAGTTACCCTTAAGCAAGGAACTTATTTATGAGGGCGATGATATGATATTTGTAACTTAAGTGGTGGAAAGCATGTTTAACCTCAATTGTGGTTGTAGTGGCACAACTCTGTGAATATACTAAAAAGCCATCAAACTTCGCACTTTATGTGGTTGAACTGTATGGTATGCATGTCTCGGGATGTTTTGAAGAGGGACTAAACGAGTGCAGAGGCACTTTGTGAAGCACTAGAGGAGAGAGAGTGGGACATGGAGCAGCTGGACCAATGCTTCAGTACATTGCCGTTGGTTTTGCTTAAGATGCTGATGCTAAAGGAAGACTACATATCGCAGCTGAAATACACATTGATCAATTGGCTACGGAGAGGAAGGTCACTAAAGTAACCCAGGGAGCTCTAATATTCCTTTCTTAATGCTATCCCAATGGCTAGCACTCATTGGTTATTCATACATGTAATAATAATTTAATGTATTATATTTACATGTATAATTTAAACTAATGAAAATAAGAAAAGGGGTTCTTTGGATGTTTAGCAATATTTAAAAGAGCACACTATATTGTTATTTTCCTTACCAAAATATCAACATAGAATGTTTCTTTGAATCCCCAAATTTTTTATATCACAAAAAAGATACCATATATACAGGGATGGACAGAAGCAGGTTTATAGTCATGAGTATGCAAAACAGTTTATTCTTGTATTATTATTTATTAACTATTGTATTATTTATTTGTATTACAACTTTAAAATTATTTTTTCTCACCCCAGTGTACAATGAAATATTATTGAGCCATAAACAAAAACAGATAGAAATAGTTCTATGTGAAACACATAACTAGAAATCGAGGGCATTATGTTGAGTGAAATAAGTCATACAGAGAATAACAAATATCGTGTGATCTCACTTATAGGTGGAATATAAAAATACCCCAACAACTGACCTCATAGATACAAAGAACAGATTGGTAGTAGCCAGAGGCAGGGGGCCATGAGTGGGCAAGACGAGTGAAGGTGGTAAAAAGGTGTAGACTTGAAGTCAAGAAATAAGTAAGTCTGGGGATGTAATGTAAACTGTGGTGACTATAGCTAATAATACCAGCTTGTATATTTAAAAGTTGCTAAAAGAGATATCTTAAAAGTTTTCATCATAAGGAAAAGAAATTATAACTGTGTGGTGATGGACACTAACTGGACTTACTGTGTATTTCACAATGTACATATATATCACATTATTAAGTTTTGTACTTTCAGCTAATATAATGACATATGTCAATCATATCTCAATAAAAAAGAGATGCTGAGACACAGCCACCCATTACTGACAGTAAAACAATTAAACATTACAATTAGCTCAAAAGAACATGTATAAGTGTTGATGTTACTGAAAATAAGTCAAACTCTCTGTTAAATGACACTGCAACAACATGCTCAGAAAACGGTTTATGCTGATTCCATCCCTAGGCGGTACCCATCCTCCATCACCCTGGAGGTGGTTGGCAGCTCTGGGTTACCAGTTACACATTAACTCTTAAAAATCCTTCTTTACGCTCTGATAATCACTTCAAAGGAAAGTAAATGGAAAACTAAAACAGAAACCAAATAAACATCTACTACGGTAGGCGCAGATGCTGCAAAGCGCAGCACAAGCACAGGACAAGTGTCCAAATTTACAGCCAGGGAGTAAAGCACAGAAAATTGCCCAGCCGAACAGCAAATTGATGCAGATTGTGCTTCCTCTCTCGTGATCAGCAGATGATGAAGGATCATGGTCTCATTAAAGCCTCTTGCAAAAAATCAACCCACTGGTACTTTTTAATTTCTTTTCAGTTGATATGAACAGTTTCCTTCTTAATTATAATTAAGAGTTGCAATCATCAAAGCATATTGAATATATTAATGAAAACTTATTTTTCTCTGGTCAGTAACTATGGTATTTAGGGAGAAAAAAAAAGAACCACATTAACATTATAAACCAAATAGAGTATAATAATACTTTTTCAACTTAAAGTTATTGCTATTGTTGTATTGTTGTTATTATTATGTTTCCTGCAAATGCCTCTGGCAGAATATTATATATTTTAAGAAATGAGACCTGGTGAAAGAAGCAAGGAGTAGGGCTCAGACTGAGCACATGCACTCACTTGGACATTCGTGGGCACATACAGACCCTAACAAAAAGAAATCACGGAGCAGTTTCTATGTGTTAGGAACTATATTAAGTTTTGGATTACAAATAGTCAATACAACAATCATCAAGCAACTGAGAGTCTAGCTGGGGAGCTTAACACATAAACATTACACCTCGATGCTAGAGGTGTACTCAGAAAATTACAGTCATGCTGGGCACCTTGCAGTCAAGAGTGATGGTCAACAGACTGCCTGAAAGGGATATCTCTGCTAAACTACGCATGAGTAAGTAATAGTTAGCTATAAGGAAGATGAAGATTAGTGGAAAGTACATTTCACTGAGTGAAAATAACATAAACCAAAGTAGAAGGTTGAGCAGCAGACTCGTGTGTGTGTGGAGAGGAATTACAAGCAACTGAGCATCCTGGCATAAAGCAGAGAACAAACAGTACAGGTAGTAAAAGTTCAGTCAGTTCAACCACCAGAGTTTATATGCAGTTGGAACACCTGAATCCTACTTCCATCATTGCCCATAATTACTAATGTGTAGGGCCAAATTTTTAAAATCTTTCTGAGATGATATCTAACCTTTCTTTCAAATTTCTATTGATTGAACTGGAAATCACAGTCTGAAAGTAGCCATCTCACCACTGCCTGCAGTAATTGTGAGTCAACCTGCAGACTGTCCAGGGCTGAATTACAACCAACGAGGGTGCAAACTGTTATCAGGGTACCAAGTGTTCTGCACATGCTACTTGTAACAAAATATCACTGAATGTTATGTTCTTCTGCCTACAGAGATAAAACATCTCCAGTTGATATGAATCATCTCCATCTCAGTTTTCCCTGAAATTAATTAGTTTGCCAACTTCTATGATAGCATCTCTTTTTATTGGCATTCTTGGCAGAGAGGATGACACTTCCTTTTTTTCCACTCCTGCAATGTGATCCAATGCAATGGTATCCATGAAAAAGCCTTTCAAAATTATGTACAATCTAATACCATTTTGTCATGTATTATTTTAATAATCTTAAAACATATTCTCTACATTCCCATTTCCTGTAGGCTATGTCCAAACTTTTTTCACAGTCACAGTCTCATTCTGGTTATAGTACATGTCTCATTCTTCTCTAATTCTTTGTTCTAATCTCATCGAAACACCCAGAATTGTCCAGCATGATGTATACATCCTTGGCTCCTGTCTGTATCTATAACTTGACATCTCATTTTTTGCTGCTGTTGAATTTTTAGTAGTGCAATTGTCACTTTCCATGGGAAATGTGTTCCATTTTCCTCACAGAGCATTAGTTGAGCATTCCTTACTATGCCAACCACATTGAAAAAGTTATATATTTTAAAAGAATATTTTTCTTTACTTCCAAAGTCCATATACTATCAATGAGAAAAGTATACAAACCCATCTACTTCTCATCTGCACCATTATCCAAGCACTGTATGTCTTATGTGGACAGCTGTACATGCCTCCTTGCTTCTTATCATGCCACCATGTGTAGATCCTCAGAATCATCTTTGTAGAATGTAAACCCATCATTTCTTTCCCAGATTTTAGTTTGGAAATCCTTTGGTAGCCTCCATTTAAAATTGGATTTAAATCTTTTATTCTAAAGCTCTCCCTGATGTACCCCCTGCCTACTGCCCCTCTTTATTTCACCATCACCTGCTCTGTCTCAGACACACTCAACTTAATTACCTCTCTTGAAGACACCGTGTATATTCTTTCCTTAAACCCTTTGCACTAACCAAAGTTTCTGTTATGATGCTCTTCTCACCTGTCAATATGTGGCTGGTCCCTTTTGCCTTTCTGTATCAGCCAAAGCAAACGTCTCCACTAAGAAGCCTTCCAAAATCACATGATCTACTTTCTGATATTTTAAAATGTATTTTTGCTTGTTAACCTGTTTCATCATAGTAAAATATAAATTCAGGAAAGAGGGTCTTTCTCAGCCTTGTTCATAGCTATATCTCCAGTGCCTTGACTAGTGACTGGTATAGAAGGAACTCAGTGCATGTTTGGACAGAATGAGTGGACTTTATTTTTATATTTATAGCCATATCTACTGCTAGGTCAGGAACAAAGGTGGCCCCCATTTTTGTAGTCCTGGTCTTTGCAGAGGACCTGGGATATAGTAAGATCCCAAATATTCATCATATAAATATTGAAGTAAAGTCACTGTTTGCAAGAAGAAAAATTCAATATATCATTTATCAATATACATCAGTAATAGAGCAAAATAATGCAAACAAATTCAAATACTTTTCTACAGAAATAATAATGTGTAGTTTATCCTTCCCCATTCATAAATGAAACATTATATGAAAAATCAGTTATTTAACTTTCATGACTTACTCTTGAGCTAAATGATATATAAATATTTAATGTCCTAAGGCTGCTAGAATAACACAATTTGCTCATTGGCATGAGGATAAAGCATTTGGGCAGCTTCTTAAGGAAGTATGTTCTCTAAGTCATTGTGCTTCATTTGCTCTGATTTTTTTTTTTTTTTTTTTTTGGTGATTCCTAAGTTTTCTTTTGCCCATGACCTTGGGATGACATTTCTTTGAAAAAGGGTCAGATGGGTTATGAGTAAAACCCATAACACTGGTATTAAAGAAAGGTAGCTGACTCATAAAGTAATAAAGTTCATGATATTTATGGTGCCAGGTTAATTTTATTTGTGGGCATGATAGCTATAAAAATGAGAATACCAAAAATGTAAGTTGTAGTAATAAAGAAGTTAGTCAAAACACCTAGTTAAAATTTTGATTGTGTTATATTTTATTAAAAGCAATTTTAGAGTGGGTGTAGTTTACTAAGATCATCAAAATATTACTTTGTTAGGATCATTAGAAAATATCAGTCAGTAAACTTTCCAATGTTAAAGTGAAACAATTATATAAAAATAAGTACAGACAGAATTCTACAAGGATAATTTAATGTTTATACACAACCAATTTCACCCTTGCCTTACTATTCAATTTTTTGTCTCTAGAATTGACTTTTCTTTTTGTTACTGTGCACGTGAATGAGATTCTCATTGGAATTTATGTCCAGGATGCCGCATAATTCCCAGAGGTAATAATGGAAAAATAAATCACTTTATTTCACAATGTGCCCATGAAGCTTTTGTATTGATGCTTAAATCAAATTAAAGTAAGGTCACAGAGAGATACCTGACTCTCTTAGCATTAGAAAAAAATGAAATAAAGAAAAGTGTGCAAAGGAGATAGAAAGGGAATGCAGATATCTAATAATATTAAGACTCGATGAAATAAATCCGGCACTTAATGGCAACTCCCAGTTCTTCTCTCAGCACGTAGCCCATACTGCAATCACATGGATTATTCACTCTGGGAAGTTATCTAGTTTCACATTAAAGTCTACTTACTGGTGTGATTTACTTTATTTAGGTTCCAATTGAACTCCTGAATTGTGTGTGTGATTTGCCTATCATTGATTAAAAAGAGTATCTTTTTGCTGAAAACACTATATTTTAATGAATCAGTAAAATAGCTCCTATAAAGGGAAAAGAGAATTACTCTATTTCTCTTTTTAATGAACACATTTATTGGGTACTTATATGTGAATATACAAAATATTTAGTTTCTCTCTGATAAAGAATTGTGGACAGTATCATACCGAAACTTATTCAGCACATTCTTGATGATGTGGTAAACAGACAAGTTAATGCAAAGTTCTTGCCAAAACAATTTAAAGTTGAACACATTAAGCATTTTGAGAATTAAATACCTTCTGCAAACTTGTAAAAAGAAATACATCAAATAAATAAATTTAAAAATCTTTGCAAATTATTAAGAATGGAACTGAATTTTGACCCAGCGATTATGGTTCTGGGATATCATAAGATTCCCAAAAGCTAATCTAAAAGAATCTATGAACTTTTATATTCAGCATTATTTACAATACCTAAGACCTGGAAACAGACCAAATGATCATCAGTGGATGAGTAGGTGAAAAAGCAAATACATTTACATAATGGAACACTATGCAGGCATGAAAAAAGAAGGAACTCTCACCCTTTGCAACAGCATGGATAGACTGGGGACTATTATGTTAAGTGAAATAAACCAGTCAGAAAAAGACAAATACCATAAGATCTTACATATATGTAGAATATAATGAACAAAATAAACTGATGAACAAACAAGAAACAAAGGCATGCATACATGGAACAGACTGACAGCTACTGGAGGGGAGGGGGATTGGAGGAATAGATGAAAGAGGTGAAAAGATGATCAAATAACATATATGTTAATGTTATTTGTATATATATATGTCAATATGTTATTTGGATATATACACACATAAATATTCATATAGATATGTGTGTGGATATATATCCATACATGTGAATATATATTATATTCATATATAATATATGACTATATATTATGAATACATATATATTCATAAGGTACCCAGCCATGAGATATGAAAAACAGAGACATTGAAGAAGATACAAGATACAAGAAATATTATACATAGGACAATGACGTCTCAGTCCCCTTCAATGTAGACACCTTGGGACCTCACACAATTCTCCCAATTACCATTAGTTGTCTCATTATATTTTGCTGAATCTCATAGGCAGTTTGAAATCTCTTCTCTTTCAAAGGTGATTTGAGCTTTTGGAAAAGGCAGAAGTCACAGGGCATCAAATCTGGGCTATAGTGGGGCTGAGTCACGTGGGTGATTTGATATTTCAACAAAAAACTCTGCATAAGACCTGATGCATGAGCAGGTACATTGTCATGATGAAACTACCAATCACCAGTTGGCATCTGAATCATCATTCAGATGGCTGCAGCTTTCTGAATCATTTGAATAGTTTCCATGGAGGAATGTTCAGGCCTAATGCAAAATGTGATGCAGATACATTGCTCTACTGGCTCAGTCATTTGAATGTGACAGCCACACAGTACACATGCTCACTCAACAGCATCTATTGCCCCCACTGACTAGTATAGTGAAGTCATAGTTGTTCATGCATGTGCATTCCTGTCCACTCCCCTTGGCTACTAGGTTACATTGATGTCATGCAAACCATTCTAGTTATGTTAACAATGGTTGGATTTTTTCTGGACATACTATATCTATGTATATATAGTATGTCTGCATACATAGGCCTTACTTCCCTTATTCCCAATGAGATGATTACTTGATTACAAAGTATCTTTCAACAACATACAGCTAAAATTTATGGGATAATCACTCTTCTTTGATTTTCAGCATACTGGCAGTAATCAAAACAAATATTACAACAACATTAGAGACTGCAAAAAAATCTTCAAATATTTAGAGACAGGTCTCAGGACACAAGACTAGTTAATGAGATGAATGCAGAACAATGCATACCTCCTACTTTCTGGTTAGATGTCATCACAGCACACTAAAATTTAAGACATGGCATTTCTTTGTCAGATGCATTTAGAGAACAGTGCTCATAAAATTACCATAATATCTATAGTCTAGATTAGTTTATGTCCCTAATAAAAATATAACACTTTAGAAACTAGTTTACACGTTCATTTTGTATTATAAATAACTGATCATTTAGAAGAAGTAATGAAACTAATTTTCTGAAACTCATAACTCATAAACCACCCTTTTCCATTAACTCCCAAGAGATGAGTCAAAATAAAATCACATAAAAAGAAGCATTACTGGTGGAATGACTTCATAAGAGAAAAAATGTAAAGGCCCTTATTTACTGGTAAGTATGGAGAACATGGATTCCTGAGCCAAATTGCCAAATTGAGAACCCTGGCACTCCCACATTCCTGTGTTCAACTGATTTTGGAAAAGTTACTAGTTTTCCCTGTACTATATGTTTCCCATCAGTAAACAGGGAGAATTACAGTGTCACCTCATGTAAGTAGTGCTTGGTACATAGGTACAGTTCAATAATAATATATATTTTAATATTTATATCCTATAATATTTTCCACCATAAAAACATTTTTACTTCAGTACCTATAATAATACAGTTCTGAATTAGTGTGCTTACACTGCCATGACAAAGAACCATGAACTAGGTGGTTTAAACAATGGAAATTTATTTCTCCATGTTCTGGAAGCTGAGAAGTCCAAGATGAAGATATCAGTATTTCTGTTTGCAATGAAGGCTCCCCCTGTGCTTTATAGACAGCTTCATTCCCCCTGAGTCCTCCCGTGGCAGACAGAAAGCAAGCGATTCCCTGTTTCCTCCTCTTCTTATAAGTACACCAGTTCTATTAGATTAGAGGACCAGTCTAATGAACCCGTTTCAACTTAATTACCCTCTAAAGGACTCATTTCCAAAGACAGTCATATTGGTGGTAAGATCTTCATCACAGGTTAGGAAGCGACACAATTCTGTGCCTATCAACTTCCTACTAAATTTAAAGTGCTGATATTATTTTCTGTGATAATTGAAATATTTGTCAACTACTTCTGATAATATTCTAACCCTATTCATTCCTAGACAATCCCTGATCTCATATTTCCATAGAAGATTTCACTTAATATTGTTTTATAAATATTTGATTCTTTTGATTTAAAAATTAGCCAGTCAGTGCTATTTTTTGATAAGTAGATTTTGACTTAAGTATATCACAATCCCTGATTAATCAACATTTTTGAAAGCTCATTTCTAACTCTGAAACCTTAACTAAACATTTGTGGATTGCCAATAATTTATTATAATTTGAAGTGGTTCTCACACCAATCAAAATGGCCCCCATAAACATATTAACAAACAATAAGTGCTGACGAGGTTGTGGAGAAAAAGGAACCCTAGTACACTGTAAGTGGGGGTGCAGACTTGTGTAGCCACTGTGGAACACTGGAATTTCCTCAAAAAACTAAAAATGGAACTGCCTTTTGATCCAGCAATTCTGCTGCTTGGGACTATACCTTAAGAATCCTGAATCACCAATTCAAAAGAATCTTTGCACATCAATGTGCATAGGTTTATAATTTACAATACCCAAGTGTTGGAAGTGACCTAAGTGCCCATCAGTAAATGAGTGGATCAAAAAACTATGGTACATTTACACAATGGAATACTACACAGCAGAAAGAAAGAAAAAGCTCCTACCCTTCATGACAGCATGGATGGAACTAGAGAGCAGTATGCTAAGTGAAATAAGCCAGGTGGTAAAAGACAAATACTGTATAATGTGCCTGGCTGGTGTGGCTCAGTGGATTGAGAGCAGGTTGTGAACCAAAGGGTCACAAATTCAATTCCAAGTCAGGGCATATGCCTTGGTTGCAGGCCAGGTCCTCAGTGGGTGCCATATGAGAGGCAACCACACATTGATATTTTTCTCCTGCTCTTTCTCCCTCCATTCTGTCTCTCTAAAAATAAATAAAATATTTAAAATAAAAAAATACCATATGATGTCACTTGTAAGTGGAGCTTAATCAACAAAACAAAAAAGCCAGCAAAACATAACCAGAGACATTGAAATAAAGAACAAACTGGCAGTAACCAGAGGAGAGAAGGGAAGGGGAAAACAGGGAAGGAAGAGGGAGAGTCATCAAGGAACATATGTAAAGGACACATGGACAAAACCAAAGAAGGGTATGACTGAGGGTGGGAGGTGGTACTAGGTGGGTTGGGGGGAAGTGGTGGAAGAAAAATGGAAATGACTATACTTGAACAACAATAAAAAAGAAAAAAGAAGTACATAAAATCTTTTTTAAAAAGCTCATTTAATCTGCCACTGCAATGTAGAAAAAAATATACATTTTGAGAAGTGCTGATGCAAGTTGATATTTTTGATTTCCATGTCATTGTTCACATAAAATATGGAATTGCATGTCAGAAGTAGTAGTGCGATGGCTGACCTTTAATCATATATGAATTAGCTTAATATATATAACTTGCTGCTAATCTTCATAGCTCAGTTGAACACAAACTTCCCCTAGATTCTACTATACATGTAAATTGGTTACTTTTTAAGCAGAAATTCAATGAACTCATTGCATCCACTTGCTGCTCAGAACTTCTTGTCCCCTAGAAGCACACATTCCTCCAAGTGTCCCTGGGCATCAGCAAGTGAGACACATACAACACGAGTATCACAATTCTTCACACAGCGGTCTCCAGCTTCTCTCCACCATCATGCTCAGTCCTACTGTTGCGTGGCATAGAGTGCTGACATCCTCCACACCACAGAACAATACCCACTGCAGTGATTTACAGATTGAGTAGGTAAATCCCTACCCTTTCTTGGTCAGAACTATTATGTAACTAACTAAGTAGGCATCAAAGGGGCTGGGCACCAAACGGAGTTAGCAGCAACTAACTAACTAGCACCATTTTCACTTTTCCCCAGTGAACAGGGTTTGATGTTCTCTTGAATTTAGTGTCTTGAGTTTAGAAAAATTTGGCTGGATTATCTTTGAGGAGATGCCTTGGACCCCTTCCAATGCCTTTTCACAACCCTCCCCACCACGCTCAGATATTAATGCAACGTGGCAGTGTGATTTCACGTCAGGTAGACACAAGTGAGGGCATACGGTTTGTGCCAAATGCAATGCTTGATGTATTCAGAAGCCTAGTTTATTTCCAGGAGTTACATTTACGGGTCTCATTTTATCTGCCATTTCAATGCAGTGTCCGCTGTTTATGCAACAATAAAGGGCAAGTCATGACAATCGTTTTTCACCCTTTCCAAAATTACATAACAGATCCATGATTTGTTTCTCAGTTTAAAACGAAAACATTTTTCCTGCCAATTATTATAGCTTAACCAAAAATACCTATGAACCAGAAAAAACTTAAAAATATCGGGACTTAAGCTACAAATACATAGTTCCATAAAATGTCATTTTTTAAAATATGACATTTTTATTCTTGGTATATAAACTATACCCAATTTCAAAACTCTTTGTAGAATGATAAAATAAAATTGGTCAATGGCGGACAAAAAGAAAAGAGATTGTCAAAAAATCTGCAAGGATGAAATGGCAGTAATAAAAATGTTAACTTTATTTTATAACAGCCTGAAATGTACCAGGCACACTGCCAGGCTTGGGTATGCAGTATTTTTGGTGTTTACAGCATCCATTATATTATGAATAGGCTTTGTTACTTCCCTCTTAGAGATGAACTGGCTGAGTCAACAGAAGGTTAGGCGATTGCCCAAGGCCAGGAGAACTGGGACTCAGAAGGCTGTTTTCCTTGCCGATGGCACTGTCCTTTTTGTGAACTATGGTGTCACGTGTGTGAGAATGGGAGAGCAATGAGACTCATATTTCTTCATAATCATCAGAGAAAAACAGTACCAAAGAAGAGATGAGGAGCAGCAGGAAGGCAGAGTTGAGTTTTACCTCCAGTGAGTGTCGTTTGACATTGTGAAACTTGTGATCTCAAAGATAAGAAACACATATGGCATGTATGTATTTTGACATTTGACTGAATAATGTAATACTATCTGTCTTAAACAGAACAGCTTAGGTATTTTTGAAAATGATATGACAATGTCAAGTGTGTAGAGTGTACATGTCATGAACTGACGACAGTACAAATTTTCTACAATCATTTTGGAAAGCCTTTTTTTGTGTGGCCTAGTAAACTGAAGAGGAACCATATGATAAAATCCAGACATCCACTCCTAATATCCTCAATTCTAAACAGGAACACAACACACACAGCACTGTTTATAGAAGCATGGTTTAATGCATAAATAAAAGTCATATATATATATAAATACACATATATACATATAGATAAGAATACATATATGTTATATGTTCATTTACTTTATATTAGTGTGTATATAGGTATATATATTATATATGTTTGTCTACATAAAATAGATAAATGTCAAGAAAATGTGTACAAACTTAAATTATAAAGGAATACTTTCAGTAGGACTCCAATTATATAAAGGTTAAAACCAGAAAAAATTAAACAATATATTGCTAAGTGATACTCACACTCACATGATAAAACTACCAATAAATGCTGAAAATAACTAATAAAATACTTAGGATTAGTGGTTACCATCGAAAGGGAATAAAAAGCAATGTCTTTGTGAAGAGGCAGTCGGGGACCTTCAAAGAGGAGGGTTTGTTTTATTTACAAAGCTTGATGTTGGTTATATGACTGTTTCTTTCATTATATTGAAGTGAAATAGAGCATTCCTAGTCTTTTAATGCATATTTTCCCACAGTATTGTATAAACAGACAGTATAGCAGTGCTTGGAAAAATTAGAGACATTTAAACTGAACACTCGGAGTAATCACTGCCCCTTTACAGGGACAACTCATATCAACCCCTTACTCCCGTAGCAGTGTTCCTCGCCCACAGTCATACGTATACATCTGCAAGGGGATAGTTAGTAAGATGACATAATTGCTACGGACACTGAGAAGTTGGAGGGAAAGGAACACTGCACTCATTAAGCACTGCACTGTGCCTCCCAGGGTGTTCTGCGCCTGTTAACCTCTTTCATCGTGTGCCCTCTGCTCATCAGAAAGAGATAACAAGTAGGGGATGATCTGAGGCAATGAAGCGTCACTCAGCCCACTATCCATCACAGAGCCACTTTACAACATCAGTATCAGAAATTACTGGGAAGGGAAATGGCAAGTTCCTATCAGCCCCAGCAGGTAGTCGGAAACAGCACCAGCATTGTGGTGTTAGCACATTGGAGAGACAATCCACTGTGTGGGGAAAGTCTTTCTGGAAACAGGAGAGGAAAGATAGCTGTTGATATTGACATTGTATATTATTGTTATTACTGTTGCAGTTAATATTTGTATTTAGGGATTTCCACATTTAATGTTAAAGAAACATAGGAGTTTCTTTCCTGAGGCCAGAGGGTCACCTGTAATGCCTTGGACATCATGGGCTGTGAATGAGGGCCAGCTCTTCCCAGTGGGACTACCCAGAGCCAGTGTTGCAACCCTTGTCTTGGTGATGGAGGATGTAGATGTTAATTCTGGGGAACTGGACCTAAATCTTTAATCTTCCCAATGTAGGCCTGGTGGTGGTGTGAATGTTTTTAATAGCAGAACTTTATATCTTCTAAGTTAGAATTGTAGTTGGCATTTCAACCAATGATTGCAAAGCTACATGTTTGTGAGGGATCATTACATAAAGTACTTGAGGTGGGAAAAGAGATTCTGGGAGGTTCAAATACTAAGAGATGATAATCTGCAAATTTTGAATTTTCCTGAGAACTAACTAGAAAATTATGTATGTGAACACATTGAGACTGGTTACTTTGTGGTAGTAGAGGCTAGGGAGAAGAAGTTGAATGGCTATCTGCCCAAAGAAAAGGTAGATTGGAACCAAAAATTGGATGGGAATTTTACGGGGGAACAAACAGTAAACATGTAGCAATGAACTCACTTCCTGTAAACCCATAAATATTCACAAAATAGGCCTTAATTGTAGATAATAGGAGGAATGGTGCACTGTAGTCAGATTGGGAGATTTTTCCCATGCCCTACAAGTAATAAATAGCATTGCCGTAATCATCATCATTCAGTTCAACGGAGCACAGGCCAGTTCTCATTCTATACATATTCATTACCTGGGTCACTTTGCCCAGACTCGTGACTTGAAATAACTCCTAAATGTAGTCTCTAATTAATATCTCTAGCCTTGAGCTCTTCATTAAGTTCCAGATTTGTATATATTCAACATGAACATCTTCACTTAGATGAAAAATAGGAATTTAAAAATTAAATTCTTAGTCATAAAACTTTCCAAACAACTCTGATCTTCTTAAGGCCCCAGTACAACCATCATTTATGAGTAACTCTGAATAAAAGTAAAAACCTCAAAAATCACTGTTAATTTCTATTTTTATGAAAAATGTTAGAACAGATCTATCAGCAAGTTCTTTTATCTCCATGTATAAATCATATCCTGGATCTCATATCATTCCCACTACTGACTCCTTTGTCATTCACTGCCATCCTTCACTGAGAATATCACAGTGCTTTCCTCCTGTACCCGTAAGACAGGCCATTGGCACCCACGCCCCACACAGTAGCCAGAAACAAAATAACTGCTTGAAAATGTAAGTCAGATTCTGTCTGAACCCTGTTCTTAATATTCCAATATCTTATAACAACCTGTTGAGATAAAGTCCAAAAATCTATACCATAGTCCACAGGTGACCATGTGTTCAGGTTGTATCTTGCCAGTCCAAGCTTCTGGCTCATTTTACTCACACTACTCCATTCTGATCTTGTTTTTCATTAGCACACTGAATCTACTCTCACTGTATTGTCACTATGCACTGTATACATGCATACAATCTCTCCTGGTTACTTCCATCTTTTGGCAAAATTTGAAAAATTATCTGGGTATTATTTCTTATCCTTTATTTCCATATGGTACTACATTTAAGCCCCAGATCACAATATTCAATTCATTAATAAGTAATTTTTTCTTGAAAGCTCTAAAAAAATAACTCATCTCCAATCATTTTCTCTTTTCTTACCCAAAATCCTTTGTCTTCATTTACCAGCACCATGATTAACCCCAAAATATGCCAAATTGGCATACTGATTTACAAGTTTGGTAGATGCAGACAACTGTACTTGAACAATAATAAAATAATTTTTAAAAAGTTTTAATGACTTGCAGTATCCAATGTGAGGAGGTATACGAACAACTGCAATATTTTTACATTGCTAGTGGGAATGCCAAGTTGTGAAAAACAACACCTTGTGAAACCATTTCACAGTATCTACCAAAATCAACCACAAGCTTACCCTATGACTAGCATTTCTGTTTCTAGTATAAACTCAAGAGAATTCAGTGATGATTTGATAACAAAGGACATATCAAAGTATTCATGGAAATTTTATTTGCAGTGAACAAAATTGGAATACAATAAAAAATATATATTAACAGTAGACCAGATAAATATATTTTATATTTTTAAATAATGGATTACTATATAGTAATACAATAAACTAGCTCTAGATGACACAATATAGATAAAACTGTTAATAAAAGTGCCAGGGAGAAAATATGGTGCACTTAGGATCCTAGTTATATGAAATGTAAAAACAGGACAAAAATCAGAATAGTGATCACACTGGGTGGAGGAATGTGTGCAAGGACTGACTGAAGAGTGAATGCGCGTGCTTCAGGGGTGTGGCTGTCCTGTGTCAGAACCTGGGGTCTCATCATGAGTTTACACCTACATAGTGATCCCCAAGGGTTCACTTAGGATGTGTGCACTCTGTCGCATATAAATAGAATGGTAATACTACTAAACTACAAAAAACACAGTTCTTTTAAGGCACAGAATCATGCACTCTTCATGTGTCAGACAGTTTCACATTACTTACTAGTGAAGCCCTGTGGGCTTCCAGTTAATGACCACAGGTACATGAATTTTTATTGCTCTATTATTTACAGTGTTATGATTTAGCTAGTGCACATTTTCAGACTCATTTGATAAGGAAATATCTCTGTGGTGACAGTTATTGCCAACAATTGAATTAGATTTCTAAATGTAATCTATAATGCCTCCTAACAAAATTTCCCAAAGTATAAATTCAAGTGCATTAAAAACAAAGAAAATTAAAAATGAGGAAGAAATAATAGTTTGAGAATATGGAGCAATGCTATTTGATGAAAAAGAAAGCAAGAAACTGTGCAATTTTTTTCTTAAATAAACCTTTAAGTGCAATGACTTTTGGATTGAGAAGATATTGGTTAATCATAATTTTGATGAGCATTTATCACTTATGAATTATAACATTAAATAATTAAAGTCCATAATGATTTAGGAATTGAAAAAGCACAAAGTTTCTTTTAATAAATTTAAATCTCTTGGTCTTCAGAGTTGTGATAGGATTTACAAACATACAATCTAGTACATTAGGGTAGTGATAAGACTTGCAAATGAGTTATCTTACTTGCGGCTGATGAGTAACAATTTGTGGGTAAAATTTTAATTTTCCATATCCTGTTACTATTCTATAACTCTCTATTCCAAACTTCATGACTTAACTGACATAGATTTCTCTAGAGTTACACAGGGAAAAGGCCTACAGAACTAGCTGGAATGAAGTCATACCAATCAGTCTGCTTTCCTTTCTGAAGGCTCTAAGGAAGTATCCATTCCCCAGCCTTTTCCATTTTCTAGGGGGAACTTCTGTTTGTTTGTTTTTTTACTTGGGGCCCCTCCTCCATCTTCAAATTTAGCAAAGTTTCATCATTTATCAGTGACCATGATTCTGGGAAAGATTCATTCTCTGTTTTCAAGGACCCATATGATTTCATATAGGACCCATCTAAATAATCCAGAACAATCTCCTCACCAAGGTCCTTAGCTTATTCACATCTGCAAAATCTCTTCTGCCATGTATGGTGACATGTCCACAGATTCTGGGGATTAAGAAGTGCCATCTGGGGGTCACTGCTCTGTCTACCACACACACATTGATTCTGAGGTGTCTCTTTAACATCTAAGTGATCATGTATGTAAGCCACTGACTACATGAAGCCAAGTTCAGGGTAGACACTTTGGCCAGGCATATAAATACATGTCAGATGTAAAACTATATGCATACTATCTAACATCTGAGTCAAATAGTATTTAAAGCCTGGGAACCAGATGAGAACACCAATGGAGGAAGTATAAATGGGAAAATAAAAAGAGGGTCAAGGACCTAGTCATGGGGAACAGTGACATCATCATGTCAGGGAGAAGAAGGGGATCACAACAGGAGACCAGAGTGCCTGGAAAGTGGATAAAAGTGAAACAAAGGCTGTGGTGGTCTGGAAGCCAAGTGTCTGGTTCAGGATGAGAAGTGAACAGCTGTTTCATCAGCCGAGTAAGATGGATATGGAGAAGTGATCATTGCATTTTGAAAAGGACTGCTATATCATATATGGGGGAAGTTTCAATGGATTGGGGGGAAGAAAGCCAGTGTGATAATGGTTTAAGGATATAGTATTGTTGACTGCAATAACCATGTTGTGCATTAGATCTCAACCACTCAATCAACTTCTTATTGCAAGTTTACACCCTTTGACAGCATCTCCTCAATTCTCCCACCCCCTTAGTCCCTGGTAAACACCATTCAACTCTCTGTTTCTGTGTCTTTTTTTATAGATTCTGCATGTAAGTGATATTGTAAAACATCTGTGTTTGTCAGACATCTCACTAAGCATAAGGCCATAAGATCCATCCAAGTTGTGACAAATGGAAGGATTTCTTTCCTTCTCATGACTGAATATTTCATTGCATGCATAGAGATACCATGCCTTCTAAATTTATCCTTTTACCCATTAATGGACATTTAGATTATGTCCGTATCTTAGCTATTTTGAATAGTGCTTCAATAAAAATGGAAGAAAAGATATCTTTTCACTAACTTATTTTCATTTCCTTTGGCCATTACCCAGAATTGGGCTTGCTGGGCCATATAGTAGTTTTATTTTTTACTCTTTTCAGGAAATGTCATACTGTTCCACCATATATATATATATATATATATATATATATATATATATATCATGCTGTATACTATGTATACATGTATACACAAGTTATTTCTGTCAATTAAAATTAAAGTATATTAAAAACATGAAAGGAGAAGAATTAAATTATTGCATTTAATCAGTGCAATGAACTCTTTTTAAAAAATTTCCAGCTAAGCTAAAAGAAATGTAGTGACAACAAAAAAACAAATGTTTATTTTGTTTAATTTTATTCTTTAAAGATATAAATAATGGCAGGTAGACATGCCAGTGAAGTCAAAAAAGCCAGAAAAAATTTGAGAAAGAAACAGTTGGAACAGCGCCCTGAGTCTATCAGTGTTGGCTTTGTGAACCATTATGGAACGGTCAGCCTCAGGTGAAAGCTCGTGAAGATCACCTACAGCAACGAGAGAGAACAGAGGAGGTAAATGTGCATCTACCCCAGAAGATTTTATTTCTTTGGTAAAGTTGTCAGCAGGGCTGAAAATGAGATGAGGAAAAAAGAGTTGCAGATTTGAGGAGACAGAAAAGGTGTGAAGCAGGGGCTACAGACAAGACTGCATGGAAATGGGTCACTGCTGCCCAGCGTTTTAGAAAGTCCAGCTGGAATTTATGAAATTGCATAAGATATGAGAAGAGACAGTGTTTATGTGCATTAATTCATTTATACATGCATATGTTTTAGTCCATAGTAGGACTAATACTCATATATGCTTACAATTTGATGTGGCTGCCAAGAAAAGCTAAGTTTATCTTTAGTGCTATAGTGAGAAATGCATTTATCCATAATATGGGTGACAACATATTCTACTGAGTTCCATAATGTACTTTTAAAGAACAAGGCTTCAGAGCAGGGCAAAGCAATATTCAGCTGAGTGAATAAAATAGGTGGAAACAGGTGATACACATATAGAAACAATGGAGAAAGCATGCTTGGTTTGTGGTATTTATCTGTAAGTCAAATGTGGATAAAATTTCAAAGAATAAAACAATCAGTTGGGGAGCAGACTAGAGATCATTTAATAAAAATTTCCACTCAAAAACAGTTAGTTGTGACTCAGTGGAAAGAGCCTAGACTAGGAGGGATAATCTCAACCCTAGTCCCTGGTGTGCAATTCATGCCTTGGGGAAGGTACTATCTCTGGCTCTCCCTTGTGATTATCCCCAGTGAGCTGTATGGTACATTTTCAAATAAAAATAAACAAACAAATAAAGAAACCTACCTCAATCACTAGAATAATATCCCTGAGCCTCAGTTCTTTTATACTCATTTAAAAATGGAATAATATAAATTGCTTTAGCTACTTTGTAGATATTCTGTGAGAACATTGTTGATGGCAAACCATTTGTTTACACATTGCTTCTAAAAATGAAATCAGTTTTATTCATTATGCATTGTTTCATTTCTCTAGTAAAATATTAGTCTTTATCCTCCAAGGTTTTCATCCTATTTTGAAATCTTGTGGGTGGAAATGTTTAGTATCAGATCTTTTTGGGTAAAATTTACCACTACTAACAAAAATGTAACAAACTTAGGAAATTTCTAGAATCACCTGTTTAAATTAGAAAATTCTTTCTGATTTATTGTCCATGAGTATCATTTTACATCTCAAATACAATTTTATTTTTAAAAAATCAAAACTATAGTATTTCCCTTCATACTGAATTTTCAAGACTGATAAATCAAGTGTTTTGCGACTCTTGAGACCCCAATTAGGTTTCAAAGCAGATTAGACATAGGCAGGTAAACAGCATAAGCACAGCAATACTTTATGTTCTAGAAAATCCTTAAGTGCAGGAGGCCCCTAAGGGAGCATAATCCTAGTTCATGATCCCCTGCTTATGTGTGTGATGTTGGAGGGGCAGGGAGTCCTTGTTAAATAGCTCTAATGTTGGCATTGCCCTTCAGTTTATGCCCCTGACTCAGCTGTTCTGAACCACTGAGAGCTAGTATATCTGATCTGTATACTTGTTTTGCATGTATAATTTTAATATATGATTTTCATTTAAAATTTGCATATTCTCTCCTGTAGTACTCATATGTGCATAGAAAATAGATATAGGATGGATATGTATTTGAGTTCAGTGAGATTTACAAGTCTGTCTGAAAGAGAGCATGATAAGAAATCAATTATAATAAAACAAGTGTCCTTATTCTGGAAGAAATAAAGCAATTCTCACTAAGCTTTCATTTTAGTTTATGTTTGTCTTTGAGGTAATGCAAAGGCAGCAAACAGGGTAATCCCGGCTGGCCATAGTCTCAAGAAAAGAAGACATCCTCCCGTATAGGGAAATAACCATCATATCTCAAGAGTTCTATTGAATCTTTATTGACCAACCCCTTAATAAAACTCCTTCATTGCTCTGTCAAGATCTGCTGAATGAGTCAGAGATAAACCAAAACAAAAAACAAACAAACAACAACAAAAAAAAACATGCAGTGTAGCAAAAGTGAGAATTGCTTTTCTCCATAAATTATGTACATTTTGCTGGCGGAAACTGTCTTCCATGGTATTATTTTCTCCACGGCAACTATCTCTCCAAGGTGACTATTTTATATTTTTCATTTAGAGATCCACAGATCAAAGATATCTCTATTAACAAAATCATCAGTTGGGGTAACAGGTGAATTTATCTAGCTTCTTTAGTGCCCAACTGGGTAATTTTCACATTAGATCCTGAAATTAAAACATCAATGAGAATAAAAATGTGATGATGGATATAAACAAAGATACAAATCTGTTTAATTGTCTGTATTATGAGACAGATTTTTTCCCACATGTTGAATGGCAAAAACCTTAGCCATTATCCTGTTTGAAGTGAAAGTCATTAGTTTACATGCATACACAATTTGTCATATTTTAAAAAATATTTTATTTATTCTGGCTGGTGTAGTTCAGTGGATTGAGCACACGCTGCAAACCAAAGTGTCGCCAGTTCGATTCCCAGTCAGGGCACATGCCTAGGTTGAAGGCCAGGTCCCCAGTGGGGGCCACATGAGAGGCAACCACACAGTGATGTCTCTCTCCTTCTTCCTCCCTTTCCCTCTCTCTCTAAAAATAAATAAATAAAATCTTAAAATATCTTAAAAGATTTTATTTATTTATTTTGAGAGAGAGAGAGAGGAAGCGAAGGAGAAAGAGAGGGAAAGAAACATCAATGTGTGGTTGCCTCTTGCTCGCTCCTCACTGGGGACCTGGCCTGCAACCCAAGCATGTGCCCTGATTGGGAATGAAACCTGTGACTCTTTGGTCCACAGGCCTGCACTCAATCCACTGAGCCACACCAGCCAGGGCAATTTTTCTTAATTTAAAACTAAAGAAAAAGGTTGTTTGGATGAAACAAAAAACAACTGTGTGCACTTTGTCATTTTGTTCACTTTTACCAATTGCTAACTTTTGCACAGTTTGCTTATTATATTATCTCTATTATCTCCCTTTACTTCGTATATGAATATGTGAATGAATAAATATGCAGATGTATGTAAACACATAGAGTGCATGCATAAGTACTCTGTACATATGCATGCACACATGCAAATATACCTGTACACACAAGTTTTTAGAGGTACTAAAATTTAAGTTGCAGACATCATGCACATACTTCAGTGATTGCTTTAAAGATTTTATTTATTTATTTTAGACAGAGGGGAATGGAGGGAGAAAGAGAGGGAGAGAAACATCAATGTGTGATTACCTCTCAAGTGCCCCTGTCTCGGGACCTGACCTGGCCAGCAACCCAGGCATGTGCCCTGAATGAGAATCTAACCAGCAACCCTTAGTTCGCAGGCTGGTGCTCAATCAACTGAGCCACACCAAGCAGGGCATCTTTCTTAAATTAGAAATTTTACTATTTACCTAAGTGCAATTGTATAATTGTGAAAATCGGGAAATTTAACAGGACAACACACTATTATCTAAGTCACAGTTAACATTAATTAAACTTCTACTATGTTACAAAACTACTTTTTATATCTGACTAGGACGAAGTCCAGTGTAAACATTTAAAAAATGCACTGGTGTTAAATGGATTGATATTTTATTTCTATCATGGTTTTAAGGAAAAGGTCAATGATATATTAGATACATTTTTCAAATCATTGTTAAAGATTAAAATCTTTAGGGGGTCATTTTACAATTTTTAACATCAAAACTAGATAAACAAAGCAAGAACATTTTATGTGCAAATACACATATGCAACAAACAGAGATAAATGAAATGTATTTAGGAAAGTTTCCCTATTTCAGGGTTACTTTAACTGCAAAGTTGATTTAGCCTCAACTATTCATTGTTATGGTTTGTCAGTTAAATTATAGAGGAGGGCATCTAACAGGAAAGAATTCATATTCTCAATACAGTAAAATTTCACCCTGGTTTTTTACTGGGAGAGCAAGCAATACCTGACTTTTATTTTTATCACATCGGTCTGCTGTGTTAGAAATCATACATATTTGCTATAACAGATAGTGACTGATTTCGTCTTAGCACCAAGATTCTAGAAGTTCTAAGAGAATATTTGATTGAGATAATAATGTTACAAACCAGGGGAAAATATAACAAAAATATAGCCTATTTTTCACTAACTCAAAACAGTACAGAGAAAGAATTTTTCTCCTTCAGCCTCCAATACTACTTTTCCATATTAAATCACTGTTTAATGCCTTATTTTAAAAAATATTTTGTACCTCCTTGATTCATGAATCTAAATATGTTTCTATTTATTTTATCTTATTATTTTACTTTTGTGGATATCTATTTTTTAATTTTCTTTTAAATTGACATTATTGAAATGATATTGGTTAATAACATTTTATAGGTATCAGGTGTATGATTCCATAATACACCCTCTGTATAATTTTATTGTGTGTTCAACCCCCCAAGTCAAGTCTCCTTCCATCGCCATTTATCCCCCTATACCCTACCCTATTCTACCTCCCCACAGTCCTTTTCTCCTCTGGTAATCACCATGTTGTTGTCTGTATCTGTGGGAATTTAAATAAACCACTGGTTTGCAGTGCCTCTTTAAAGAATTAAATATCATATTTATGTAGTAATACGTTTTCAAAATGCATTGACTAAATATACTTGTCTTTTCCACGAGTAAAAACAAACACACAAACAAAAATTAGCAGCTCCAGGTTTTCATTACTTTCAATTAAGAACTGAGGAGTCTAAATTGGGAAACTTTCTAAATTCCTTAAAATTACATCTCTGAGGAGCTTGTATTAGAATTTGGATTTCTGCTTCCCAGTAGGGCCTGCTACTTTTAATGTGCAATTAGAGGAAGCAGAGAAACCTTGTTTATACAAATAGAAAGCTAATGAGATGGTACAATCAATGTGAATACACAATCATTTAAGAGCCACAACTCCACCACTTAACGTAGCTCCTAACAAAGCATTAGCTGCAGTCAAGGGAGTAACCTGAATGAAATTAGCTTCTCTCTTGTGTTTTTTCTACGATCTGGGTTGAACGCCAGAACCTCATTATCAACGCCTACTCCTCTCTTAAAATCATCCACTTTGTTTTCTTAAAAGTTCCAGCAATTATTATTCTATTTAGTGGAACTCTAATGCAGAATTGTTAGAAAATTTCCAGGTAAACATTCATTCTGAGTGCAGATAATATTTTTAGGAGATAGTGTATTTTCTTGTTACTAGGCAATGGTATTTTTTCCCCTCTTAAAATTTAGTTAAGACAGTGTTTGCTTTCAAATATGACCTAGTTACAGATTTAAATTGTGTAAATAATTTGAGAAATCATATAACTGCATTTCTCAAGTTATATGTCAGGGAACCACCACACAGAATTTGGCTAATCTACCATTTGCCATAAGAACACTGGCTAGAAATGTAAATTTCTAGACTTCCAGGACAGACTCATGTTCATGATGACATCCCCCAATGTCTTTCCCTGAATGCCATTAGCAGTAGTAGCAAGTTGTTTCCATTTATGCAAATAATGAATAAACATTTTAAAAGAAAATGATATTTAATAAGAATAATGTGTTCACTGTTAAAGAGATAATAGACCACACTACTTTTTTCTTTTTGTGTTTGTTTAGTCTGATCCTGTGTATGAATTGTGAATAAAGCTAAAGAGCACATAGAACTGTCTTATTATTCACTCCTCTGTTTTAAGGAATGAGAAATAATCTGTAAAATTTTAAAACTTATGTTTAAAGGGTGCTAAACTGTGTTTTGATGAAAGAGTTGCCAGCCCTTCCCTAAGATGCAATTCTGTCACACTACACAGTGTTTGCAACATATTGCAATTGATTGCTGGGCAAAAGAAAGAAAAACAACCCTGATCGCTGCCAATATTTGTATGTAACTAGATAGCCAGTCTTCCCCAGCAGTGAGAACACTCAGATTTTAAAACTGTTTGCAAGGTCAGAGAAGACAGCAATAAAAAACAACTTAGTCTTTGCTCTAAATTGTACTGGCTATAATTTCTCTCCCAGTAAAAAATAACATGGAGTTTATCATTATCTTAACAATCTTAAAAATACTTAATATGGTTGAGAGCAGATTTTTACTTTGTGAATTTATTGAGATAAATTCTAAATATAGTAAAAAGGTTTTATGTACATATATGTTTCACTACAACTGTACATGATAAAAATAGAAAACTGGAGATGACCTAAATAAAAATTATAGCAAGCTTAATTAAACTATGAGAACCAATTTAAACACACAAAATAGAAGAGAAATAAAACTATATTTTAGAGGGTCATACATATTCCAGATATCTTTCATTTAATCACTCTGTCATGGACACAAAAATCTCCCTTACTTCTCCCATCTACATGAGTATTAGTCTGTGAATTTTACAAATGAGAGAGTTAGTTTTCACAGTGATGGAAGACAAAGGCACGTGGTCTGTAGGTGATGACAGACCATCTATGTCACGTATTACATTATTTTTACAGTTAACATTTTATATCTCTACACTCTGCTTTCATTAGAAATTTAAATACCCTGTAGGTTGCTCTAGGCTAATTAAAAAATATTAAATAGAAAACATTCTTTCATACAAATTACTCTTTATTCTTAAAAGTACTTATTTTGAGCACAAGTTTGATGCTTCGCATAAGTCTCACTGTAGTAATGCTTTCTCTCATTTTAATAACATTTGTGATGTAGAATACTCAGCAAAATGACAGTTCATCACCCACTTTAATATAATAAAATATCTGCAGGCTTCTTTTACTTTAGTGTTTAATTTTGTTGAAGTCCAAATTTCATCCAAACAGATTTTTGGATCATATGTCATGAGCCATGAAATGTTACAAAAATAACTGCTTTTAACTCAGTAAAGATTTAATGTTATAACATTGAACAAATTACAATCAGTATGTCCCAATATTTTGGATATTGTTTGTGGAGACCTGACTAAAAGAAGACAAACAATACAGGTAATATTTTAGTACAAAAGCAGTGGAGGGGGGTGTAAGCAAGAGAGAAGGAGGGGAGGGGAGGGGAGGGGAGGGAAGAGGAAGATTAAATTCAACACTCAGCAATGATGATAGAATTAGTTGTAAAGCATACACAGTGCACTGTGGCAGCACACAAAATGTTTTTTAATGGGAATTATTATATGATCTTGTCATTCAAAGTTTTTGACTTTTAAGAATTCTCATTATAGCAAATTTCCAGAATAAAATGTATAACATCATTTTTTGCATGCAGGGTTTTGCCAATCTAATATTTTTTTAAATAACATGATTGCATATAAAACTCAAACTAACTGACCAGTTACTCTTTTTGGAAATCTTTCTATGTTTAATAAATTGTTACATTTTGTTAAACCTAAACAAATGTTTTTCATATAGCTTTGTTAACTCATCAAAGTCACATAAGTGACTTGACTCTCTCTGTATCTTCATTTTTGAAGAAGGTAGAATTGTAGTGCATAGTCATTTCCAGTATGTTGACCAACATATATTAACAAAATGTTATAAGGCATTAAAATATAATTTAAGAATTCAGTGGGTTTTCAAACTTCAACGATACATCTTTAGTTCTAAACTCCTTTGATAAAACACTAACACGCACAGCATGATCCCAAGATTTGCTTATAAACATTGATATCTAGCACTACTAATTGCTTTTCACTATGGAGATGCTATATTATTTCTAAACAGTAACAGCAATTAGATGTTTATATGATCTTCAGGTAAATTTTATCTTTAACCACAACTATATAGTATGGTTATCTCCATCCTACATAAAAAAATTAGAAAAAGAAAGAAATGGACAGGTTATACAATTTGTCCAAGGTTACATAAGCAGGCTGCAAACCTAGGCAGTTCAAGTAAGTATTCTAGCCACTCTGTTATGATTTCAGTTAAATTAACTTAGACTTCATTTAAATGGATTTAATATCAATGCAGCTAAATAACTACATGATATATCAATATTACTCACAGAATGGTGTTTTAGGACTCACAATCTTTCAAAAATACGAAGGGCAAAAATACTAGGAGAACTAGAAATAAACCATAGTTTTCTTCGCATCAAAATCATCCATCCATCCAGAGCTCCTGGCCACAGAATTAGCCTACAAAGAGGATGCCGCTCAATTCCTCTCAATATATTGATCACATATGTTTGTTTTAGTCAAGCTTCTCACAGGGAAAACACTTTTTTTCTGGCTGAAAACTTTACTTCTCAAAATCTATGAGAGAAGAGTGTAAGAGAAGCAGGTGGAGCAAAAATCTGGAGATGAGACGAATTTAGAGTAGAGCCAGGCAGATGGCACAGGGGTGGGGGAGTGAAAGCCAACACGGTGATTCTGCACTGAAGGATAAGTCCAATGACTTGTACAATTGTCTGTGTGGGGCACACAGTATACATTCTCTACCTCTTATCAATTTACAATTGTCAAAAAGGAAATCAACAATGGTTAGCTCCGCCTATGATATGCGTAGACTCGTATCTGGTGCATGTGAAAAGTGTGGTGTTATCCTTAAGGTTAACAGAGACGGGGCGAGAAAACCCTGGGTCACGCTGGTGTATGGATTACACACTGAATCCAGAGAAATGCAGACAGGGTTTGCGTGAACTTTTCCCAGAAGGAAACAGAATGAATGCTTTTAGACACTTATTTCACATTACTTGAAATTTTTTTAAAAAAGTGTTTAGCTCAATATAGATGACAAATTTTAGAACTGAGAATAGGGTTTTTGTAGCATAGTTCAAATGATTGTCAATAAATTTCATATCTACACTATTTTAATAATTTTCTTAATATCCCATGGTTATCTTGGAAAAGTGAGGTGTCTTAAATATGTATAGCTATTATAAATTTTATACTAAATTACATACATAAAAATTGAAAACTATAGTAGAAATCAAATGATATGATAAATTACAAGTGTTCTCATGGTGTATTACAAATTTTCATATGCTCCATTTAAACAGATTTAATTAATGAGAAAAACAAAAGAATAACATATTATAGACATTTCAGTTACACATCAGTTCTTGGGAGTGAGGCAGTCTGCAAATGTTCAGAAAGCATCATATGAATACGGATTTTGAGTCTCGCTGGTGTTTAACTTGAAATGTTCTGTAATGATGTCTCAAAGGAGATGTTTTCCTTACCTTTTGTTCTTTGGATCCCAGCCAATCCTGTCTTTTTAGCAATGTTAGAACATGGATTATCACCTCTTCCTCAAATATTTCCACTTCTCCCTGTTACTTCATTACTCATGTCAGTATTTCTAATGTTTAAGTCTTCCTCACCTGAGTGTAGACCTCCTTCATGAAATATCCCCTTGTCAGATACCTTGCTCTCTTCCCCTCCCCATCCCCCTTAATGAAAACATCTGTTAGAGGATGCCTCGGGCTAACTCTCAGGGTTTCATCAGTAAAATATATCCTCTCACTTTAGAATGGCTTCTGCACACTAAGTCAACTGGTTACCTTGTGTTGTTAAATTCTATAAAATTGTTTTTCTTTTCATCATTTATCTTCTTGTTCCTTCTGGTAAGCTCTGACCATTTGAACTGTCTCTTTTTTTTGGAAAGCTCTCTTTGGCCCAATAATTCTGTTTTTTTTTTCTTCTATTAATATCTCTCAGAAATCCCTTTCTCAGTTGCTGCTTATTCTTCTTTTCTTAAGCTATTTATGTTGCGGTTTCTCACAGCTTAATGTTTAAGCTATTTATCTCTTATCATATACAGTTTCCAGGCTCCTTAAACAATTTCCTCTTTACTAATGGACTCCATTTTAAGCTACTTGCCCAGAGGCCTTCCGACTCATGCATCCAATTAAATACTGTGCATTGCTACTCAGATACCTTAAAAATGTCTCAAAACAGACATCTTGAAGAGTAAATCCCTATCAAACCTCCCAAATATTTCTTTTATCTGGAAATACAACTAATGGCAATGCAATTATACAGGCCATGCACTTGAGACTAATTTTCAACATCTCCATATTTTTATTACAAATAATAGAATTTATTACAGTGAGGGGAAATAGCATACAGAAAAACTATCTTTTATATGTATGCAGAAACAGTAAGTTAAAGATATGATCAAAGAAAAGAATCAATAGCAACAAAACAAACAAAATCCCTAAGACTAACGTTAAGAAGAATGTGCATAATCTGTGTTAACAGAATTTGAAAATGATACCCAATGAAATATACTTCAACAAGTAACATTATGTTCCCGGATAAAAAGAAATATAAGGAAGCCAACTTCCTGATTTGTTTATAAATTTAATGTGATATAGATCAAAATTATCATCAACATCTTCAAAACTAAAACAAACTTATCTTCAGTTCACCTGTTAAAAATTTGAAAAGACAATTCTGAAAAAACAATGAATAGAAGAAGCTAACCCAATCAGATATAAAAATATATTGCATTATAAACCTACAGTAATTAAACCTCCTTCTTAGTCACTGTTTATATTTAATCTGTATCCAAGTTTTATAAGTTCTATGTATAACAATATTGGCTTTCTATGTCTCCATATCTTACCACTCCCACCCTTGGCTAGCCTTCACCATTTCTAAACTAGGCTACTGCAATATTCCCCTAACTGCTATTTTTCTTAATCTATTCCTACTCACCTTTAATATGTTTAACAAATCAAAGAAATGATCATATTTTTATAACAAAAATTTGTCCACACAAACTCTCTAAAACTATTTAATGGCAAATAAATTAATAAATGATGTGTATATTATAGTTGCAAAATAACTTAATGGTTTCCTCTGGCTCTTAAAGATAAGGAGCAAAAGGCTACGACTGGCTAACAACACCCTGCCCAGGCTGTTCCTGTCTCTGACTCCAACCACCTCTCACTTCCTGGCTCAATCTGCACTTCAGCAACTAGCCATTCTGTTCAGAGTTGTGCTGCCTCCTCTTTTCACTCCTATATGAGGAAGTTTGCACACATTGGTCCCTCTCCAAGGGTGTCAAACCTTTGGGCATCTCTGTGCCACATTGGAAGAAGAGTTGTCCTGGGCCACACATTAAATACATTGTGACATGTAATCACAAAAAAATCTCATAATGTTTTAAGTAAACTTATTATTTTACGCTGGGCTGCACTCACAGCCATCCTGGGCTGCATGTTGCCCATGGGCTGCAGGTTGGACCCCCCCTCCCGCCGCTCTACATAGAATCTGAGACGGATGCTTCACAATTAAATAATATGCTCCCCCTTTGTTTTGCATAGTACTTCGAGGATTTCCTGTCTCCCCAAGGGAGAGAATCATCCTTATGTATCTTGGCGTTTTAGTTAGGAACAACTTCCCTTTACTAAGGTTTCGGTTGTATTAACTCAGACTTCCTTTTGGGAATTCTCAATGAATTATCATCCTCCTTTTTCTTCAGTTTCGACATTTTAATCTTTGTGTGCATGTATGAGTTGATAAGAAGACACTGGAACTGTACTCTAAGAAGCCATTTATTGTAGGCAATGGGATTAAAGTCAGACTCTCCTTAGCGACAGTTTTCACCACCCAGAGTTAATAACAAGCAGTCTGACAGTGACATGCTGTTGCCCCACTGGGCTGTGGGCTCCTTCGGTCCACCTCCTGAAACCTGAGGCGGTGTGTGTTCAGAATGATCTATTCTAGTCTACATTACTGTGGTTTCTGCTTTAAAGGCCTAAGTGACACTCCACAATTAGATAATTAAGAATGGTTATTGTATTAGTTGTATGAGTGCCATGATGTCCAGAATTAACTCATTTTTACCAAAGCCCTTAGTATAATAGCTAAAAGCATCAAAAAAGTTTAAAAACCTATTTACCTCTTTTCTATGAAGAAGTGTACTCCAAGGATAAGGAAATATTTTCCATGTCTATGGTACATATTGACAATAATCATTACTGGTAATTTACTTCATATGCTTTGCATCTTTTCTCATTCAAATATACCTTTAGGTTGTATCAACAATTAGAAGGAAATGCACTTAATATAAAAGTGACTGTTTCATTCTGTATATTATAAGAATACAGAGAACATTTAGATTACCTTAAGAAAAACATTTTAATTCCTCAAATTTTCTATAATTATAAAAACCCATAAAGGACCAGCAAATATGAAACACTACTTTGCTTTTTTTCTTCTCAATAGAAATTGAATATTTCTCCTTTATTTCTCATTTAAATTATACTATTTTGTCCTCCTAATTTACTTTATTATCAGATCATTCTTCTTTATTACGGAAAACTAAACCTCTGTAGCTTATCTAACTTTCCTACTATAATTAGAGTTTTGGGTTTTTTCCATCTTTATGAAAGAAGTCTTTCTCCCAGTCTTCTCCTTTCCCTCCATTTTATGGCTTCTGATTATTTTTGTCTCATCTCTGCAGTATGTCTACTCCCTCTTCTTCTCTTCTTTTCAATGATCTCTCTCACAGTATTTTGATCTCATGTTTATATTTTTATATACCTCAATATTTTTAATAAGGTCAGCATTTATTTTAACTTGAGGTGCCAGAATTCATTGCTGGTTATAGGTGCTCAAATCTGTTATCATAACACTCTTGTCATCTGGTTGATGAAAATAAAATTGCATTTTCCCCTTTACACACTTTTCATCAAGAATCCATTCTCAAACACAGCATACTAATATACTTTCTCTATAAACAGACCTGTGGATTTGCCAAAGTGTAGTTACTATAAGGTAAAGCTTCAACTTCGTAACTACTGCCAGACAAACTTTCTCCCATTCAAACCTGACCAAAACCCTAATAATTTCAAGTGGTTAAATACACATACAGATTCAAAGTTAGAGATTCCAGACTATAGAGCTGGACAAAGAGAAAACTTCTGAAGAAAGAGGCGTTCTCAGAGATTCCGAGTATATGCATTTGTAGCAGAAACAGACTTTGACCACCTAACATATTCTCCTCTTCTTCCTTACTAAGGAAGTTTAGGGGTGACAATATATACAATCAAAAAGCTATATTTCCTGGTGTTTTTTGCAACAAAAATTGGCCTTTGACCCAGAGCTGATCAGTGAAATGTAAATAGAAATTATTGGATGTTATATGTAGTAAGACTTTTTCTCAATGCCACAGACTCATTCTGCATGAATATTTTGCCCTTTTCCTTCTCCTGATCACCTGCATATTGAATGCAGTATAAGAGCTGATACCTTGGAAGCACCTATAAGGGAACATATACGATGGACATTGCTAGTCCTTCTATTCAATGTGTAGTCCAGAACCAAAACAAGATCACCCTGTCCTTCCAGATTTCTCCTCCTTCATTTCTCCCTCCTCTCTTTTTAATAGACTTATGTATATATAACTGACACACAAAGAACTGCACATATTTAGGATGTACAAATTGATAAACTTGGACATGATATGAGAAAAGAAATGTGACACACACAAACACATGCACAAATAATGGAATATCATTGTCTTATAAAAAACATTTGGCTATTTTTACATGGATAGGCTAGACTTCTTCTTATATGAGCAAAATAAACTATCTTTTGTGAGCCACCATGATTCAGGTCTTTTGTTAGGAGCAGCTGGGTCTTTTCCTAACATACAGTGATGTTTTATGGTGTAGAAGGTCATAATTATGAAGTAGTATGGGAGCCTGCACATATATATTTGGTTATATCACCCATTTTCCCATGCATTGATTTTCGCTATTCATTAAGCCATTCTTCTTGGCCTTTTCATATGATCAACAGCTCTAACGCTTGTGTCAAGAGTTAAGCAAAAAATGCAAAAAAACCCCACAAAAGTTCCAAAATGAAGTGAGCATGGGTGAGTGGCCTTGCATGTGAAGCCCTGCAGCGCTGTTCTGAGGCCCAATGCTTTTCACAGGATGTAGACCTAGAAGCTTTTGAAAGTCTACTTTTTATAATCAGATTGTATGATTACAAAAATTACATATTTCATAACATTTTAAATACAGAAATAAGAATTCCTGTAAAACTCTCTTGGATAATACTTTTTAGCTCACATGTATCTATTTCTACATAATATGATAGGTCATTGTAAAATACCAATGATATTTAATGGTTGAAACTATTTCATCATATTGATATATACTATAGGGAGTTATTAAACTATCTTATTTTCAGAAACTGTGATGTTTATAAGCATCCCCTATGGTAAATATCACTAATATGTGATACACAGATTTTTCCTTGATAAATTCAAACTAAACTACAGATATTTTTTAAAGCTTTGGTAAATAATTAAAATAAATTGTAGACTTATTATTTTAATTTGCCCTTTTCTTAGTAATGTGTTTATTTCCTCCAACTTTTCATTATAATATAATATAAAATTCAAATATCAGTATAATTCAAACATTTAAATTTGACTATTAATCCAATGGAATATTTATTTTGTATTGTAATAAGTTTATATTTTTTTCCACTTCAAAATTCTTCTAGCCACCTTCCACTGAAGGAATTACCACATGAGATGAATCTGCATACCAGCAAGTTAATCTATTTATTCACTTATTGATCTGTCTCTATCTTTCTCCTTCTCTATTTATTAGACTTGGGGTTACAATTCTAAATTTGAAAAATGTTCCTTTAAAGGAAATGGTAAGTTAGACAACAATATTCTGGTAAGTGGATACAGTGACAAATGATTACTAGAATTAGTGGGGTGGTCATATTTCAAGAATTAGTGGGGTGGTCATTAGTGGGGTGGTATAAAAATGTCAGCTCAGGACACAGTACAGCTGAAACTAATACAGTCACTCCTCGGATCCTGAATACCTCCCATCTGGAATAATGTGGTTCTTGAGCAAGTTGCTCACAAAGAAAATGGCTTGTTTCTCAAACAAAATTTCGGATCTTGACCCAACAACCATTTCATGCTGAAAGCTGTACGATCAGTCACACATTGCTCAGGCGACAAACACAGGACAGAATGCATGTATATGAGTATGATCGATTCAGTTTTTGAACAAATTGCTCCTTGAACAGCTTTCTGGAACAAATTAAGTTCAAGAACTGAGGTTTCAACGTATAACCAATATAATATTGAATACCAACTATACTTAAAATAAATAAAGTAAATATATAAAACTGTAATGTTAGAATAATAATAAAACAAAATTTTCTTAAGATCTGGCATCAAGGGTCATAGAAGGCATCTGTATAATGAAATAGGGAAAGCAGAGTAGAGAAGGACTTTTCAACTTCAATTCTATTGCTGGTTTTGGATCAGATTATACTTTGCTGGGGGGACTTTCCTGTGGATTATAGAGTGACTAGGCAGCATCCCTGGTCTCTACCAGCTGGATGCAAGTAGTTCAAGTCCCAGTGTAATAACCACAAATGTCTCTAGATATTGCCAAATGCCCCCTAGTGAGTAAAATCTCCCCAGGCTGAGAATCCCTAGAATAGAAAAAGATGTTTGCAGACCAAACTTGAAAATACTGCTTATTATTCTGTCTCTATTGGCTAAAATGCAATCTAAGGCAACATACACAGAATGGAAACAAGAAAAATGTTCAATTAAAAAAAAACTCTGTGACTATTGTGCAATATCTTTACTTTTCCAATTCATTTTTCCTTTTTGGATAAATGTTGGCATTTCTGAAAAATAAATCTGTTTTGTGTCTATTTTGTCATAAGCACTGTCTATACCCCATTTATGTTCCACCTAGCATGCTTGACCTCCACTGAAACATCTTCACGCCTGTAGCCCTGGCTGGTGGGTCAGTTGGTTGCAGTGTCTTCCTGTACACCAAAAGGTCGCAGGCTCAATCCCACTCGGGGCAAGTATGCTAGGCAACCAATCGATGTTTCTCTCTCATATCAATGTTTCTCTCTCTTTCTCCCTCAAATAAACATATCCACATGTGAGGATTTAAAAAAAAACTTTCATATATGTAGGTGGATAATCCACCTCTTCTCCTCCAACAAATAAAGCTAGATGATTGAACTATTAATTTTTCAAAATCTTACCCATATTTTCATAACTAAAGATTGTCTATAGTCCGTACAGACAGATCAATCCTAACCATCACCTGTTGGCTGACAGACATGTCAGATTGGGAATAATCAGCCCTTGTGCATTTTAAATTTAGGGGGATCTTAATTTTGCCATATTACTCTACTGCTTACTACAGCACAATTTTAAGCACATTAAAAATGTCTAAATTCATTTCCTGCATTCTCAGGGTATTCCAAAATGCTTCATGGTAGCCCACATCTAGCATCATCTGTAGCACTGCCTACAACACACTTACAACCTCTAATTTCTCTCCAAGATAGCTACAACCTTCATTCTCTTTCTGACTCTGGACACTGTCTCATTACTCTCTTTGGACAGATGTAATCTTCATTATAAAGCAATCTTTCACATTTCATAAACCCCTTACAGAAGCAGCCAATTATCAGTGCTACAGCTGTCATTTTGCTATCTCCAGTTCTTCTGAAATTGTAAGTGTACTTAGAGTGTAAATTAAGCCATGCATTAGTTAATTTTATGTCAGTTTGATAACTCCTTTTTAAAAAACATTTCATAGTGTTTTACTAAAAACAATCTAACAAATGTGATTTATTGCTCCCACATGCCTATCATAATATTAAGCACAGTAACAACTTCTGACAAAATAAAGGTTCTTCCTGGAATGCTTAATGAATATATAAATTATTTGTACTTAATTCCTGTTCATTGGTAAAGGATTGTGGTCTTTAAAAGGCTGTTCTTGGTGAATATGCTTCCTGTATTATTGATAACTCGACCAGTATTAATTGTATATGTTTTTATTTCTGCATTGGGTAATGGTAAATTTTGTGTCCGGGAGCAATTTTAACACAGATATTACATTAATGTACTTTTAATGAAATTGATTTTATGGAAAAGAATAGGCCTTGCAGAGTTTTTGTTGGGCATTTATTTCTACCTAGAATGAAAAGTGAGATGTGTAAATGACCTGAGTAACTAATTTACCTAAGTTTACCAGCTGCTCCCAAACCGTAATTATGTGTATTTATTAGTGTGCCTTTAGAAATTATTGATGTAAGTGAATAGACACTCCATTTCTAGAATGCTTGAATCCCTTATCTGTCCATGAACTGGAATACTTGTTTATAAAGGTTATTTTGAAGATTAATGATAAGGTGGAAAAACAATTATTGCATACTCACCCTCTGAAACTGATAAAAATGGTCAATTATTGTATGGATATCTCTCAATAATGCACTTAAATGAGAAACTGGAAAATCAAGTTGATATAATTTTTTTAATGTGAGCTCCTTTAGTCCAGAATTTTCATGTCCAATAATGTCAGGTCTATGAGAACAGGTCTACATAACAGGGTACTGTTATGGAAAGTTTTGTCCTTATAGGGGCCCTAGCAAAGTAAAAAGACAATTCTGTATGATTTCTTAACATAGAGAGGCAAACGTCTGTAGACTATTGAATGCTTACTTCCTTGTAATCAAACAATACTAAAGCTAAAATTTAAGCAAGTAAGTTTATGCTTTGGAGACACTGAGACTAAATTCTAATTATTTTACTGAATTTTACAAATTTAGTATTAAAGGAAGGTCTTCAGATACATGAGCAGTACAAAATATCATATCCACTGAATACAATTTATTTAGAAATAACACATTTTATAAATTACTTTATACCAACTTTTAAATTGGTAATTATTTTCAATAAATTTGTATACTCAGAAATAATATGTCCAAGTACTGTATTGTTTTTGTTGTTATAACATCAGGTATATATATTTTAAGCATATTTTATTAATTATGCTATTATAGTGGTCCCATTTTTTTCCCTTTTATCCCCCTCCACCCTGCAAGCTCCCTCCAGCATTTTCCCCGCTTAGTTCATGTCTATGGATCATACATACAAGTTCTTTGGCTTCTCCATTTCCTATATTCTTAACCGCCCCCCCATCTATTTGTGCCTACCAGTTATATTTCTTGTTCCCTGTACCTTTTTCTCCCATTCCCCCCCAATCCCCGCCCCCAATAACCCTCCATGTGATCTCCATGTCTGTGTTTCTGTTCCTGTTCTAGTTGTTTGCTTAGTTTTTTTTTTCTTTTCAGGTTCAGTTGCTGATAGTTGTGAGCTTGTTGTGATTTTACTGTTCATAGTTTTATCTTCTTTTTCTTAGATAAGTCCCTTCAGGTAATGAAATTTTTTATAACATGAGATAAATAAGGTGATATAAAATCACAAGTAAATTTTAGGCAAAACTCACCAGGAAATTAAATTATTATAAACAATATGTTCAATGTTTCCAGGAAAATATTAGGTAACAACAGTTAAGATCCTCTCAGAAAATGTTCATGTTGTGATGTATCTTTTCTTCAGAGAACATAGAATAACTCAAATTCCATTTATTTGCAGGACACTGGAATTGTCTGTGTCCCCCACTGTACTTAAAATCATAGACCATACCTATTTGCTTATCATTGTGTTCTCAGCACAGCGTCTCACACAGACTGTCACTCAGAATATGCTCACTGAGTAAAAACCATTTCACTCAATGGCAGTTCTCTTCAGACACAAACCATTTTGCACATCGACCCTTTAACAAGGGGAACATTCTACTGCATTGTTAAGCACTCTGTTAATATAAAGAATAATAGGCAAGCTACATATATATTCACAGTTTAAGTCCAAAAATAGCCTTGTGCATATTATGAGGGTACTTTTCAGATTTAATGCTTTTTGGGAGTGGAGAGGGGTGAGATTTAAGGGAAAGAAACAACATCTAAATCCTACTACTAGTTAGTTGTACATGTTACTTATTTTTAATAATAAATAATAATACATTGAGAGACTAGACTCATCAATAGTATATGAGTGTGTGCATCTATACAACTGATCAGATCTTGAGAATAAATAATCAAGATTAAATTTTTCCACCTTAATAATTTTGAAGTGGCTTGCGGCACAGTTTAAAAACAGAAATTCTGACTCTTAAGTTGTGCCTAAATGACAATTGAATGGTGCTGGCCAATGCAAACACAAATTAAATTGTATGACTGTGACAAGGTGTTAAATTATGGGTTGGCTTTATTGATGCCCCTGACTCTGTCCCCTAACCATCGAAGGCTAAGCCAAAAGTTCAGACCTCTGTCTTTATCTGGGCCAATCAGAGACTGGGAAAACCTCAAAGGTGATCCTCCGAGGAGAAACCAAGGCAGAAAAAGGAGGGTCTTGTGATGTGGCGCCTGATGCTCTCTCTCCCCCTCTCTCAGTTCCAGAGGACGCTGGTAAAGCACCCCCTTCCTGCCGGCAAAAGCCTCTGCACTTTTTGTTTCTTCAGTTCACCATGATCATTGGGTGTCACACAGAATTCCTAGCCCATCTTAATGGTTATAACTGCCTGAGAAAAACTTTTAATGAACCAACTTTTATTGTACACAAATATTGAATGAGTTTTTTAGAAGATAAACTCTTAGAGTGTACAGAAGCAACCTGTATGCATATTCTCTTGGGAGTGTTTTTACCAGTGAAATGTTACCAAATACCTTAATGAAGCCCTTAGTGCTTCCTGTAGAAACCAGAGAAATAATAATCTTAATGATATTACAAACTAATGAAAGGAGACAATTTTCCAAGATTAAGATTGATTCCCCACCTCTATGCATCACATGAATAATGATTTATAAGGAATGAAGTAATGATGCATGAGAACTTTAGTTTTATCCTCTGAAAATATTCAAAACATGCCCATTTAAGATGGTGTTGAAAAAAAGGACTAAAATTAAACCAGAAAATTCATTTTGTAGTCACCTTAAACACCTTTGTATCATTACTGTATAATAAAAACAGGTAATACAGACTGTGGCAAAAGTGGGTTTACAGTTGTGAGTATGCAAAATAGTTTATTCTTGTATTATTATGTAGTAATTATTGTATTCTTTTCCATATGACCAACTGTAAGCCTACATTTGCTCACCTTGTATAAAATTAAAAAGCAATGCTTTTTTTCTTAACTAGATATTTTCAACAAAGAAGGAGGTGACAAAAACAATTTAAATAGTGTACTCAAGTATTTTCAGTACTTAGGAATTCCAAATGTTAAGAGCTAGGTCTTTTAGCTTGACCACGTGATACCCAATGGTTAAGCTCTCTATGTCTTGTTGATTAGTCATTACTTCAAGCACATGTAAGATATGAAATATAGAGATCTGTGTTCCTAGATGTAACTACATTAAGTGAATCCATTATTTTGTATTACACAGACATTTTCCATTAAATTAAGAAATCAATATATCTCTGTTACACTTCAAAGTTTATGGAAGTACATTTGAGGTTATCCACAGGGTGATCAAACAAGGCATATTCCTAGTAATTGTCAGTTATGTGTTGCAATGAAAATCCATAACTGCAGAGCCTCCAAATTATGCCTCTAGGCATGCTAAAAACACATGGCAATACTTTATTTCCTAAGTAAATCCTGTGATGCCATGATTCTTAAAATAAAAAACGATCAGGTAGATGTTAGGAAATTAGAAGAAAATATGTTTATTGGAAAATAAAATTGTAAAACTAGTGAATCAGAATTATTCTCTATGCATATATCCCCACCAGATAAAATCTCACATTCATGAAAAAAGGATCAGGAATTTCACATGCAATCGGGCATCTCCTTCTCTTTCTTCTGTTCCTCTAAAAGAGAATGTGTTGTGAAGACATTTAATGTTCTTTCCCTCACAAAAATACTTATAATATGAATGATTTAAACCTTAGATTTGCATTCTCCAAGATTCTCACTTAAGAAAAGAAAAAATAATGTGTGATCAGGACTTAGTCTTTATGTTGATTATCTACTACATTAAATTTCTACTGATACATTACTTGCATTTTCTATTCATATTGACTGTGTTGTTTTTGCCATAGGGCAGATATCATGCAAATTATATACATAGTAAAGCAAAAATTGTCTCCAGGAAATATCATTTAATTCACATTTTGATTGAACTGATAACTTATAACAAAATCATGGAGATATATGAAGTATAAGTCATTTGACCACTATTCTCCAATTATCCCGGGTGGTACTATATTTTCTAGATACTCCCAATTATACATTACATGAAGATGTGACTACAGGTAAAATTATGAAGACACATTTCCTTAAAATAGAAAATTGAATGTGTGAAAAACAATTTCTGTTTATTAAACTGTTTGCCTATAAAAAAACAACCTTTTTTTCTAATTTACCATATGCAGGTGTAACCACCAGACCACATCTGTACAGGTTCCAAGCATTCAGTCGCATTTACTTGACTGTACTGGACGCTGAACCAGAAGGCAAGCTCTTTGAAGAGCAAACAATATAGGTAACAGCATTATCTTATTACAATGTCTGGCTTAGAAATACAAACTTAGAATACACCCAATTTATAGGCAGTCGAGAGGCAACATTTAGAGTTTAGTTACTGGCTTGGACAAACCTGAATGTGTCTTCCTCTAACCATATGACCTGGGTAATAACTCTATGACCTTTAGAGACTGTAATTTGAAATATCTCCCATGGTTGTGGTAATGTAACAAATGCTAATGTAACAAATTTAACATACTGAAGTTAGTGCTAAAGAAAGCTTGTTTCTATTTCTATTGTGTAATTATTGTTGATCATTATCTCTGATGCTATCACTGTTTTGTTATTGCTGGTACCCTTAGAACTATACTGTGCCTTCTCTTTGATTTTTATAAAAATAACAGAAGTCGAGTAGTGTTTCTCCACATAAAAGATCAAAAAAGAAGCTCACGGAACTTGGATGGCTCGCCTGAAGAACACAGACCTGGAAAATGACAGGGTTTTGAATGAAACCTTGTTGTTTAAATATATGGTTAAATCTCTTTCAGTAACTGTACCTGAACCAGGTGACAGTGTGTGTCCTTGACAGCCACTTCTTAGGTTATGTGAATTACCATGTTGGCTGACTCAACTATTCCTTGAAAACACACTTAGGACAGCCAATCAGAGCCTTTTGGAGTTAAGTAGGATGCACTGCTCACTCTTCATCTACATCCTTATTCAAATCTCTCTCTTTCTCATCTGTTCCTGGAATGAACCTTTCACTGACCCTTACCTTCTCTGGCCCTGAAAAGTTTCATCTTGAGATCACATCACTATACATTTGGTATACACCAAATGTCATGTGCCTTCCCTGATTCACAAATACTTTAATACTCACTATGAGAAGCATGACTGGTTTGCATTCATTAAACTTTTAGTAATATATTTAAAAATTCTGAAGTTGATATTTGCTACAGATATGCAAATATATGCTTATGGGTTATGCACTCAAGAAGGTACCTGAGAAATCCAGTAGTTTTAATTAATTGCCTCCTAATTTAACTGCTTGAATTATTTCTAAACAGACAATCTCTAAAATTATACTTTTACACAGAGTGCTGTAGAATTATACATTTTTGTACTACTTCATGTTACAACACCAATAACTATTAAGCAGAGACTAATCCCCTAGGGATCTACTTAGATGTAAAAATACAGATTATGTATATTGCATAGTATATTATGTATAAACTATATAATGCCACACATACATTCTCTTTCTTACTCCAAATGCCATATTTAAACAATGATCATAAAATCGTAAGTTCATTTTAATTGTTTCATCTCCCCCTAACCTAAGGAAGGAACTCTGATACTGTAAAAGCACTTTGATATACTGCATGCCTGACTCGAATTTTCTCAGGTAATGACTGGAGATCATGAAATGCTGGGTGAAGTAGGAGCTGCCAAATGGTGAGCTGTCACATCACTTTAGTTCGAATGAATTGAGAGAGTCGTTTTTGAGGCATGCTGAATATTTAGCTATAAAAGAAATGATTTGTGTTTTAGAACTAAACACTTACTTCAACTTTTGTCAATTATCTAAATGATTCTGTACATTCCCCTTTACAAAGATATCATAAGGCACACAGTATGCTTTCAAAAATGCTGCATAATATAAGCTTTGAAACCCTGCAACTGTTTTAGATTTTGAGAAATATGGTAATTTCTTATGCTAGGTTTCCAATCTGATTTATAGATATAATTAGGGAGTTTTTTTTTTTGCTTGTTTTAGATAAAGTTTGTGAAAATGTATTCTTAATGCATCTTTCACTCTAGAATGGGGGGGCAGAGCATACTTATAACAGTTCTTTTATTTTGTTTTTTGTATCTGACAGTGTGACAAGAAAAACCATCAAAGAGTAAAAAAAAATAGCCCCAAATGTATTTTCATTCACACATAAATCAACTACAAAATCTATGGTGTTAAGTAAATATGAATGTCTTTCCTCAGTAATGGAATCACCTTAAATTCCTCAAATCAATGGTTCACTGAAACTGAAGAACAATTTTCAAACACTGGTGCACACATAATCTGGTTTATGTGGTGAGCTAGATAGAACTTGTTCAATATAAGAACTGAGTCTATCTGTTATACAATAAAAATACCTGTACAATACAGACCCCTTAAGCACAAGATACTTAACAATACATGTGTTATTACTTTAATATTTGAGGATATTTTCTAGATACTTAATAATTTTGGAAGAAATGAAGAGATTGATAAAACTTAAAAAACATTATAAATAAAAGTTTTGCACTTACAGTTAAGCAAGTCTATTTAATATGCATATAAGTGCTTATACTTTATACTAAAAGGTTGACAGAATACAATGTATACTACAGAAGTCTTTATTATGGTACCTTGCACAAACCACAGAGGTTTTATTCAAAATTATTAGTTATTCACAGCTTTCCCAGAATGAAGGTTATTCTTACAGCTCATAGGAAACTTTCTAAACCATTTGCAAATCTCACTTCATAAAAACATTCTATTGCCTGTCTATTTATTTTTCAGTATAGCTGGCATACAATATTACATTGGTTTCAGGTCTATAATACAGTGACTCAACATATGTACTTCTCCCAATGTGACCATCTCAGGAAGTCTAGGAATCATCTGTCACCATGCAGACTGATTACAATAGCACTGATTATATTCCTCTTCGCCTGTTCGACCCGTCCCTCCACAGCCCTGCGTCCTGGCAGCCATCACTTTGATCGCTGTTTCTGTGAGTCTGCTTTGGTCTTGTTTTGTTTGGTCTTCTGGTTTTTTCTAGAGTTCACATATGTTGAAACCATATGGTATTTGCCCTTTTCTGTCTTATTTCACTTAACATAATACTTTCTCAAAGTAGAATTATCTCAGTAGTAATTTCTCCTATGAAATTCTAATTTTTCTACACTTTGGAAAATATTACTAGAATGTTAATTTGGATGCAAAAAGTGCATCATTGTGCATATTTCTAAGGAATGAATTTGCCCTATAGATCTATTATTACTCTTTTTAGTAACGTCCATCCCTCATAAAAAAGCTATTGCAACTCCTAGATGTTAACTAGTAAATTAACATTTTGCTCTCAACTAAAGAAAAGAGTTCAAAGCTAAACCTAATATCATCCTGTGAGATGACCTAAAAACACACTTTTTCTTCAAAAATTTTACTGACCAACTCATATTAATTTGTTCTCCTATAGTTTTCAAGCTGTTATAAATTTTTTGTTATCGTTCATTTAATTCTATGTCAGTTTAATTCAAATTACATTAATTTCATTTAATTCCATATTGTTTCTGATAACCTGATCTTACTGTTCTCTGAGCCATAGTGAGTGAGACTGCCCTTTCATAAACAGCACGTATTGGAGATTAAACCTCTACTAATGTATTATCGTTCTTACTGGAGGGTGATTTGCTGCTTCAGCAGGGAGTCTCAGCCAATGCGAAGGTAACGTTTCTTCAAGGGAACTGTTAATATTTCTTCTTTGCTGAAATCTCACATAATGGATCTTGCCTAAGGCTGATTAATGATTTCAGTACTGGAACAGTGATTTGTAGCTAAATCAGTCCTCACTGGAGGAGATTCAGGGTTATTTCAGTCAATAATGTTAAGTAAGTGTAAATAGTAACTTCAGTTAACGCACATGTAATCTGGTAGGTAAGAAAGAGAGAGGCAATAAAAAGAAAGTAAATAATGGTAATCCTGCTGTCTGTGCATTTCATTTACACTTGCAACAGATACCGGGGAGAAACACACTGCAGTGTCATCAAACCCATGGAAGTACTTCACTGCAACACATTTTCTGCATTGAAAAAGCAATTTCCCAAACAAGTAAAAGCAAATTGAGCTAAGTGCCTAAAATAAATCAGCATCTTTCCCTCCCTTCTTTAGTCCATATCACCTTCCCTGCTAGAGAAGAAATTGGACAAATAACCTGGAATGAAACGTATGCAAGACAAGATTTAAACCAGTGGGAAGGATTTCCTTTAGGACAATACCCTACAAGCTCCCAGGGTTCCAACATTATTCATGCTACCCAAGCACTAGGGATTCCACCTTCTGAAACAATGCAGGGCATCTAGCCATAGGAAATGACCTTGAGATCCCTTTGCCCTCAGGCCTCTATGAGGAATGTGTAGAATCAGTGCTCTCTAGCCACTCAATTTAATCATTCTTTGTAAACGTGAAGTCAATATCAATAAAAGACAGTAATATAACTGCAGTTAAAGACAATGTTATAGACCTCAATGTGTATCTTCCAATGTGTATTTCACTAATGCTCCTGCTTCCCACTGTTCTAATGATTTCTAAACAGAAAGCAAGAAAATTTACAGACATTCTGATATGCATTGTTTCTCCAAGGTTCCTGGCTTTTGACTAGCAAAATTAAGTCATAAAACCCATCTAAATAGCAGAGCCAGGGGAGGAAGAAATGCTTGTGAGTCAAAGGCCGTAGGTCTAGACACACACTCGCTGTGAGCACAGCCATCATAGTGCAGTAAAAACGAGAGCCCTTGAACCCTTGACTTAGCTAAATAACATAATTCTACGTGAAACATAAAATATGGCCCAAAATTTGTTTACTTCGCTTTCAAAAGCCTGGAAGAATAGGAACTTACTTACTCAATATTTCAAAGAACACTTGTGCATTTGTAACATGAAAAATTCCCATCTGTTACTTAAGGAATGTGCATGAAAGGCTACAAAAATAGGTATTTGGCTTCTAAAATATGTCAAGTCTCCTTTCAATTTTGATTTCTACAAACATTACACAGCTCCCACACATACTTGTGTGCCCAAATACACACATATCATGAATCGACGGTTTTTAACCTTCAGTCAGAATGGATACCAAACTGTATCTGGCCCTTTAATCGAATCAATACCAAGCTATATTTCTCAGTGAATATTAGAAAGAATATTGAAAACATCAGTGTTTTCTATGATAAGTTCAAAAAGTCAAGTGGAAAATTAACTTTACCAAGGGGTAGTTTCTGCCTTCTATGATAAATGTAAGAGTTTAGTAGACCTTTTATTTGGTTACTTGAAGTCAAACTTCTTGGCTTCATGTACTGCTAGTTTTTAAATAGCTTTATTAAATATAATTCACATAGCAAACATTTCACTCATCTAAAATGTACAGTTCTATGGATTTGACATATTCATGGAGTTGTAAAACCATCGCTGTAATACAGTTTTAGAACATTTTCATCACCAAGATGAAACTCCATGCTCATTATCAGTCACTCTTTAACCCTGCACTCCACCCTGTTACTAGGACTTACAATTTCTTTTGTTTCTATAAATTTGCCTGTCCCGAATAGCTCTTACAATGGAATCATATACTCTATGGTCTTTTGTGACTGCTTCATTTCATTTAGTATACCATTTACTTTCGAGGTAAATCCTTGTAGCATGCGTGCATCACCATTCATTCCCGTACCATGCTAAATGATGTTCCACTGTGGACACAACACATTTCTGTTCCATCCATTTGTTGGTGGGCATTTGGGTGGATTATAACTCTTTGAATACTAGGAATAATATGGTTATGAACAATTTTGAAGTAGTTTTTGTATGGACCTATGTTTCCATTTTTCTTAAGAATATATAGGAGCAGAATCACACGGTCATATGGTAACACTATATTTAACATTTTGAGGAGCTATGAAACTGTTTCCAAAGCAACTGCACTTCTTTGTTTTCCTAACAGCAGCGTGTGATGATTCCAATTTTTCCAACTTCTCACAGCACTTGTTATTATAACCCCCCTTGTGGGTCAGAAGTGTTATCTCATTATAGTTTTAATTTGAATTTCCTTAATGACTAACCATGTTATCATCTTACGTGTGATTATTGGGCATCTGTATATTGTCTTTATATATTTGTATGCTTTCAAATTATTTGTCATTTTATTGTTGAATTGCAAGAATTATTTTTATATTCTGCATACAATTTTCTATATATTTGGTTTAAAATATTTCTCTGATACTGTGAATTGACTTTCACCTTCTTAATAGTATTATTTTATGCACAAATATTTGTTTTTCTTATAACACTCAGTTTGTATAATTTTTCTTTTTTTTTCTGTTAGTATCATGTCAAAAAAAGCTTTGCCTCAACTAAGGTCATAAAGATTTACTTCTCTATTTTCTTCTAAATGCTTCATTATATGAAACTTTTACATTTTGGCCTGTGATCCAGTATAAGCTCATTTTTTGTGTTTGGAGAAAGGATCCGACTTCATACATTGTATGTGGATATCCAGATAAAGAGCCTACTTAGTAAGGTTTTTAATACTGTATGAGATACTTGCTTATTTTAAGCCTCAGCGTGTTTATTGGTAGGATAAGGCAAAATGATATAAGTACTTAATCATTGAGTTATTTTCAAGATTGAAATCAATAATATGTAAAAAATTCTGTATGAAATAGTACTAGAATTTTAGCTCTTAATATATCTCCATGGGATATCTTTACTTATTTCTGTTCCCCATATTATCTCCACATTGTTACCTGTTTCTGTGAAAATAATTGTATTTTCTCTTTTTTCTTTATACCTCATCCCTGCTAAATAAATAAATAAGTAGACAGATAAAATTGTCTCTGACTATCTCAGCTGCCTCATAAGAAATATCTGATGAGATAATCCATAGTTAAAAATGCAGAATGATTAAAAATAGTATTTATAAGGGAATTATATTGTTTATATACAAGGTCTGTCCATAAGGTATCCAGCCATGGATATGAAAAGTAGAAACATGTTTTGAAGAAGATATGAGACACAAGAAACATTGCAAGTAGGACAATGATGCCTCAGTCCCCTTCGAAGTAAGCATCCTGGGACCTCACACAGTTCTCCCAATCACCATCAGCTACCTTGTCATATTCTCCTGAATCTCATCAATCATCTGAAATATCTTCCCTTTCAAGATGATTTCAGTTTAGGGAAAAGCCAGAAGTTACAAGGTGCCAAATCTGGGCTGTAGGGTATCTGAGTCACCTGGGTGATTTGATATTTCACCAAAAACCTCTGCACAACATGTGATGCATGAGCAGTCAGTTGTCATGATGAAGAAGCCAGTCATCAGTTTCCCATAGCTGCAGCCTGCTGAATCATTGGAATAGATTGTGTGGAAAAATATTCAAGCTTAATGCAAAATTTTATGCAGATTTGTTACTCTACTTGCTCAGCCATTTTGAATGTGATGGCCACACAGTACACATTCTGACTCATTGGCATCTACTGCCCCCACTGAGTACTACTGTGAATAGTGGAATTGTCATTGTGCACACATGCACATTCCAACACACTGTCCTTGCCTGCCAGAGTATATCGATTCCGTGCAAAACATTCTTGTTATATTAACAATGACTGGATTTTTTTCTGGGCAGCCCTCCTGTAGATACAATTATAGTACCCTAACATTCATTAGCTTTATTTATTTACGTTTTAAAGTTTCTTTTACTAGAAATGTCTTCTAGTGTGATATAATAAGAAAGATATGTGGTCTCTGTCTTTGTTCCTGGCGCAGAGCTCCTAAAACTATTATAATTTCATGACTGATAAAAGAAATAGGGGCATCTTTTGTTTTAATGGAGTCAATAGATAGCTTCAGGATTAAGACTAGTCACTAAAAGACCAAGCCTCAGTTAGAAGCTTGAAACTTTCCGCCTCACCCCACTACTTCTAAGGAGAGGGAAAGGCTCAGGACTGAATTCATCACTAATAGACCATGATTTACTCCATCACATCTTGTAATTAAACATCCACAAGGCCCCATAAACAACAGAATTCAGAGAGCTTTGGGGTTGGTGAGTACCCGAGGCACTGGGAAGTGGTACGTCTCAGGAGGACATGAAGCTCTACACACCTCCCCACCCTACCTTGACCAGCACATCGCTTCCACTTGAATGTTACTGATAGTATCCTCTTTAATAGACTGGTAACAGTAAGTAAAGCATTTTCCTGAGTTCTGTGAGCTATTCTCCCAGATTATAACATTTACAGAAAGGGTCCTGGAAATCCCTGGTTGATAGCTGTATGGAGGTACAGGTAACTCAGTCAAAGGTGCAGAAAACCTTTGCAAATTATCAGCTATATGACCTTGAGAGAATCGTTTTCACCTACATGTACTTGCCCATTTAGTTGCATGAGAGTACAATATCTCTCAGGAATTTCATGAGAATGATATGAGGTAATGTATGTGGAAATTCTGTCAAGGTATAAAGCACTAGATGAACGTTATTTACTTACAAGTTAATTTCAACTTGAGAGAAAAAGCAAGAGTAAATTTAGAGTTAAATTGTTGTTTGAAAATATAAAAAATGATTATTCTTGTGTCTAAAATATTTTAATAAGTCGTATGTGTATAATGATGTAAAATATAAACTAATTATAGAATTCTGCATCTTCAAATTATTCTCACAGCTTACACATAAATATTATAATAAATTATTGAACTATGAACTCTTTTTGCCCACTTTGAATTTATCGTGTGCAAATCATTGAGTTCATTGGCCAGCTAATAGTGGATTCTGAAGTAATGAAACATTTATTTTATATTTCTTTCTCAATAACCAATAATACCATTGCAAATCAAAGAGTGTGTTATTCTTCCACTGACAGTTTTCAAGAGAAGTAATTGAGAAAAACATTTTCTTTTTGCAATAGAAGAAAGAGTGCCAGAAATGATAGGACATTGTATTATTTTACATAAAACTATAACACATAAACATAATCAAATGTCAGTGGAGGCACACTGCTTTATGTTATTAATTACTGAAATTTCATATTTTAAGTTTCTGGTTTTTGAGTTAGAATTAGATGAAAACTAAATAGCTCACCCAGAATTAATTTAAAAGAGAGTGTTTTGGGGTTCTGATTTATAACCAAACTGTTAATGAACATTTATTTGATTTTGAAACAGGTGCTAAATGATTGATTTCAAAGTGCAATGGAGCTGCATAAAATATTCACACTCTAAACTTTTAAAAAAATGTTAAAAAGGGAGAGAGCAGTCTAGAAGCTACAACAATTGTGTTAACACCATGGATAATGTCTAGTAGTTCACTGTGTCTGTAATGCATATTTCCCTTTAAAATGTTCAGGGCAAAATGCCCTGGTTCCAAGTTCTGGAATTGAAGAGATTCCAGTATGGGTACATGGGGTGAAAGAGAATATTTGGATAAGGAATGGTGTAGTGGGAGCTGTTAGTCATCAGTTGTATCTGCGTGACCATTATAACATCTTTGATCCTCTGCTAATAGTAGAAATGAGCATGCAGAATTATAGTTGATGTACCAAAAAATGGTAAAATACTTCTTCTTAAAACCCTTGCAAGCATAACAATTGTGGAATAGATACACATATTCAGAGTACAGTTTTGAGGCCCTTTTCTAACATTGAAATGAAATAGTTATAAATAGCAAAATACGAGTAATTAAAATTTGAACATACTTTCTATACATTAACTAGAAATACATAACTGCAAAGTGTACCTATATTTTTGGCTCTGAAAAGGTGTATTCTTATAAAGTGCGAGAACCTTACACTCAAACAAAATCTCATTTATTGCTAATAACACATGAGGTTCACAGTGGACAGGTATGTGTCAATAATCCAACTTAGTTTTCAAATATTGAGTTATATTCAAATAATATTTAATTTAAAAATATGTTGGTACATTGAGCGTTATGGTGGAAGTTACAGAGTCTGGAAATTTGTATCAAAATAAGAATACAATATGGCATCAACATGTCAATATCATACAGACTATGGGCAAAGTCGTGGGTTCAAATAAGTACAATAAAATGCACTTTATTAGATTATATAATGTGATGGTTAATTTTATATATCAACTTTTCTTGGCCTTGGGATACCCTGATATCCAGTTAATCATTGTTTCTGGGTATATTGATGAAAGTGTTTCCAGGAGAGATTACATTTATATCAGCAGACTAAGTAAAGCAGCCCGTTTCTGTAATCCATATGGTCATCATTCAATCTATTCCATGCTTGAGCAAAATAAAAAGGCAAAGAAAGGGAGAATTATCTCTACATATGAAGGCTGGAGCTGGGACATCAATCTTTGCCCACCCTCAGAATGTGACTTGTACCATAGATGCTTCTGGTTCTCAGGCCCTCAGCTCAGTCTGGAACTACACCCACCACCTTGGATGGGTCTCCACCTTACAGATGAAAGATCATGGGCTTTCTCAGCTTCCATAATCACACGAGTCACTTCATCATAATCCCTTCCTCTCTCTCTCTCTTGTTTGTTTATTTAGTTATTTATCTGTACTGTCAGAGTTCTCTCAAAAAATCCAGGCACACATATAGTACATTTCTATGTACATATACATCTGTATACATATACATATGTTAGCATCAGTTTTTAGCTACTTGTTAATAAAAAGAAAAGGAAGCAAAGGGAATTAGGTATTAATCCATTCTGATTAATATACTGGGGAACATGAGCCTGTTTGTTTCACCAGGAAAATCCACTCCACACCCCAGGAGATTACAGTATTTCTTCATTGGGTGGGGCTGGTGTACAGTGAGGTGCTTGACCGAAGAGGACTGTCAGTTTAACTAGGGTGTGTAAACTTATGAAAAGCTTTCAAAATCTTGGGAAAATGGTTGATCATTTTGAAAAACACTTCTGTTTTTTTTTCAAACTCCAAGATAAATAGTCTCAGGGAAAAAAAGAAATTCTTTCCCTCTAGCCCACTCGGGACCCCACACTTGCCCCACACACGTGCACAACACTTCTCCATAGCTATGTGGCCTTAGCAGCCACAGTGACCATGCCACACAAGCTCCAGGAGGGATCCTGAGTATAGCAGCTCAGAATGGACTGTAGCTGGAAACACACGTTAAACCAGCTGGATGCTGGACTGGACTGTACTTTCATATGGAGCAGCAACTCTGGACAGTGACCTTTATTCTGGTTTCACTGAAGACAAGATTGGACTTTCCCATGGTGGGACAGACAGAAATGGAACATTGAGAATTCAGAAGGAGAACCTCCCTTAATTTTACATAATCAGTTAATTTTACCATGGAATCCCATCCTCCCATGTGGATCTCAGAAAATTCTTTTCCTCGTGACACTGTAAGAACTCTACTTCCACCAATTACACACATATTAAATACTATATACGTGTAATGTTTAATACACTATATTATGTATGTTTAATATACACTATAGTGTTTATAGTTGCACTGTATTTAATATACTATAAACACTATTGTGTTTAACATTCATATATGTTTATAATATATTATATAATTAAATTATATATATATTTCCCTGGAGAAATCTGACTTTGCAGATTTTGGTACCAGGATTGGACTGCTACTATGACAAATATCTAAAAATTAAAAATTAGCTTTGGCCATGAGTAATAGGTAGATACTGGAAGAATAAGACACATGTTAGAAAAAGCTAGGATTTACATAACGGGATTCTAAATGTGATTCTGGTGCACGCTCAGAAACTGAAGAGGAGAGCTGCAGAAACAACTTCCATATTCTTAGATACTACATAAATAACCATGAACAAACGTTTGGTAGAAAGATAGGTGATAAAGGTCATTATGATGATGTATAAGATGGAAATGAGGAATATGATACTGGGCATGGGAAATGTGATACTTGTTATACAAGGATGAAGGGCTCAACTTAGTTGTGTCAATGTTCTGTTTTGTAGAAAGTAAAAATTGCAAGAGATAAAATTAGCTCTTTAGCTAATGAAATTTTAACTCAGGTGCTGAAGGAGCAGTTTGGTTTCTCCTAATGCTCATAGGAAAGTGTGAGAAGAGAGAAATAAATTGAAGGTGGAATTGTTATGCAAAAAAACCCAGAACTTAAAGATTTAAAAAATTATCCATGTATCCATATAGCAAAAAACAAAGTGTGTTTGGGTAAGAGCACCAAGGATGAGGCTGTGGATGAGGTCTTCCCAGAGAGCCCTGTGGGGAGAGTCTGAAGGAGCCAAAAAGACAGAGCCACCATCCTGAGCTGTTGGTTTGGCCCCAGTACCCCAGCAGGTCCTGCTGACAGAGCATTAACCCAAAGACCTCATATAATTCGCCTTGCAAAGTGCTGAACTCACTTGAGATTCATCACATTTTCCTTCCTTTTGATTTTCCCTTTTGGAATGGGAATGTCTATATTGTACCTGTCCCACCATTGAATTTTGGAAATGCATAACGTACCTGGTTTTACTGGTTCACAGCTCAAGTTAAATTTTATCTCAGGATGGATCATTCCTACAGTCTTACCCATATCCAATTTAGATGATATTTAGATACATCTTGAGACTTTAGGTCTGGTGCTGGAATGAGATAAGACTTTGGAGGTTATTTGGATGGAATGAATACATTTAGCAAGTTGAGGGACATAAATTTTGGGGAGCCTGTGGTGAATTGTTATGTACTGAAAATGTGCATGCTCCCACACTTAATATTTAAAACCCTAAACCCTAATGTAATGGTATTTGTGGGGGGTCATTAGGAAATAATTAAGTTTAGATGAGGTTCTGGGGTTGGTGACATAATGAAATAGGTGCCCTTATAATAAAGGGAAGAGATAGGAGAGTACCACATCTGTATGTCCCCACATAGAAGAAGTCATGTGAGCACACAGGGACACCATCCCATCTGCAACCCAGAGAGTTTGGTCTCACCAGGCACCAAACCTGTCAGTACCTTGATCTTCGACTTTTCAACTTCCAGAACTATGAGAAATAAATATTTAGTCTCTAATCTACTCAGTTAGTTTTATAATAATGGCCTGAGCAGATTAAAGACATATAATTATCTATAAACAAAATACTTGAAATAAAGAACAAGAAATTAATACCAAATTTAAATTTTGGAAGATAGACATCACAGAATATGCCATATCTCTTAGTTCTCAAAGGATGAGCAAGATTTGGATTGATTTTCTTGAGGAGAAATTATTTTCCTGGAAGAGGACTGAAAATGAAAATTCACTGTGACTAGAATTCCTTCACTGTACCAATAAAGATCAGGCTTGCAGAGGGAATTATGAGGAAGTATCAAAGGCTACATAATGAAAGTCAGTTTATTGTATAAAACTACATGCTGTAGTTCATAAAACCTTTTTTAAGATTTGATTTATTTATTTTCAGAGAGAGGGGAAAGGAGGGAAAAAGAGAAGAGAAACACTGATGTGCAAGAGAGACATCCATCAGCTCCCTCCACATACCCCTCTATGGGGACCTGGCCTACAACCCAGGCATGTGCTTTGACCAGCAAACCAACCCAAACCAGCACCCTTTTGGTTCACAGGCCAGTGCCCAATCCATTGAACCACACCAGCCAGGGCTTAAACTTACTTGTTTGTTTGTTTGTTAGCTTTCTTTGACTTTAGTGAATCTAAGTTATCCTAACAATCACTCAGTTATGAACCAGAGTATGAGAATTTGAAGTGGCCTTAAACAATATCATGCACAGGACTCTTCAGTAAGCCTGAAGATGGCCACCAGTATTGTTGCACACTGCAAGTGAAGGCATTCACAACATTTTAAAGAACTCTATGGAATAACTTTTAGCATGTTTTTCATTAAATTAAGCCCTTTACTGACTCCCTGCCTCAATCTAAATCTTTCTTCTGGAACTATGGAAAAATATATTTTACCCCATGTATGTTACATGACCAGAACCAGAATAGCATCATGAAAACAGAAACGGTTTGTGAGTCCAAGAATATAGAAGATGGAAAACCTTCTTTATAAGATTAGAAAAGTCACTCAACTTTTCTTTTGTGCCACTTAGGCAAATCATGTAATGCCTTTGTGTTTAATATTTACTCCAGGGGCATTATAAATTTATCAGTTCTGATTAATAACTGTTGACTCATCATCTTTAGTCATTTTCAATAATTAATATGTATGATAATCTTTGTACACACTCCCTGTTATCTTGCCCTTCCCAGTTACACAGTTTCAGTCTTCCCATAAGTTTTCATGAGACATTTTGCAGATCTCACAACATTCTTTTGGTTTTCCATTGGATGCCATTGTTAACATCTTTCAGATGGTGAGCCCAGAACTAAACTCAATACTACAGGTGAACTAAATGCAAGGAGTTTTATCTTCTGTTCACTAGGTACAATGTTTTGTTAAAAACTGCTTAAGTATATAAAGGACTCACACAACTCCACCCCAGGAAGACAAATATCCCAATTAAAAAATGGGCAAAGGACCTGAACAGACACTTCTCCAAGGAGGACATAAAGAGGGCTCTGAGATATATGAAAGGATGCTCAGCCTCACTAGCCATCAGAGAGATGCAAATTAAAGCTACAATGAGATACCACTTCACACCAGTGAGAATTGCCACCATAAACAAAGCAACAAACAAGTGTTGGGGAGGATGTGGAGAAAAGGGAACCCTAGTGCACTGTTGGTAGGAATGCAGACTGGTGCAGCCACTGTGGAAAACAGTATGGAATTTCCCTCAGGAAACTAAAAATGGAACTGCGTTTTGACCCAGGAATTCCACTGCTAAGATTATACCCTAAGAATCCTGAAACACCAATTCAAAAGAACCTATGCACTCCAATATTCATAGCAGCACAATTCACGATAGCCAAGTGCTGGAAGTAGTCTAAATGCCCATCAGTAAATGAGTGGATCAAAAAACTATGGTACATTTACAAGATGGAATACCATGCACCAGAAGGAAAGAAGGAGCTCCTACCATTTGTGACAGCATGGATGGAACTGGAGAGCATTATGCTAAATGAAATAAGCCAGGCAGGGAAAGACAAATATTATATGATCTCACCAATAAGTGGAACCTAATCAAGAAAACAAAATAATAAAGCAAAATATAACCAGAAACATTGAAATTAAGAAAAAACTGCCAGTAATCAGAGGGGGGGTAGGAGAGGATAATGGGGGGACAAGGGGGAAGGATTTTCAGGAACAACTATAAAGGACGCATGGACAAAGCCAAAGAGAGGTAGGATTGAGGGTAGGAGGTGGGGATGGCTGGGGTTGGGGGGAGCGGTGGGGGGAAAATGGAGACAACTGTGCTTGAACAACAATAAAAAAAGGAAAAGCAAAGAAATGTCTTTATATATTTTTTTAAAAAATAAAATTAAAAAAATAAAAACTTCTTAAGATTGGCTGAAGTTTGTTTATTCATTTTAATAAATACTAGCTATAGATTTGTATTAAACTATTAATTGAAATCACTTGAAATTTAAATATTAAGTCTGCAATACTTGATAATTGGATATTTCCTAGTGACATCTAAAACCTTAACATCCATGTATTTAAGTTTTTTCTATTGATCTTCAGGAAGATTTTATTATTTTTTTTCATTAGACTTTCTATGTTTGTTAGTGATTTTTTAAAGATTTTATTTATTTATTTTTAGAGATGGGAAGGGAGAGAGAAAGAGAGAGAGAAACACCAATGTGTGGTTGCCTCACATGGCCCCCACTGGGGACCTGGCCTGCAACCCAGGCATGTGCCCTGACTGGGAATCGAACCTGCGACCCTTTGGTTTGCAGCCCGCGCTCAATCCACTGAGCTACACCAGTCAGATGTTAGTTATATTATTATATTTGTTTCCTATTTTCTCAGGAAGAATATTATGAATTAAAATTTTCCCATCAATGTTTAAATTGGCCACAAATTTATGAATATTAATTTTATATTCAATAACCTTACTCAGCACTAGTTATTTTTGTTGATTTTTAAATTATATAGATTTATCTGCAAATAATACTTACCACTTACCCCCACCAAAAAGCGATCTCAGTGTTAGCTCTTTAAAAAAAAATTGTTCCCATTAAATTGACTTTTATTTCCCTTTGCAACAAAGTAAAATAGCATGTTGACTTTATTTTTATAAAATAGATTTTCAATTCTTATCAGGAATCAATTTCTAATTCTGTCAAATACATTTTAAGCCTTATTTTGTATTAATGCATGTTTTTCTTATTCAGACATTTTCATAGATGAATCTACAGTTTTTCAAAATCTTCATTTTTCTTTTTATATTCATCAGAGTATAAACCAGTACACATTTTCTACTCACATAAGCATAGCTAACTTAATAATAATAATGTGGTTTTAACAAGAAAATAAGTTTATTTTCTAAGATGTATTCCTTTCATAGGCTAGAATAATTTCTCCTGTTGTCCCTCCTATCACACTAGTACAATTTCACTTTACATTTCCACTGTATCAGTACCTCACAGTATTTTTTAAATAGTTATACATGCAGTATTTTACTTAATATTTCCCATAATATTGCACAGTTGAAATGCCAGGAATTTCATTGCTATGGAAACAATTAAAGTAGCAGGAAGCCTACAGTAGAACACTGATGTTGCTGGTACTAAGACCAAGCAAACATGTGGTTTTCAAAGAAAAACAAATTTTAATAATGATTCTCATCTTGCAAAGCAGATTGAAGTGATTTAAGGACTTTTCATTGTCCTGGGCTACCAATTTCAAGTCCAGGGCTAGATCTGCATGGCAGTTCCCTTAGAGAATATCCTTAGGGTACTCTGATCAAAACTGTCATTTGATGACACATCATGCTCCTGTACTTCTTTTTTTCCACCTGGAATGGTAAATCAAATTATATTAAATTATAGAGAAGGGATGATGTCAGGTGACTGTAAAAATCTTTGATGTAGAGATGTTTCAAGTTAACTTCAAAGCTAGACCCTGCTGTATATAAGAAGAAACATAAGTGTATCCTGATTAGCATGTTTTCATCTATTCGACTACTCACTTTTAAGTAGGTCCCAATTGCTTTGATAAAACACTGGTGTTATGGATTATGTACCCTCTGCCCAAATACACACATTGAAAGATTAACCCCGATGTGGCCTTAACTGAAGGTAAACCCTGGTAATTAGGTCATAAGGGTAAGATTCTAACCCAATAAGACTTGTTACAAGGAGGAAGAAGCCATGTGTGGATGGAGAGATACTACTGTTTTAAAGTTAGGAAGAAAGGCCTCACCAGAAATTAATCTTCCTGGGACCTTGATCTTAGACTACAAGCCTCCAGAACTTGGAGAAAGTGAACTTTTGTTGTTTATGCCATACAGTCCATGGTATTTTGTTATGGCAATTCAAGCAGACTAATGCAATTAGACTGTTTATATTTTGGAAACTGTCATATAAGATACACCCCCTTAATGACCACATAAATGAAGACACAGCTTTGCTGACTTAAATAATCCTAAAGTCTTTTAGTCATTGTTACACACTAGAGCCTGAAAATACTTTGTGATATTCATACAGACAACCACAAGCGTGCCTTTTCCACGGATGACTAAAAGGATGAGTCTGCCTGAGAGTGTCAGTCAGAAGCTTTAACTGATGCCATTGACATCAACAAACTGTGTTATTGAAAAACACTGAAACTAGCTGTATGCAGTCTTCAAATATTTATAGTGTGTGTATAGATGCATGTGTAGTTGTTAGAAATCTCATAATTCAAAGATTAAAACTAAATGCATTGTAGAGGCATGCATTATGATAAAAGTGAGATGAGTTTTATCTGTTTATATTTGGATATAGCTCCTCTGTATTTTGATAATATAAAAGGAATGATATCAACAGTATGAAAGAAAAGAAATAAGACCTAAGTATCCCAGGTCGCTGTAGCTGTGATACTTATATTTCTTTATGTTTGATGTGAATTTCTTGTTAAGACAGAAAAGTAAGTTGTATGTTCTGTGAATGGAATGCATGAGGGTGTGCTGAACTGAAAAATAATTTGGTGTATTGCCTCTAAAGCAGCCATGTGAACAGGGAAGAAATAAAAGGCTGTGAGAAATTACATATTTCTTCTCATGTGCATCAAAAGCTAAAAGAGCAATAAAAGAAGACATTCATTCTCATATACAAGTGTTTTTATTCCTTCACACAAAGAGTTCTAGGATCAGCCACTTATTTATCTTCCAGCTCTTACTACTCATTAGTGATTTAATAATTGAAAATATATCATTAAAGTTGTGGTTATCTTTGAAATATAGGGTTCAGTGTAGAACAGTTATTTAGAAATGATACCAATAAATGTGTTAACACAATTCATTAGAAAGTGCAATTTAGTGTGAATGGGTTTCCCATGGGTCCTAAGATTTACTAATGTATTAAAATTTAGAAAAGGCTTTACCACACACAAGCTCTAAAGTAAATGTGAATCGAAGCATTAACCCAAAATACAACCAAGCAGGGGGACAGTAGGCTTTGGGGGAGACGTCTTGGGTACTAAGCAGGGACATATGACAGCAGCGCATAGCTCAGAGCTCAGACCCAAGATCTGGTACCCAGAAGAGTGCCACAGATATTTTTCTCAAATATACATATATGATAAATCATATGAGAATTAATACAAGTAAAGCAAACTCACAAGTGTAAATACAAGACAGAAGTTATGATAAGAGATACAGATCATTTTTTGGACAGAAAACTCTCTTCCTACATATATATTCAAATAAAAATCATTGTAATCAGAAGATTGCTCAATGAGCTCAAATTCAAGTGAAAGTAGGGAGAATTGGATGAGTCATATGAATGTTGACTGTCACTATAACATGTTATTTTCCTGAATGCACATGAACTGGAAGAACGTTCCTATTGGTGTTTGCTTTTTCTGTGGGGATGCTAATGACCTGCTGACAAATTTAAACTCTCTGAGAGATGTCCTCCGGGCTCTTCCCCTACTAACATATTAACTGGTTTCTTTTTCCCTTCCCCTTGAAACTTCTTTGGGCAAACGATTCATATTAAGTGCTCTTGGTTGCCTTGCATCTTTCCCCATTGTCTCATTTCTTGTCAGATCTCTGACTTTGTTTAGGAATGCGTTTGGGGTGGCTGGCTGCTGCCCCAAATTAAATAGGACCTGATTTTTCTCTTGATGTGCTATTTTCCCTATTGCCAGTGATTAGTTCAACCATGTTTACGTTATTAACTCTGGCTCATGAAATGCATAGTGAAACCGGTTGAGTGACTTTCAATAAGGTTTTTTTTTTAGTCTCCTAAGTGAAAACCATGAGATGGGATGTTCTTTTCCCTATGAGTATTGTTGAGTCTGAGTATCACAGATTGAACAAATAAAACTATTGTCCTATAAGCTTTCTTCTCACTATAGAAAAGTAGTAATGAACAATTTTGGCAGTAATGAACAAAGAATATATGCTAGATTGTTGACTACATTCAGGTATTGAATTTAGCAAACTTGATGTCCTCTCTACGGTCTGAGTACCCAGGTACATGAGATATAACTAGTCCTTAACTAGGACCCAATTTAATGTTGGATTTTATTAAAGCTGAAAACACTTTTTAAGGAATAGTGAGTCATAAGATAGTCTTAGGACATCCCTCTTCATATTTTCTTGTCTGTCTCTATTTCCAGAGGAAAAAAATAACCTGATTTTCTTCCTTTTCCCCCCGAATATTGTCTTTTCCCTTTTACCACTTTTTCCCGCCAAGATTCAGTCATGAACTAACTTCCTTTTCCTGTCCATACTCTTTCTATGGTTAAGCTGATCAGATCTCTTGGCTTTAAATCTATCCATATGCCTAAATATTCCAAATATATTTCTCCAGGCAGACCTCTTTAGAAGTCCCTGACTCCCATAACCAGCTGTCCAATTGACATACCATTTATATGTCTGATAGTCCTTATATACAACATTCCCTTTATCAGTAAATTACACACTCTGATTTATCATCCAGGGATAGTACTATCTCCAAAGATAACCTGAACCATCTGAAAGCTAAGTCCACAACCTGGAAACACTATATACTCTGTTTTAAGCACCATAATCTTATACGTCTTCTAGAGCAATGGGGTTTTAGTAAACAAAATCAGCTTGCCACTCTTAACCTTAAACTTTTCAATGACTTCACATTGTCCTAAAAATAAAATTGAGCTTCTATAGTGTTAGGAAAAATCCCACATATGCTGGCTTTGCCTATCTCTCTGACTTCAACTAAAACTGCATTCATCCTACATCAAATCCAGTCCTGCTGGATTTGTGCCAGATCCCTAATATCTGTAATGTTCTAAAGCTTTACCTTTTCTTGTTAGTTTTATATATCAATCAGGAAGAAGCTTGAACTCCTAGATGTTACCTGCCAGGGTTTTGAATGACAATCTCAGTTCAAACATTACTTTCTGAAAAGGATTTTCCTCACTACTCAGTCTAAAACAGTTTCCCTTCCCAGTACTCTATAAAACATTACCCACTGGAATTTCTAAAACTGTTCCCAACACTAGAGGTCACTGGGCAATTGTTATGTTTTTAGTGGAGACTTGATGTGCAACACAGCTTAAGATATCAACTCACTCACTGAATTCCCATTTGTCTAAAATCCTTCTGTTTTATTTTTACCCATTTACCTTACTGATATCTGATATAACATTCATTACTTGTTCATTGTGGAACTTCACACATAGACTTCAAACTACTGGAGGCCTGGATTTTATTGTTATTTGGGTCACTATTGCATTGCCACTGTCCGAAGGTGCTAGAACATAGCAAGTGATCAATAAATATTTTAAATAAATGACCAAATATTGTGTTGTTCATAGTACTTTCTCCCTAAAATAATTTTGTTAAATTTTAAATTTAGACATCTTTCTTGTAGCATGTAAACTCTTTTGAGAACAAGGAATTGGTTCATCTAAATCACTGTAGCATCTTTAATTCAAAGACAATCATTTGGCAGATAATAAGCATTGTGACAATAAGTATGTATGAGTAATGAATTTCCTTTATAGGGATTTGACAATGGAGACTTGCTCCTGGCATCAGCATTTCTTAAATGTTGTACAGTTTGTATTAGGGTGTTTGGTTGTTTTTCCTGTTCTTCCCTGCAATGTAGTAAAATATCATGGTTAAGTGCATGTTATAGGGCTACAAGGATGAATTTTACCACATATGCTCTGTATATTCACTCCCCTGTTCACAAATTTTCAGTAGCTTTCCATTTTTTACAAGATAACCTCCCATGTCGTTGCCATTTAAAACCAGGTATCATGGCACACTCTAATCCTCACTAACATTTCTAACTTTGCTTCCCACACTTTATATAAAAGCGCCCCTTTTACAGTCAGAAAGATCTCTCTGCCACATGCCCATAGACATCATGCCTACCATTGTGTGCGTCTTCAGATAATCTATTCCCCAGAGTGGATACCACATCATCTTATCTATCTAAACTCCCAGCTTAAATGTCATCTCTCCGTTTCTGAGCAGTATATCCTTGTATGATTTCTCTTCTCTCTGAATTTGATTTGTGCTGGCATCTTATACCATCTGTATGACCTTCTTCTGTGGTAACTGTCCTTCACCTGAGTTTTTTGACTCCATGTTAATAGAAAATTATTTTAAATGGCATTTTTACAATACTTAGTATCTTTTTTCTCCAAAAAGAACAAGTATTCAAAATTAATTTGATAGACTGTCTAAGGGAAAGTTTAGTCAAGTCCCCACAATTGTGGAACAAGCCAAATAAGAAGTGCTAACCCCAAAATAATAGTCCAGAGTTAAAAAAAATTAAGTATCCTCAGCACTCATTCTTTGAGCCTCACCTTTAGAGTCATCCCTCAGTGGGGCTAATTTGTTATTCTTGTTATACCTCCATGCATCAAAAGTAAATATATATATTCATATATAAATATATATTCATATATAAATATATGTATATATATGAAAGAGAAATGATAGAACAGAGAATCATAGAAAATACAATGACACTTTAAGAGAAGTATAATTTTAACAAAAATTCTGAGACGGGTTTTCCATCCTGAATACCCCCTTCACTTCCTAGTGGCGCCTCACAAAGAAAGTAAAGTCAGTGTACTATGTATATTGCTGGTTTTTTTAAATTTTTTAAAATTTCTATTGTTGTTTAATTAAAGTTGTCCCTACTTTTCCTCCATTACTCTCCCAAGTCTTACCCACTCCCTACCTCCTACATTCAATCCCTGTTGTCTTTGTCTGTGTCATTTATACATATTCCTGAACTTGCCCCTTCCCCTTTATTCCCCCTCTATCCCTCCAATCCCCTTCGGTTACCATCAGTTTGTTCTTTGTTTCCACTATCTTGCTGGCTTGTTTGTTTTGTTGATTAGGTTCCTCTTATAGGTGGGATCACATGGTATTTGTCTTTCACCACCTGGCTTATTTCACTTAGCACAATACTCTCCAGTTCCATCCCTGCTGCCTCGAAGGGGAGTATATTGCTGTTTTTTAAGACTTCCAAACAAACACTTGAGGTTCATATGGCAGACACATTCTGGAGCACCTGTCCAATATAAAAACCTCCTTTTTGGGGGGTAGTTGTCCTCCCAACAAAAAAGACCATCTTGTCAGTTCTTAATTTGGTTTTGTTTGTATGTTTGTTTTTGTTATTTTGTTTTCCTCCCTGTTTTTAATAAATCACAACTGGAATTTCAAATATTTGGTGATGCCATACCAGAGAGTGCAAAATCATTTCATGTTGCATTACTAAAAGATACCTTACAGGCAGATGGTGGGCCATTAAGCCTTTCTAATGTACAAGTCAGCATTTCGTCAAATGGCAGAGCTTATGGAGTCCTGTCCGTTCAACAGTGTCTTGTTTGAAAGGACGATTATAATTGATGAAGGCACAAGAGCAAGGCATAGTTTATTTGAAACCTGTTGTAACTACTTCATTATATTATTTTAAGATTTAATGTTTGTGGTGTTGGACACAATGCTGAACTCTTAATGTCATTTCCTCCACCACGGTTTCCTTCTTGCTTTTGAGCCATCTGCACTCCATATTACTGACTTGGATTTTCACTTAGTATGCTTAGATTCTCTTCACCAGACGTTTGACAATGTTTTTCAGAGACAATTAGAGTCCAAAAGCTGTCGCAATTGAGGGTTTCTAAACTTGGAAACTCTGTGGCCATCTTCTGCCTCGTACGTGCAGAGGCAGCGGACGCAGCGGAGAGAGGAGCTGGCGAGGTGCTGCTGAAAGTGCGGTGCAGGGGAACGAACGCGCAGCGTGACTTCGTGCCAAATAAAGGGCGCTGCTGTCCTGGACACCTGAAAATAGCCCTCGATGCTTGTAATGAAAACCACTTGCTGAAACCGGTTCAAGTTACCTTCTGTTATTTGCAATCAAATGTGTTTTCAACTAAGCCAGAACTATTTAAAAATACTCCTGAGGGAAAGTACATAAAATATTAGGGTCATGTCACTAAAGCCCTAAAGGTTCAGCAAGAAATTCACAGTTAAGAAACTGTGAAAGAGTAAACTTTACTTTAAAGCCTTATTTTGTGTCACTAAGTATTAATACATATGGAGTTTACCAATGATCTTTTAGAATATTTATAACATACAATAATAATTATAGGAAATCTAGTATTATGAAAAAGTTAAAAATAATATTGTATCTCTATTGTTAAGATCACCCACATACTTTATCTTCTTTAGGGGACTATGAACCCCAAAATTTTAGGCAGATATTGAATCTACATTATCATATGAGTGGCATGTGTTGTAGCTTTAACCTTTTGGAAAGCTGAAATTTTTGGTTTACTGTTTAAAAATTAGTTTTCCTTTGCCTCACATATTACAGTTTGGATTCATAAAACCACCTTTCTGATACCATATATAAATAGCATAATGTTAGAACTGAAGATTGGTCCTCTCCTTGGTTTATACAAAAGAAAACTAATTAAAATAATCTTTAATTTTCTTTGCATAGTGTATATGTCTGACTACCTTTTTTTTCAAGACTTTATTTATTTATTTTCAGAGGGGAAGGGAAGGAGAGAGGGAGAGAAATATCAATGTATGGTTGCTTCCTGTGCATTCCCTGCTGGGAACTGGCCTGCAACCCAGGCATGTGCCCTGACTGTGAATCGAACCGTGATCTCTTGGTTCACAGGCCCGCGCTTAATCCACTAAGCTACACCAGCCAGGGCTGTCTGACTACCTTTTATATAAACAATTATATATATATTTATTAGTTATTTGAAGTAATTGTACTTCCTCCAAATGCAGAAGGATGAATTGAGACATAGAAAGTTTAGATACACTTTCACGGGGTTGCAAAGCTAGTGAATGATTGAGCAGCAAGATTCTCAATGAGGTCAGTAAAACAGTTTCACTACTTTGGTATTACAAATCCAAAATCATGTCACCTAGCTCTCAGCCTAAGATTCTATGGGAAATTGGTAGCAATACAAACTATCCAGCTTCCATTTTGCAATACAAATTCAAAGCAATCTTTCCAGAGGAGCAAAAAGGGCCGCATTAAGAAAAATACACACAGACACATTTCCCAGTTTGTGCAAGTTAAAGTGGAAATTATTAAAACTCTTTCAATATTAAAATATTTCTGAGAGGAAAATATAGAGAGCACTCCTCAAATTCAATACATGGCACAACCGAAAAAATAAGGTTATGTGTGCCACCAAGGGAGATAATAATTACTTTTTTCCTTTTAATATGCAAATTGGGATCATGAGATATAATAAAACACAAAAAGAAAACACTGCCACATTGTTTGGTATTTTATCATTACTTTTATGCGTTTCTTAATATGACTAAAATTAATGAAAATTTCTTCAACACCATTTTTTCACTCTCCTAATGGCATACTTCATCAAATTGCTATAATAAGGTGAAGAGGAAGTGTTTCCATACATTATGGTTTACTTGCATTTTTTCTTGAATAATTATTACAGAACCTGATATGACATGTGTTATTTACATCATTTAATTTTGGAGAGGCTTCGGATATCTGGGAATTGCCTGTTACAGAATTTGTACATTAAAGCATTAAATGAGCTTTGGGCAAAGGAAACCACTTTTGAGATAAAATGTCAGCTCTGACTACTTAGCTCTAGAGCATTCACTAAATTAGTAGGTTTTTGCTGCCAGGTACAGGCATCCATCCTACTTAATTTCTACATATTTTGCATCTTTCAAAGTATGTGTATATAGTGTGTTTTTAAATGTTGCTATTAATAATTAAATTGTTTTAATGTATAATTATTCCTTGGCTAGCTTTAATAAAACAAACATGAATATTTATTTTTTAAATTTTAACATTTTAAAATCTGGTTTTATTCAATAATTTATAATTTATATCCCATATTATAAAAGTAATAGAGTTGTTATGGAATTTATACACAAAGAAGTTCAAGGAAGGAAAGCAAATCTTGTATAACAAATCATGCTTTTGTGAATGATATTAATATTTTCACTATGTTATTCACTTTTTCTATGGTATATGTGTTTTCTTTGATTTAGTATTCCAAATTCAACTTAATATTTTGACTTTTCATTTAAAGGAAGCTCTCCAATGCATTAGAATAATGTTGTGTATCTCAACCAGAGAGTGTGTAGTGTTTATTTTATAAATCATAGACACATCCTTCATCTACAGATAAACACTTATTTTCAATATATTACTATTATAAATATTTGCTATAATGAGCATCTCTATATATGTATTTTTGTTACATTAAAGTTCCACTATTTGAACTATACAGCCAGAATTTATCAGCATTTAAATTGTTCAGAGGCATCAAAGTCAGAGGAATGAAGGTTTTAATTGCTTTATAATATGTGGTCTCATTATATCCTTTTGTTTTTCACCACTATTCTGGAAGGAGAGGAAATTTCAAATTTAATATCCCTTTACACGCTGCATAACCAAATGACTTAAAGCAAGAACACAACAGGCTCATTTCAAGAGTATGTTCTAGATCCAAATACCTAAGTGCAGAGTGCCTTTTCTGCAGCTATAACATTTTTCTTAGGTAGTGTCCCATTTGCCCTTATCACACATCTGGACCCTCATTTTGGATGCACCACTGTGAATTGGCCTTATTACAACCTAATCACACCGCGCCCACACTGCACAGCAGAGTGATTCAAGAAGACACCACATTAAGCCCACTAAATATTCATAAATCCCTTCAATTAAAACTCTGCAGGATTGTTTTCATGTTGAACATACCGACTAATCGTTAATGTCCCTTAACTGTGCTAATGCAATTAATTGTACAAATTAAATTCTTCTTTGTAATTTTTCCCAAAATTTTCATAATGTAATACTAACATGAATGAAACATCTTTATTGAACTGTTTAGTAAATTTTTAACTATTACTGCACCCTTATTTCTACATTTACCATGTACACCAAATGTCATTTTTTAGTTATTTCTGTATATCATTTCTTGCTGGATATTAAGCTCATTGGAGAAAGATATGGTTTATTTGTCTTCATATCATCATCAATGCCATGCACAATAAGAAAACTAATCGAACAATGTGAACAACAGAAGCATCCCCTTGAGCAGCCCTTCAAGAAAAAAATATTATTTCAGTGAGGAAAACAATCTGTTCAAAATTTTTGTTAAAAACATTTGGTTTCTTCATAACAGCATGTGAAATATTTTCTTCATTTACTCTACATTTAAATTTGAAATCTAATGCACCCCCCTTTTTTAAATTAACAGCCTACAGGAAGATTTGCTTGAACTTGGCATCCTCTGTTGTCACATGATTGATAGCAGATTATGATTTCTAAGTTAACCTTGGTAATAAATCAATTTGAGGGTATCTTTTAATCATAAGAGTTTGGAAGACGCTAAAACAAATAGTCTCCAAATTATGTATGCTAGTTCATTAAAAAATGCAGTCACTGAGAAAACAATCTAGACTTTTCTCAATTTTTAATTGGCTCTATAACATTCAAACACCAATGCCAAACCCATTCACAGTAAAATGACTTGGGGTCTGGCTTAAAATTATGCCAGGGTAGCACTGCTAGATATAACAATTAATGCCATGTAAAGAAAATATTGTGCCTTCAAATAGAAAATATTGCCAAGGCCTGTTCCCTCTGTTTGTTATTCAAGTGGATTGTTCATGCAGTATTTCATTTATGAAACTAATTTATGTTTGTAGTTTGTTCTGTACCAGGCGCTATGGTAAATGCAGGAGGTGTGAAGTCAGCACTGACACACTGGAGCCATGTCTTCACAACGCTCCTACTCAAAACAAACACATGCAACCAGACAAACACATTCTCCCAAGCACATATAAATGTGAATTAGTGACCGTTCTAAGATCTCTGCAACTGTGCTGAGAAGTTACAGCTGTGATTTGATAAGGTAAGGGTGTTCAAAGATGTTTCTGCTGAGAAAGTGTTGACCACAGTGAGGCTGGAGGGATGTGTGAAAGGAAAGGAAAATCATCCCAAGGCAGAGGGCACATGTGTGTGGGACGTGGAAAGGTGTTGTGGAGAAGGAAGCAAACAATTTTCAGGTCAGTGTGGTTGGAGCACAGAGAGATGATGGCTCTATGTGTGATTCTGGCAATGGGGGTGGGGTCAGAGTTATAGAGGTTGAATTTGAGGATGGTATTTTTAAATGAAACATACAGAAGAAAATTAGGTCATAATAAACAAAATGAAAATATGTATCACAAGTGGAAAAGTAGCTATTCTAAATGTAGAACAGAGTTTGCTATTATTAGGGAATAACAAATGCATTAAATAATCTGGAGGGATATCTGCTTATAACATTGAAAATGTATCATATATCATAGACACAAAAAATACCTAAAAATGCCAGATAAATATATTTATAAACCTGAATTAGCAAGAAATTTAGAGGAGCCTTCAAGAGGTAAAATGGGGCAAGCAGGAGCTGGAAATTAAGGTACAACCTGCCACTGAACCTTCTGTCACTCTGTGGTCACTCATCGCCATTCACACACCAGCAGCTTGAACTCTAGTGTCTTGGACATTAGAAGGGAGGGAAGAGGTCTTTAGTAACAGCAAGCAGCACCTTGAACTGAAGCCTAAATACAAAGAGGAATACTCAAATATGAAAGGTGGAGAACTTCTCCCATCAACAAAGGAGAAATCAAGAAAGCTGGCCGGCTTCCACCAGGATCCATGTGGTAAAGGGAAGAGAGTATGCACAAACTCCAAAAATTCCCAACTTTAGGCCAATCCTTTAGGGAAAGATAGTGATTAGGAAAAGATAATTCAAGAAATTAAATAAACTAATTCAAGAGAATATATGAACTAGGCTCTATGTTTATTGCAGCATTATGGAAACAGCCCAAGTGTCCATCAGTAGATGAGTACATAAAAAAGCTTTGGCACATTCACACAGTGGAATACTACTCTACTGTAAAAAAGAAGGAAATCTTACCTTTGGCAACATCATGGATGGACCTGGACAGTGTTATGCTGAGTGAAATAAGTCATTCAGAGAAAGACAGTACCATATGATCTCACTTATATGTGGAATCCAATGAACAAAATAAACTGTGGAACAAAATAGAAACTGATGGATACATGGAACAGACTGACAGCTGTCAGAGAGTAGGGAGTTTTGGGAACTGGATGAAAGAAGGTAAAGGAGATATGTATATAAAATGTCATACACAGACACAGACTATAGTCTGGTTATAGACAGAACAAAAGCGGGGTGGAGGTGAGCAAAGGAGGGATTAATTGGGATGGAAAGAGATTTTGCTTTGGCCAATGGGTGAATGATGCAGTGTGCAAATGATGTTTTGACTTGTACACTTGAAATCTGCATGATCTGTGAATGAATGCCACCTCAATAAATTTCAATATATATGTATATAAACTTAAAAATTTATATATAATTATATGTATATAGTTTTAAATATATATAATGGGGAAATAAATTTAAAAAGTGAACTAATTAAAAATAATAGCCATAAACAAATAAACTGTAGTTTAAAAAGCTATATTTGGCACCCAAGAGTACATAAAAACTGGGCAGTAGTGTACAGAGATTTTAAGCATTTATATACCTAACAGACAGCTTGAAAAAATGCACAAAACTTGATGAATGTACAGGTTGGAATCAAGCTGTCCTTGATCTTAACAGATTTAGTCATCTATTGCCCCTTAATTTCACAAACAGAACAAAATAGATTTTTAAATTTGTGCCATTTAAACTGCACAAATAATAATGTTGACCTAATGAGCATTTATGTATCAAATCATTAAATAATATTTATTGTTCTCTTGCCTACATAGACTCATTATGAAAATTATTCTTACCTTAGGCCATAAAGCATTCTCAAAAATTTCAAAGACAATGTACAGACTGCCTTCATTCAGTAGGAAAGATATGAGCTAAAAATGAGTAACCCATCAAAAGTAAAAACACCTGTAATGTTGATGTATTACCATTGAGCAAAATACAAAGTTCAAAATACAGTTTATTCTGGACAAAAATGAAGGCTCAGATCATGGAGCCTATGGCAGGCACAGAGACTTGTTTTTCTATGAAAATCATAGACATATAGATCACTTTTCTTTTCATGGGTAGATAGCCACTCTGGAGTAGATCTTAAGTGGAAATAAATTTTCTAGTTCTGCACTGAAATGTGATTATGCATAGGATTTCTGGCCACTGTGAACTTGACATAGGTGAGTTACCTTAGATCATGAGGACACGGCTCATACCTGAGAAAAGGCAATGTGACAAAATGAAAGAAACTTGGGGCCCTAAAAATTCTTAACTAAAACATTGGCTTTATTGGATTTCTTAAGCCCAGATGTGAAAGAGAAACAATCTTATGTTTGTAATTTATATTAATATGTGTTTTGTTAGCCAACTTTATTTCCTAATCAGTATAGAATTCAAATTGATTTGGAAAATATGAAATGACTGGCTCAGCTCAAACTCCTAGTTTTTACTTTGGAAAGTTAACATGTTATGTTTTGTATTTAGTTTTTACTTCTAAATTTGGTCTGCATTTGAGTCAAGACATATAAGATATAGTTAGGTTTATTGAAAGAAAGGGTTGACTTTCAAAATAAGTTTTTATTCATTGCATCTAAAATTGTCCATCTACACATGTGCTGTTCAGATTCTAATGCAGGAAAAAGGGCACCATCATCAGCCAGAGGAGCTAAGACAGTGATGACGGTTGACAACTAAGCCACATAACAATTTTCAGAATAAGGTTTCTACTTAGGACTAATGAGCTGGTGTTTTGCAGAACTACTTCATAATGCTATTTATCTCAGCCTTTTGGAGGTAAGGGTTTTTGACTATTATAAACAATATAACAATGGCTTTTTGTCTCTTCAGATACAATCGAAGTTTAGGATTTTGCAAAGGAGAAACCACAAGAGAAATAAAGCAGGCAACTACGACCAACTTCACATCAGAGAATTAAGACTTTTCAAAGTCTTCCTTATAATTAGCTGCTCTTTTGCCTATTCTAGCTGATAGCCTCATTAGAGAGGGTGTATACTTGGAGCCAGGAAAGTTGGGGCTATTTGGATTCCTCAATTTATAATTATCTTCTTAAGGCCTCATAAAAATCAGTAGGTTACTGATAACTTCACAGGATAGTTAAAAGAATTAAAAAGGCCATATTTCAAAGTTATGGCATAATTATGTGCATATATTATATCCTTAATATTTATTCATTTACTGCATCATGCATGAATGTCTTGTATTAATTAGACTACCTAGAATTAAGGGTCCTCATCTAAATTTTTTGTTTATCTCTTAGGGCATCACACAGTGTTTTTATCATAGAACTTCCTAAACAACTATCTGTAAAATTGGAAAAATCCAGGGAAAAAAAGGTGAATGACAAAGAAAAACACTTTTAATAAAGGTAATAATAAAGAAATAATGTCATCTGAAATATGATAAGGTTAAGTAATGGGAATATGTTGGAACTTTGGGTATTCATACTAGTTTGCAATGAATTCTAGACACTAAACTACAGCGGAAAGTTAAATAAAGCAGCAAGGAGTTAACATGAAATCATAGGGTATGGGAATATTCCTACAGAGTGCTTTCCATGCCCCGTGTAACCTGACATGTTTTAGAAGGTTCAGTACCCCACGCACAATACATGCAAGCTTCGAAGAAGATGATCTTCAAGAAACAAAATTAATCCTTAAAAAAAGCATATTGTTTTAGTTTTGCATTTAAATATTCCTGTAAGTTTACTAACAAGCAGACCTTGTTGTCCATTATTAAAATAATGTGTAAAGCTGACATTATCCTTAGAATGAATTTCTAGTAAATAAATCTGTACCAAATTAATTACAAAATTTAACAAATATATAGTCAGGAATTTTATTATCGTTTTTTCTAAATAATTTTTCAACTCAATTCTTTAGGAAAAAAATTAAACAAAAACATGTTTGTGAACTAACAAAGAACCAATTAATATTTGACTAATTTTTAAAAACACTTGAAGTAAATATGTTGAAAGTAAAGAAATAATAACTTTGTACTCTGAAAAACTGAATCCATCTCATAACTGAATCCATAAGTATCCAAGACTTAAGTTAACTTGCAATTTTTTAATTAAAAAACTGTAATTTAAGGCTCGCATTTTTTAATATCACTTCATTGCTATGTAGCACTTCTTTGAGCCCAAATTAAATTTTATTTTATAGTATGTACAGGCACATACCTGTGTAGGTCTATGTCAATGTACTAATCTACATTATTTCAGACTACACAAGCACCTAGCAAATAGTGAGTGCTCAGGAAAGGGGCACAGGTATTGTTATTACCTTGACAGTAATGCTTCCTTCTTTTCAATGAAATTTATGTGGGTAAAATATCTCAATGTGGTAAATACAATGTTAAATGACATAGAAATATGGATTTCAAACTCTTATGCTTGAAAATTCCTATATTCATGAATATATAATAAAATGTGTTTCATGATTAGAGGTACATACTTTTTATCTTTTCCTTTAATTTAATTAAAAATATAAACTACATTTTTCAAATATTTTTAGTACCAAAACCCCACTTTGTTTTACGCCCACTTTAAACCACAAAAGGGCTTTTGGCAACCAACCTACTTGCTCCTCGGCCATTTGGTAAGGTTACCTAGTGAAAATATCCACGCTTCCATTCTCACCTCACCTGTTTTCATTTTTAATTTCTCTACTTTATATTACTATGGTATAAAAATAAGTAATATTCTTCTGGCTTCCTCTATGGCAAACAACACTGTACTCAAAATACAACATATATATGATTTTGGTCTTTTATTAACCTTATTAAGTACACATTGAAGGCCCCTTTATATAGATTGGGACATTCAGATGTAATAAAATTTATGTTATGTTTTTAATGCCACCAGGTAATAAGTGGTGGAGCTAGTATTTTAAGAAACTCCATCTTTCCAAAAATCATTTTTCAAAGAATAAGCAATATACTACTTCTCCAATACCACATGGACTCTGGGAAGACATGGATATTGTAGAAGATATTTAAACAGCTATGAATGAATATTTGGAACTCCTTATATAAGCTCCTTTAAAAAGTCTCCTAAATTCAATTAAATACTGTATTATATAGTCTACTTTGTAATGAGTTCCACCATAGTTACTAGGGAGGTTTACAATAGGACACTGCACTCACTTGGTTCACATTAGAGAACAGTGAAGACCCCCAACTCTGGATCCCAATCTTTGTTCCATGAGTCACCTGTCATATGACTTTACGCCAGTTCTTTGGCCTCCTCGTTTTAGTTTCCTCATCTCTAGAATGGGAACAATAGCAAACTTACCTCACAGGCTTGCTGTGAGACAAGGCAAGCTTACTGATGGATAGTGCTTGAGAAACTAACAATATTCACTCCTTAAGTGTTTCCAGTCAGTGCCAATCAGTTATATATTAGAGATATGTATAATAAGCTTACATATATATTATACTGTTATGGTATATACATACTATTTTATTTATGTATAATTATATACATATATACACATATATACTATTTAGCTACTATATGCATATGTGAGTGAGAGTAAAATCATCACAGAGAGACAGGCAATAGGAGAGGGTATGTGTCTGTGTTTGTATACTATTTAATACAAGACAGATTATTTAATGGGTTGCTCAAACCTCCTTCTCCTTCTCCTACCTCCTACTTGTTTAACTAACCCAGAAGTCAGGTTATTTATGCTGACCTTTGAAAACTAAATTATACACATTCCACGGCTTCTGGCAGTTACAAAGCTATCAGTAACATATTCAAGTCTGCAGCTATACATTCCTCCCATCCCCACCCATGGCTCCAAATCAGTATTCTTATTAATTCAATGCTAGGACAGAACTTACTTTATTGGTTTTAGTAGTTCTCATTATATCATTATAGAAATAAAATTCTTCTCCTTCATTTCAACTCTTTAATAGCCTCACTAACAATGTGTTATTTTATATTATACCTGACAGTTTCTAAAATGCCCTGACTTATTCCTTCAGATAAAGATTGAACATTCATCCAGTGGTTGGTTCTCCTTTTTATTACCTCCTATTTTCTAGATCTTTTTCTTTTCTAACATAGAACTGTTCATGCACCTGATTGTAACTATACCATCAGCTGACTCATGGTGTCACAGCCTAAGCTTTCTCCACAAAGAATTTATTACAGTGGCACTGTTAGTGTAGAAAGCTCTTAGGTATTAATAAAAGAGAAGAGAGCTAAGTTTGATTAAGCAGCTCCCCAGTCATGGAAAGAAAAAGATGTATCCTTCACCAAAAAGACTTTAATTCCCTGAGTAGGCAGGAAAGATGGGTTTTCCAGTCTCCATGATGGGGAACAGGGGCAATGGCCCCTTTGCCCAGATTACCAGAGGTGGGAGCACTAACTGCAATTCCTTTGCTGGGCTCATGTTCAGCAAAAGCCAAGATGAGGCAGCACAAGATCCTCCTACGAAGTGCATGCACAGTGAAAGCCAGAAGAGAAAGTGGAAATTTGAGGCATGCGCTGTAGGACCGAAAACAGTGATCATAAATAGGAACAGGCTGGCCTGGGAAAATCTGAGAAAAGGATTAGATAGGATAGGATTATGAAATCCTGGAAAACCCAGCAAAAGGATTGGATAGGGAGGGGGCTCAACAAAGCTTGTGAAGAATTAGAATAAAGATTGGTTAGTTTGAAAAAAAGCTTACCCTTTCCTAAACCCAAGGAGATATAATCAAAGCTTAACAAGGGACCCAAAATGTTCTCTCATAGCAACTTCCCAGGTCAAAGTACAGTTCTGAAAGTGGGCCAGAGAGGAACAGAGACTAAGCTAGACTACTGAAGCGACAGATGCTGATGTAGTAATGACACAGTATCTCCGGACCTCGGCACTCCTGGGATGGGTTGGGACAAATGCAAGCATGTAACACCAGAGGCTGGACTTCTGCAGTGAAACAGAGCTGCGCCACCTGGGGTACAGATGGGGCAGTGCAGCAGCCTCTTCAGGGACATTTATGCTTTGCACGTCCCTCCAATAAACCTTACCACCATATTTCAAATCCTCTACAAGAGTCCGCGAAATTATTTTCTCACAACTTTGAAAAAACCCTTTTCCAGACCTGTCTGGAACCCCACCTTGGTCCTGGCCCACAGCCAACAACAGTGCAGTCAAACCTTAGTGCTCCCATCTCCCCATTTCAAACAATTTGGTTATCCACCAAATTGTTCATGGATAAAATGTCTCGGTTGTTGAACAAAACTTCGTCTCGGATGACGTTTTACTGATGATACTGTATTTCCAATGGGAAAAAATGATTCACTTTTTTTCACTAAAAAAATTGCCTCTCAAACAGCCTTCCAGAGTGAATCAAGCTTGAAAACCGAGGTCCCACTGCACTTCCTAAGCAGAGATGGCCCAGGAAGAGGTCTTCAGTGACTGGCTTGAGTGGGTGTGTCATAAGAAAGGGATGCTGGCTCCTTTGTCAGTCACAACTCTTCTTATTTGAACCCCAGCCCCTCCCCACATTCCTGACTGTTATCCAATACTGATATACTTTTTAATAAAGTGATCATAAAATAAAATCTGTTCCTTGATGACAGGTCATGATGAATCCATTGAAGAAGCAGGTAGATATCAGGTAGATATGACTTGAAAGGAGAAGGAAGAGATGGACGAGGAGAGGGGAGGAGGAGAATGAGCAGTGCAAATGACAGAAAAAAAGTTTAATACTAACAAAGCTGAGATCTTTTATAAGCCTTATTGAAGAACTCATTACTACCATACCACATGTTTAACAGCTAATATATCCCACTAATAATATTTTAAATTGGATATTCTTCAGTACTCACATTGAGGTTCATTTATTTCAGGAAAATTATTCCAAAAAAAGTATCTGGGCCAAAATTATCTCTTCTAAGCTCTTTGGTATCAAACTCCTGGACTTAACCTAGAATTTTTTGAGTGCTTGACCCGATTGAAGTTTTATTTTTAGAAGAAACACTGGTCCTAACTAATAGCCCTTGGGAAGTCCATCCCACACATAAGAAAATTGAATTTCTATCTGGGAAAAGTACAGGCTTTTTAAAAAATTTTCAGGAGAAGTAACATTGACTTCGCCACCCTGCATATCTGTTATCTCAAGCATCTAAATCCCTCTGCAATCAGCAGCGTGGCCACTCAAACACTTGTCCAAAATTAAGCCATAAAATCATAGTATTACTTGAGCTATCTGATGTTAATCAGAAAATCTAAGAACGTTGTTAATTATTTATCTCTTTAGTTTCTTTGAAAACATAATTTGATTGTACTACCTCAGCTCCATCAACATATTTTCATAAATTATAATTTGATATTATTTATTCAGCTTATTGGAGAACAATGTAAATCAATTCTATCTGAAGAATGCATCTGCATCCTTGATTACACACCTATTTGAAAGCATTCGGTGTTCTACTTAATGATGTTTTCACCAATCCTTTCCTGTGCTGCAACACTGTACCAAACACTGTGACTGCAGTTGGAGCCAGTAGAAAGGCATAAGGCATTGTACGTGTCTGTCAGAGTTCAAAATGGAACACGGAAACAGATTCATTGAAATGTATATGACTCAATAAATAGCAATGAGATAACAGAAGAGTAGAAGCAAAAACCAAAACACTGTTGCGATCAGAGGGAAGACAGGAGCTGAGTCAAGGGTGGAATATATGCCCTAAACAAGAAATCATGAACAAATACGACCCAAAGGGCCTGCTAAGTGTATAAATGATACCTGAAAATATAATATGAAAAATTGCTTTCCAGAATTCATTTCTTGGAGAGTCGCTGTCTCTTGGATAAATGTTTGGATTATCTGCTAAGGTGTGGGGCAAGGAGCAGGACACTAAACTTCTGTTGGTTCTGAGGAGACCTGTTCACTACAGGTCGTTCTTGTTTCTGCCTGAAGTTTGTCCTCAGGCAACCGTCCCCACCCAGCGCCATACACTTCTCTCATAGCCTCTTAATCTGGACCTGTTTGTCTAAATATTCATGCTGCTCCTGACCTTGTCTAAAAGAATAATGGCTAATTCCATTAGGAAAAATAAGCATATTCTGTAAATGAAATCCTGTTTTAACTGTGAGAGTTTTCTATCATTTGGACATTTTGTAAAACACGTGTGTGTAATTCACAAACAGAGCCCGAATGACAATGAATGTTTTCTCATTCTGACTGCATCCTGCATTTTAAGAATAACTATCTTAGTTGATATGTGCTTATCAGATATACACACACTGTGAAAATTACTCAAATTCATCAAGCATTCAATTTCCATTGCTGGTAAACAACATCAATTTAGACCTTTAGAAAGTAATGTAAACACGCAGTTATACAATGGAGATTTCAGGAAGCCATATTGTATTTCATCTTGAAAAGTATAATGCCATGGTAAATATTATATTGAAAAAATATACCACTCCTTCCATCTACCCCCACACGCACTCCTTCCGATATAACAAGAGCTCCAGTACTTATAGATGGTAAGCTCTTTACACAGGTGTGGTAGGTTTGAGTGTGCTTGGATTGGGAACAGAAAATAAATATTTCGTTGTTGTAGTTTACAATTCACGATGTTCTTTTAAATGAGAAATTAAGGGTTTTTTTTAAAAAGTATTATAAATATGTTTCTTACACTCCATTTATGGGACATTGTGTAATGGGGAATATAAACTCTCAGTTACGGGAGGGCAATCTCTAGACGTACAGGGTGTTGGCCTGATGAGAATATTATGGTTTCACCAGGACTTTGGCCATCAGACAGTCCCACAATGTAAATTACAATTAAAGGTTTGGGACACAGGATATCAGTTTCAACACATGGAGATCTAGAGACCAAAATTATTAGCCCAAATTTCTCAGAGAGGATGGAGGCCAAAGGTGAACCAAGGAGGCAGCGTGTGATCAAGCTCCAATTAAAGCTATAGATACCAAAGTGGTGTTCTCGGACTGACAATACTTTCTGCATAGTGTCACATGCCATGATTGGAAAGTCGAAAACATTCCACAACTCCACTCCACAGACAGTTAATGACAACAAGCTGTGAATTTGGACCCCTCCTGGATTCTGCCTCATCTGTCTCTTCCTTTGGCTGAGCTGAATTGCCCTTATTTCACTAAAATAAACTGCTAACTGTAAATATAGTGTTTTGACTGAGTTCTTGAGTTGTTCTAAGCAAATTAGAAAACCTGAAGTGGTTGTGCATATTCTTAGATTTGTAACCAGGTTATCTGTAGTGAGAGTGGTGCTGGGACCCACACACTTGCAGTTGAGGTACGAGATGTGAGCAGCCTTGAGGGGCCTGTTCCCTCCGCGGGGGTCATGAAACACCCCTCCTTGTGTGCTGTACTATCTGGGCCTGCTGTGCACAGTGCTGGGTGAGCCGAGGTGTTAGACACCTTTCTTGAGGGGGAGTTGAATAGAACAAACAAAAAGAGGAGAATAACTAATAACTCTCAAAATACTGTTCACCCTTCTACTTTGGAGGCTTAGTAGATCCTACATAATTTCCAGAAAGATCTTAAATTCTTCTCTCCCTAGTTATTAGTCACATGACCTTGGACTTGCCTCTTAGTGTCTCTTAGACTGTTTCCATATTCATGTCCACATGAATGTAGTATTTGTATCTATTTCAAATCATGTCTGTGGGGATTAACTGACAAAATGCCTATGGATATATCAGTTTTATTATAAACATACATAAATGTTCTTAAACTTATACAGTTAAAACACCCAATGACTCACCTTTATATTTTCAATTCTCATTATGATAAATAGTGCATAATGTCATAAATCCTAAGTCAGGACAGACTCAAAAGCCTGAAACTGATTTAAATACTCACAAATTCAGGTGGAACACAAATGTGGCAGTTTAATTAGGTGAAATAAATCCACCCAGATGTCTTGGCAAATATGAGTACACATAGCTGCAGTCTTTAGCTACTTCACACGTATATCCCTCAAAGCAGATGGACATCCATATTCACTCAGGAAATGGTGAGCTTGCATATCAACTATGAAAGAAGAATGAGTGTACAGATGAAAATAGCAGCTCTCCAAGGGAAAACTCTAAACTTGATGCTAAATTTGTGTTTCTGCTCATACGTGTTTATGCACCTGGAGTTGCATGTGAGCAAAGTGTGTAACTCTGCTGTTTCCATTCCTGTTGCATCATTCTGGCAGAGTTATTGTAAAATATCACCCCCATGAACCTGAATTGCACTGGGGCATCCCTTAAATATAACTTGTAAACACTAAAAAGAGCACTTTGTGTTGGAAGGGAAATATAATTCTACATGACTCTGTAGTAACTCTGAGGAAGATCAGAAGATGCAATGCTACTGTAAAGAAAATAATTGCAAATTATTTCCTCCTAAAGGTTTACAAGGCTTTAATTTTATAGCACTTTTTCTTACAAATACAAGGCTTGCTCATTGGGTAAAATTGTGAAATTCATGAATGTATAGAGGTAGAAAGGGATTGGAAAGAAACTCACATTCCCACACCCTTCAGTCATACACAGTCACATTGGTTTTACAGAGAGCACATTATACGTATTATTTTGTATGACAAGGAGAGAGCTGAAAGTAGAAAGTCACTTTTGTTAGATTATACATTTGTATTTCTAGCAACTGCCCCAAATAAAAGATGCAGGATTAAAGTGTTAATTCTAAATCGAGGCCTGATAGCGGACAGAGAAAAGGTCTGTAAGAATGCAAAATTAAAAGCAGCAGTTCACTCAGTGGCTAAAAGCTAAAGTGGTTGTGAAGGCGCCAGGAACAGGTAACAAAAAAAGCCTCCTGCCAGATGAAGACCGGAAAGTTCGAGGCTCGTCAGGGCGCAGGCATCATTCTCAAAGCCCAGCGTCCTGAGCACGCTCAGTGTGGGTTTGAAAGACTGAGACAATCCATCTAAGAAAATGTAGTTCATTGCCTGCTCCCATTTTCTTTTAAAAATGTATTTGGATAAAAATATAAGGGCTAAAAAGGAAGTGAGGTAACCCTCAAATATTTGTTTGAAATTGGTAAATGATCTTGGGGATGCTTCCATCTGGTTTCTTGAAGTGAAATCTTATAGAGAAGAAATAATAATTACCACATTCTCAGTTAATAAGGTGATAATATGATAACAAATAAATACACTATATTCTGGGAATGCTTCTAAGCTCTTTATGTCTGTTCTTTCCTCAATTCTCATGACATGATTAATATGTACTACAATTTTTTCCATTTTACTGCTGAGTAACTCAGGGCACAGACAGGTTATGTGAATTCCTTTGGCACCACATAGGTAACAATTGCCAAAGACTATAAACTCAGACACCCAGAAACGAGGGTTTGAGTTTGTAGTCACTGTAATGGAGAGTTTAGAGTTATCAACTGTTAACACATTAGTCCTCATTTTGTCACCAAACCTGTACTTTGATATCACTGCAAATTCTTTAAAATATTAATTTTAAATGGCTGCATAATGCTTCATCTTTTAGAGGTATTACAATTCTCCTAATCATCCTTCTGTTTTTAGCCTGTTTCCATTTGCTCATTTGCACAAATTCATCAGAGATGATGCTAGAATAAATACCTTGTCAATAAATTAATAACTTTCACTTGGAACATTCTATAGACATTTTCAAATTGTTTTTCAGTAGAATTTTACCAATTTTATTTTCATTAGTAGTCCATGACAATACTCAACTCAACAAATTCTCAGTAATATAAAATATTACCAACTTAAATTCAGTGTGTTGGGATTTTGTGATGTTTAAGGCAATTCTTGTGGGCCATGAATCAAATGTTCTGATTATTCCTAGGATGTACAGTAGTAAGACAGAAAAAAAGTCCAGATTTGAATGCCATCTGTACAGTTATGAAATGTATTACATCACACACAAATTCCTTCAGAGTTTCAATTTTTCACCTACTTAATAAGTCTATGACTGTCACTCTTGGTTAACAATGTAATAAACTATTATTTTAACATGCTCTGTCATCAGTCAAGTGTTGCCCAAATGTATGCCCTGAGCTGTTGATATCAGGTATAACAGATGAATTTCATTTTTTTAGTATGGGACGTAAAACTGTGAAAACACTGATACAATTTATTATGCCCCTGAAATGAATGTGTCTATGGCTCTGGCCTCTTCATTCTGTATGAATTTATGAAATAATGTGCCAACTCTCCTATAAATTTCCAAATAAAAAGATATAAAAGCAGTATATTCTTTTAAGTTCATAATATAGCAGAAACTAAATTAAGATAAATAGCATTTATCTTCTTTTAAAGCATAAAGACATATTTTATACCATACATTCATTTTAGACATTTTTGTTTTTATTTTTCAATAGACCTTATTTTTTATAGAAGTTTTAGGTTCACAGCAAAACTGAGCAGAAAGTAGAGTTCTCATATGTCTCCCACTCACCACCCTCCACCACTATGGGCTCCCCAACTATCAAGATTCATCCCCAGAATAGCACCTCTGTTACAACTGAAGAACCTATATTGACACAGCAGTATCACTCTAAGTCCATAGTTTCATAAAGTTTTCTCATGCTTGGTGTACATTCTAAGGACTGTGACAAATGTAAAGTGCCACATATCCACCATTATAGTAATATTGTATAGGGTGGTTTCATTGCCCTAAGAACCATCTGTGCTTGGCCTGTTTATCACCCCTGTTCTGTAAACCCTGACAGCTGCTGTTGCCTTCACTGTCTCCACAGTTTTGCATTTTCCGGAACATCATAGAGTTGGAGTCACACACTAGGTAGGTAGCCTTTTCAGTTTAATAATAATCCACAACCTTCAGACAGACTTAGGTAGCCTTTTCAGATTGGCATCTTTCACTTAGTAACACCCATTTAAGGTTTCTCCAAGCATTTGCATGGCTTGATAGCTCATTTTCCTTTGTTGCCAAATGCTATGCCATTGCCTGGATGTACCACAGTTTACCTATCCATTTGCCTCCTGAAAGGCATCTTGGTTACTTTGGGATTTTGCCAATTACTAACAAAGCTGCTCCAAAAACCCATGCACAAGTTTTTGTGTGGATATAATTTTTCAACTCATTTGGGTAAATATCATTGAGTATGGTTGCTGAATTGTATGGTAAAAGTACATTTAGTTTTGTAAGAAACTGCAAATTGTCTTCCAAAATGGTTGTTCTCAAAGCATTTTAAGATACTATTTAATTACTATAACACAAAATTAATAAATGGAGGATGTTATCACCAATTTATGTCTGAGAACATAGAGGTTTAACAGTCTTGTTTATTAGCTCAATTATGATCATAAACTCCATTTTTATCTTTACTAGGTGCTTTACTGAAAATCAATAAGGAATTTGCAGTATAGAAAAGTCAATAAAGAAGAACCTGAATAGGTTCATAATAAATGTTTCCATTCAATACTAACTATAACTATGCACATTTGACAATTAGTCTATTTTAGTACATACTTTATTGATTAAATATTTTGAAAGATTTGGAGAATGCAACTTTTGATCTTATTTCTTCTTTAGTAATATTTAAAAAGAAAGTACAGCCCTGACTGGTGTAGCTCAGTGGGTAGAGCGCCGGCCTTCGAATGAAAGGGTCGCTAGTTCAATTCCTAGTCAAGGCACATGCCTGGGTTGCAGGCCAGGTCCCCAGTAGGGGACGTGTGACAGGCAACCACACATTGATGTTTTCTTCCCCTTTTCTCTCTCCTTTCTCTCTGTTTAAAAATAAAATTAATAAAATCTTTAAACATATATAAAAAAGTTCAATTTACTTTATTTGTATTGCAACTCATCACTGCTAGTCAAGACAGGGATATGAGATCACTATTCACTGCATCCATAACTTATATACTATCTTTCTGTGTATTTTATTTATATATGCTATTATTTATCCAGTTAGTACTCATTTAGACTTACCCACATATTCACCATCTCATGCCTTGTAGTATCATGCTTCTGGTATCTTTGAAATAAACTACAGTATTTCTTTAGAAGAATAATCTAATGTTTATTTAAGTTTATGTGTCTTGGTAATAAATTCATTTTTGTTTTGTTTAAAATATATATTTTTATTCTTTTAATTTTAATTTTTGTTCCAGTACAGTTTTCTGTCCTTTACTCCCATCCCAGCCCACCACCCCAGTCCTCCCCACCTCCCTCCCATTTCCACCCCCCCTTAGTTTTTGTCCATGTGTCCTTTATATTTGTTCCCCAAAACCCTTCGCCTTTCCCCCTGAAATTCCCCTGAAATTCCTTCCCCTCACCCTCTGAACACTGTCAGTCTGTTCTCTATTTCAGTGTCTTTGGTTATATTTTGCTTATTTGTTTGTTTTGTTGTTTAGGTTCCTGTTAAAGGTGAGATCATATGGTATTTGTCTTTCGCTGCCTGGCTTATTTCGCTTAGCATAATGCTTTCCAGCTCCATCCATGCTGTTGCAAAGGATAGGAGCTCCTTCTTTCTTTCTGCTGCATAGAATTCCATTGTGTAAATATACCATAGTTTTTTGATCCATTCATTTACTGATGGGCACCTAGGTTGCTTCCAACACTTGCTTATTGTCAATTGTGCTGCTATGAACATTGGGGTGCATAGGTTCTTTTGGATTGGTGTTTCAGGGTTCTTAGGATATAATCCTAGCAGTGGAATTGCTGGGTCAAAAGGCAGATCCATTTTTAGTTTTCTGAGGAATTTCCATACTGTTTTCCATAGTGGTTGTACCTGTTTAAAATATCTTTATTTTGCCTTCCTTTTTGAAGAATATTTTATCTAGGTAAGAAATTTTAAATTAGGATATATATTTTTTTGTTTCTTTCATCACACTGAAGATATTTCATGGTCTTATGGCTTCTTTGTCTCCTTTTAAATGACTGTTGTTCCTCTGAATGTAGTGTATCCTCTGTGTTTCTTTGATCCAGATATATCTCATTATTAATTCTCTTTATCTTATCTACTCTACTTTTAAGAACACTGATTGGATTCTTTATTTTAATTAATGCACATGTTTCAGTTCTGGTAATTCCATTTGGAACTTTAATTAATGTATTTGGCAATTTCATGGTGTAACTTTTTATATTCTGAAGTTCTCTGCCATAATTGTTATAGTTGCCATTTATCTTTGAAGTAGAATATGATAGTTACATAAAGTCTGTGATGATTATATTCATCAATAATTTTTCTAGATCTCTTTTGATTGTCATATGTCTCTGCAGTCTTTCACCTTATGTTATCTCCTCATCTGCTTTTACGTTTTATTTTATGCTGGATATTTTATTCATAAAACAGTTTGTAGTAATAGCTTAAGAACTAGAAAAATATTAATTTATTTCATAAGAGATATGTGCTGATTTCTTCTAGGCATCTGCAGGCTACAACCATTTGGGATCAACTTAACACAGGTTTTGTGAACTGTGGGGTTATTGGCATTTGGAGACAGACAAATATTGGTTGTGGGAAGCTGTTCCATATATTTTAAGGGACTGAACATACTCCCTAATCTCTAGTAATTGCAAACCCATAGCATCTCCCTTCTCCCAGTTGTGACAACTCTAATTATCTGTAGATATTGTCAGATGTCCTCTGGAGACAAAAAAATGCCACTAGTTTTGATCCACTGGCTTAACCCAATTTCAGGGAATAAAATTCACTGTCACTCCCAAACTGATTGAGCTATGCTAGGATTCATGATATGGTTGTTTCATTTATTCCAATCTTAAATGTGAAGTATAGTCCCGAACTTCAGTCTCCCCACCCGAAAATGTAGGTTTTTACCAGAGCCCACAGGTGGTGGGATCTAAGTTCACTTTGGCTTTTCTTAGTATGCAAGGTGACGTTGTATTGCTCAACCTTTTAGTCTCCTCCCTTGACTTAGCAAATGTCCCCAAGATGAAAACATTCCCCAGTGAAAGGCTGTTTCTTTAAATGTTGGGCTAATAGTTCCTCTTTACCATGTTAACCCTCTGCATTAATATTTTATTATTGTCACAACAATTTATCACAAACTTAGTACCTTAAATATACAGATTGATTTTTCTCACAGGTTCTGTGGGTGACAAGTTGGAGCACAGCATGATAAGATTTTTCTTCACAGTCTCATAGACTTAAAATCAAGGTCTTCAGAGGGCTGTAGTTTTTAACTCTGTCTCAAGATTCTTTCCAAAAATTACTGGTTGTTTGACGAAGTCAGTTCTTCCTTACACCTATATGGTCCCTACAACATCAGGCCAGCAAAAGGGATGATTCATTCATTCTCTTCATGTTTCAAGTTTCTCTGTTTTATGCTTCTGCAGAAGAGCTCATGTAAGGGCTCATGTAATTAAATCATTATAACTAGATAATGCAGAATAATCCCCCTATTCTAAAGTCAACTGTTTTGTACTCTTAATTACATCTGAGAAGTCCCTTGAGCCTTAAGAAATACGTGGTATGATAGGTGCTATATTGACAGTCTCGGGGATTAGGGTATGAAATCATCTCGGGGGCTAACTTATTGCCACAATCAACAATGCATACAGGAAGAGTTTAGAAATAATTTTCTTGTTTTTCTGGTTGTCCTCAGCTGAAGGATTGAGTGAATAGCATTGCTCTGCTATTACTGGAAGCAGAAATATATTCTTGGTTAAGTTTTGTTCAGTGCTTCAAAAGTTTGTTTACCAATTTGTTTCCATTTGACCAGCATGGGAGGTAGGGGGAGGCAGGTAGAATATTACCTTGTGCAATAGGCAAACTGTGTTCAAATTCCAGATTTTCACTCACTCTCCAATGACTCTCCCAAGTTCTTCATTTCTATATGACTCCATGTCCATAACTATTAATGCCTAATAACATTATTTAATATATGGAATTACTGTGAGAATTAAATGAAAGATAAATGGTTTGTCTAGAAAATATCCAAACATTGTTAATACAACAGGAATGGTTTGCACAATATCCATATAACCTGGCAGCCAAGGAGAGTGGACTGGAATGTGCAAGTGTGAACAATGACGTCTTCACTGCTCTAGTCAGTGAGGGGCAGTGGACACCATTGAGTGAACATAAGTACTGTATGGTTTTAGCCTTCAAAATAACTGAGCAAGTATTCTGGTGACTTCTGGCTTTTTCCACAACTAAAATCACCTTTGAAAGGGAAAAGATTTCAGACTGTTGATGAGATTCAGGAAAATATGATAGGGCAGCTGATAGTGACTGGGAGAACTGTGTGAGGTCCCAAGGTGCCTACCCTGAAGGGGACAAAAGTGTCATTGTCCCGTGTGCAATGTTTATTGCATATTGCATATTTTTCTATGATTTTATTTTTCATATTACATGGCTGGATACCTCCTGGTCAGACCTTGTATAAAGTCACTTTGAACACTAAAATTTATATAGGAGATGTTAGTTTCCACAATGTTAATTTTTACTGTAAATCAAACTTTAGAACTATTTATATTAAAAAATACAAATATATTACAATGCCAACTCATCTATGTTTCAATCTGTAAGAAAAATACATTCTTAAATATAGTGGATCTTATTGCATTTTACCTGTCTTCAACCTAAGGATGAGTTACTACCAGTTTTTAACTGAAAGAAGCAAAAATCAACAAAATTACACTTTTCTATTCTTCTTTAGCTTTAATTATTCTTAAAACTTGGAGGTAGATATTTTAAAATTATTATCATAAATGAGACAAATTGCCTTGACTTGGGATCTGTTTTTGGTGAGCTATACACAGTTTTGCTAGTCTATAACAATACTTTTACAATGTGTTTCAGCCGAAGACAATGACAAAACTTAATCTTAGCCCTAGAGCTATGTGTATAGAGCATATGATTACAGCTTTTACTGCAAACCTTGTGAACATGTTTAAATTCAAGTTGAAATATTATAATGTTTCAGTACATTCACACCAACTCTCAAAGAAGAACAGTGTCACACATAATTATAAAGAACTCAGAAAAAAGCACAAAAGGCCATCTGTGAGATTTGAACAGATGTAGCTGTTCAAAATACTTTGCTCTTTTTAAAGTTGAGAATTGTAAAGTTTAAATAATTGGTGTTTAGATGAGTGGAAACTAACAATTGGAAGAAAATCAAATGCAGAAATGATTTATATAATTTTGGCCATCAAAATCTATATATTAGGATTGAAATAACATTCCTTTTACACATAAAAATGATTCACTCCTGGAAAATATAACGATATTGGCATAGACAAATACATAGTAACAATACTGAAAGAAAAACAAAAGGAAAACTTGAGGATAGCTAACCCTCTGTTGTGGGTTGAATTGCGTTCTCCAGAAATGAGTGTGTTGAAATTCATATTAATTGACTAGGGTTCCCTTAACAAATTAACAGATTGGGTGGCTTAAATAACAGAACTATATTTTCTCAAGATTCTTGAGGCCAGAAGTAATGCATCAAGGCATTTCCCAAGATTGGTTTCTTCAGAGGCCATTCTAATAGGCGTATAGATGCCATCTTCTCCATTTGTCTTCACAGGTCTGCTCTCTGCATGTCTTTGTCCTATTTCCTCCTCTTATAAGGACACCAATTGTGTCGGTTGAGAGTTCATCCTAATGACCTCATTTTAGCTCAATTACTGCTTGAAAAACCCTATCTCCAAATCCTGAGATAACATTCACATTCTGAGGAACAGGGTGTTGGGACTTCCACACACAAACCTTTTTGAGGTGGAGGATATAATTCAGCACATAAGAAAGTCCTGGCCACCTGAGTCTCAGAACATGATCTTAGTTTAAAATATGGCTGTTGCAGATACAATTGGTTAAGTTGACTTGAGGTCATATTGGAGTAAAATGAGTTCTTAAACCACTATGACTGGTGGCCTTAAAAAAGGGAAATTTGAATACAGACCTTCACACAGGGCGATTGTTATGTGAAGGTAAACACAGAGATCAAGACAAGGAATGCCAGAGATTGCCTGCAAACCCCCCCAAAGCCAGCCAAGGGTCAGGGAACGGTTCTCCCTGGCAGACCCCAGGAGGAATAGTGGCTGACACCTTCAGCACAGATTTCCGGTCTTCAAACTGTGAGCCTATAAATATCTATTGTTCAGAGGCACACAGTTTGTGGTATTTTTGTCACAGCAGACCCAGGAAAACAATATATTCTCTCTTGAAATAATCTTTCAACATTGATAATAACAAAACAACACTTGTTTCATTTTTTATAAAAGGAATACTTAAGAAAATCATGAAAATTCACATGCAGCAATTTGTTTATCATATGTATAATACAATATTTTATAACTTAAATATAATAATTATACTTAAAATACATATATTTTTAATACTTAATAAAATAGTTGTATAATACTTAAGTGAACCATAAAAATTATCTGAAAAATTGTGCATCAGATGCATTATTGCAAAACTACAGTCATTAAGAAATAACTAAAGCCATCCTTATCAAGAACCAATATTAGATAATTAACACAATTTTAAAGACCAATTGGTCTTAAATGAACTTTCAATTTAAGGTTAAAATTACTTTACTGTAATCTGAGTTATTCACAGATTGTAAATGAGTAAAAAGAAAAATAGTTTGTCAACATGCTTTACTTAATTAGTTTCATAATGTTAATTAAATATGTTCTAAACTAAAATATGCTAAAATTTTCTGTAATTTTAACTTTTATATATTTATAATCCTAAGGATATTTTCTAAAGAAATATGCACAAACCAGTAAAATTCAATAATATATTCATATGAACAGAGATTTTATATTAAATTTAAAGTGCCATTTTCTTGATGAATCATTATTTTTTTAGTTCAGCATGCTCATCTTATGTGTCATGCAGTGATTCACTTCTCCCACCATTTTTTCCTCTTTTAACTTCTTTGAACACTGTTTTGGTTCATTTATATGCTCCAATGATGTCATATTTTTGCCAACATAGAACTTAAATTGGTGAACTATATATACACTTTCATGTAAGGTCAGCCTTTCTTTTTCCCTCAGAAAGTCTATAAAATGGAAAATACATCACAATCACAAATGAGATACAAATAATAACTTATACGGTATTCTTGTTATGAATTAAAGGGACTTTATCCCAAAACTTCTCATATTTCCTTAGGGAGAAAATTATCTTCAAGAAACCCATATGGCCTCACTGATTCCTTCTTGCACAGGGGAGACTTTATTTCATTAGTGAGATTGGTAGAAGCAACCAAGAAACAGCGATTTCAGCCTCCCGTGTCTTTGTTGCAGAGCTGGCCAACCTGCAGACAGGTGCATTCTAGTTGCTCTCCTGGGATAAACAGATGGCCATGCCCAGACTTGGAGACTGGTAGTGTTGGCGCCTCCACTTGGCAACACGTACATGAGTTTCACATTCTCCATCCAAGGATTTAGCAGACATGAAGCTTCATCTTTAAAGACCCACTACCTGAGTGTGTTCCCTAGCTCCTGTATTGACTAGCTGTGTGATTTTAGATAAGTTCCTTAAACATTTTGTGTCTCAGTTTCCTCAATTTAAAATAAAAATGGCACTATGTCCTGCTTCTTCCAGTTTCATATAATTTAAAGGAGCTCATCTAAGTAAGTATTCACTATTGTAACAGCTATCCGAGGGTTTCTACGCTGATTTTAATTGTTCAATAGTTGGGTATAATAGATTTTGGCGTTATTTGTTAACTGTTGAATTACCAACATTTTTTGAGCAGGAGCATAATTTTAAAAATCCAAAAAATAAATTTGCAAAAAAATTTTGAGCAATTCTAATCTAGAGGAAGAAAAAGAAACTAACTACAGTTCACAACTTTTCAAACATTAGCTAACTAACTGCAATGCAACCTTGGCTCTAGTCTTTAGTGATTTTAGCATTAAACAGTGAAGAAATTGAGGTAGAAATAAATATAAAGTGGAGATACATAGGAGAGCTACAACATAGTATTTTTGAGTTTCTTTCATGAGGGAATCATGTAAATTTCTCAACACAGCTATGGTTATATGTAAGTGTTACTTAAAGATCAGACATTGTTTTTACTTGAACACAAACAATTTAATTTATAGTTATGATAGATTGTTCCTTGTTGAATATTCTTGACTAATTTATATATTTAATTCTACTTATTTCAGAAAGTGGACTTTGGCCTAGCTACATCATTGCCTAAATTGTGGGATCTTCGATTTACATATTGTGCACCATTGGAGAAATTAGTTATCTTTTCTGAATTCCAACATATTTTCCTGTCAAAGATAATATTGCCACCAATAATAACAAATTCAAAATAATACAATCCTATGTGATATATTAATATGCTTTAAATGTGGAACTATAATAACAGTAGTATTTTTACTTCATTGCTTCATTTTACTCTTTTGATTAAATATGCAAAATATATGTGAAATTTCCTGAGAGACTAACCTTTTATTGGGTTGACTGTTAGAATGCCTTAGTAAAAAATATGAGATTTTCAAGAAATATGTATGTGTGCACCCATTTTTAAGAAGCCTGGGAAGAAAAATCATGCATAAAGTATAAATTTATATAGAAAAACATTTGCTGCTTAAAATGGATTATTAATACACATTTGAATGTAGCATTTGAACTGCAGTTTTAAAATATCCCAGAAGCAGAAATTATATTTCTGGAGTAGTCTCCCATCCAGGTGAACACACACACACACACACACACACACACACAATAAAGGAGGGAGAAGAAATTTTCTCTCTACAAATCATTTCAAAGAAATAATCTTTTTAGAACTTCTAAATAAATTGAAATTGACCTGTCTAGTCCTTTAATAAAAATCAATGAATTTAAAAGAATTTAAAGCATCCAAGGGTGAGAATATTATTTATTTACTTTACTTGAAAAATGAATGTATTACTCATGTGTGAGCTTGGGCTTCAGTGTACAAACATTCTTGTTCTTTAAGTTATGGCAAATCAATCCAAAGAAATGTCTATTCCAAAAGTTATCAGGTAAGCTCTAAAAGATTAATAACAGAAGTTCTAGATCAAGTTTCCTACTCAAACTTTATTACATATGGATTCAAATTCTGATAGTGTATTACCTAACAATTCTTTAATAATTTCACTTAAATTATATAAATCATTTAAATGTGCTAAGCCTGGATCTCCTTGTCCAAAAATTTAGAATAGTTTTACTTCAAAGCATGGAAATTATATATGATTCTTTATATAAAGAACTAGCAACATAATCTATGCTTTAAAAAATATTTTACACATATCATCTTTTACAAATCAGATATGCAAGGTCAATTGCATAAAATGTATATATAGATGTATGTTCATATATATGTATATTAATTTTAAGTGAAATGATATCATCCTCTGGTTGAATCCAACAAAATCTTTCTTGTTTTATTTAGCAAAATGTATTTACAAGAGAGATTATTATATTTACTTTTGCTATTGCATCTGCTTTTTCTAAGGTTCATTTTTTTAAACAAGGGTAAATTTTTCATAATGTTCTTTATATTGCATACATATTTGTAAGATTATTGAAAATAAAGTATTTGGTCTGTTAAAGTCAGCTTTTTTTTTTTACTGTAAGGTCCCTTTTTATTGAGGATCATATTTTTAAAAAACTCTGAATATTTTCCCTGTTATATTTAGTCAGCATTTTCACATATGTATCAGATAGATTGGGGGGGAACTGGCAATAAAAGCCAAAGGCTGGAAGTTTAAATGCAAGAAAACCCAGAAATAGAGAAAGCATGGTTGTCATAGCAACTTGCTATATTCATATTATCCTTTCCCTCACAAGAAGTAGTTTCGAAACTCTGTAGAGTTCTTCCAAATAGTATGGGAATGTAGTCTGTGTACATTTAATATAGAACTTTAAGGCACTGATGATATAGTTCATACTCAGGAGAAGAAACAGTTTATTTCAAATTAATTCAGAAAGTATAATCATTTATGGAGATTTTTTGTAATACAGTCTTTATGAAATAATGTATACTTAACATTATTCTTTTGCTTCTTCCCAGAAGACATACAGACAAAATTATCTCATAGCAAAATTTTAGAATCACTTCAATTTTTTATGAAATCTGGTTTCTTTTATTTCCCAGTGGCTTATCAGTGGTTTAATAAAGCAAGTATTAAAAATCTTCTTTATCAGTTTATATTGTGTAGTTTATATTATTTAATTTTGAATATAGACAAGATTCCCTTAATTTTAATGTCCCCAAAACACTTTAAGATACATCAGAAAATTATTAATGTCACGTATCAACCTATTCCATAGTCTGATTTTTACCTACTTAATCTTTTCCTATAAAAAAATAAACAAAAACATTTATACTGTAGAGTGTAATTAATTATAAAACTTAAAAGATCACATTTAAAATTATTTTAAAATATTTTAAATTTTCTTTACCTACTAATTTAACTGATTGAATTATTAGTATAATTAATTCCTAAACTATTGCATATTTTTGTGTAGTAAACAATCATTGAGTGAGAAAAATTAGACAATAGAACACAGATTTAAGAAGAAAAAATAATATATTGAGTTTATAAAATGTAACATAAATGAGAATGAGCTTCAATTATTCAAAAAGATCTATCTCTACATAAAAATTTGATATCTAGGAAATAATCAGCGATAAACTATGATACCTTAAGCATGGGCATTTTCAACTGTGGTATTATATGGTTAAAATATAATAGTTAATTGTTTCCAACACATCTGTCCTGGAACATTTGATGGGGTACAGACATATTCCGTTATATGTTTTTAATGAACATTAATGATCAAATAGTGCAGAATATGTAGATTCATTTTGTCCATTCAAAATTTCACAAATGCCAAGCAACAAGGTAAATTAATATCTTATTCTTCATATTAACTTTCTCCCTTTACATTCAGCTTAAAGTTATTAGAAAACATATGCCCCATTCTAAATAAAATGAGACACCTTTGGAGGTGGGGTAAATTGTATAAAGAGCATTCATTGTGATCATCTGGGAAGAAAGGCAGAGTGGCTGGGGAGTCTAGAATTTGCACTTCAAGGGCATAATACATTGAACAATATCATTGGAAAACCAAGTGAGAATGCAAAACACCAAGTAGCTGAAAACTGTTCAGAGTAGAAAAGAGCTACAAAGGAAGCATAGCAAGGTCCTAGGGCAAGATCTGCCAGCAGATCCCATGGTTTTGCCCTCACGACTCTTTTGAGCAAAGCACATTCCATTATATAAGGTCAATGGTAATAGCCTACGCTGTCCAGCATTATGCCCCTGTTGACTTATTGTTGTATCCTGTGGTTACAGACAACTGCCTTAGGAAATTTCAGAAAAAGTACATTTTCTTAAGTTTAAATTGCAGCCAAAATTGACAGTGTGTGGTTTGGCCACAGGCAGAATGACTGCTTCTCAGCCTTGACCCTGCTACTCTGATATTGTTACATCTAAATAACTGAACGGGTGGCGATGGAAAATATTTCCCTCTGCCACTCTCCCCCACGTGGCAATGAAGTAGATGCCTGACATGTACTTTCATGAAACACATTAACTCTGACAGTTTGCAAAGTTTTTGAAGACAGGTATTGTCTTAATTCATGACAAATTTGCAAAAAAAAGTCAAACTTTAAGGGGACATGTTTAAAAATTCAACTCATTACAAACAATGTGTTTTTAACATAAAAGTGCTAACATGTTGAAAAATATGAACTCAGATAGATTGAGACCACGAAAGTCTACAACACCAGGAATTTAACATACACCTTGGATGTTAGGTGTATGGCTCCCTCTTCCCCTGACTTTCAGTCCAGGGATCCAGAATTACTCCTGGAGGGGCAAAGCACTGCCATTTCTTATCATCCCAAGAAGAGGCTCTATGCTGGGCAAGATATGCTGAGAGGTCTGGGAACTCGTTCTCCATCTAGCCCCAACTGCCAGAGTGGAAACCCCACCTGATATGCAGCAGACTCAGAATACTGGGGTGCTGTTGACCCTCATTCCAACTCACTGATGGCATGAAATTTGTACCCTGGGAGAGACAAGATGAAAAGACCAGAGGTTGCTGCCCCAAAAGAGTTTCTTGCTCATAAAGCCAGGTTGTCATTCCAAGAAAAACATGCCACTATCCCCACACCCATCTCTGAGGCACAGAAATTTGTCAAGAGAGAAGGCAATGAGAAGAGGTGATCACATAATCCTTAAAGACAGTCTGCATTCCTCACCTTTCTTGTCTTAACTGATTTGAAAAGCATGTATATAAAACAATATGTATACAATTACATTGTTGGGACTATAATATATAGACTGGCACTATAGTTGATGATAACAGCGCAAAAGAAGCAGATGAAAACAATGCTGTATTGGAGTAAGGGAATATTGAATGACAGCGAATGGTAACTCAAACTCATTGGAACTAGTTAAGAGAACCAGAGATGGTGGGAATGCAGATGGGTGCAGCCATCGTGGAAAAAAATATGGACTTCCCTCAAAAAATTAAAAATGGAACTGCCTTTTGACCCAGCAATTCTACTGCTGGAAATACACCCTAAGGATCCCAAAACACTTATTCAAAAGGACTTATGTACCTGAATGTTCAGAGAAGCACTGTTACCATAGTCAAGATTTGGAAACAGCCTAAGTGTCCCTCAGTAGATGAGTGGATCAAAAAACTGTGATATGTTTACACAATGTAATACTATGAAGCAGAAAGAATGAAGGGACTCCTCCTACATTTGGGGGCAGCATGGAACATTTATGATGAGTGAAATAACTCAGTCAGTGCAAGACAAATATCACATGATCTCAGGTATAAGAGGAATCTAATGAACAAAATAAACTAACAAGCAAAACAGAACCAGAGACATGGAAACATGGAACTGACTGACAGCAGCCAGAAAAGAGGAGGGGTGGGTAATGGTAGAAAGAAGAGGAAGGGACTAGACAAAGAACATGTATGAATGATCCATGGACATAGGCAACAGTGTGGAGATTGACTGTGGGAGCAGGGGGTGAGCTGGGTCGAGGAGAGAAAAGGAGGAAAAATTGGTGCAACAGTAAAAGAATGGCAAGTAAACAAAACAAAACACAACAGAATAAAATGTTAATATAACAAACCCTATAAATAATTAATTTCTCTCTTTTACTCAGCTTCTAAAATAGACAAAGTCATATACATAATGTGTTGTTGAATTTCAAGTTACATAGATGCAATTTCTATGGCATTTATAACACAGAAAATGGGAATAAGAACACAGAAGAGTAAGTAAAGTGTCTATTCTCAGTAGTTATGTATCAGATATAGATTCTGATGCATTAAGCTATATATACTATGCTATGCAATAAGCATTAAATTATTCAAAAATATGGTAGTGCAAAGTCACTTGAAGAAGTAAAATGGTACATGAGAAAATCCCCACTTTATCAAAAAATGAGAGCATTAAGGAGAAACATGAACAAAGTAATTTAAGACATATAGGAAAATAACATGTAAATCAAAGTATATTAATAATAACATTAAATATAAATGGCCTATAGAATAAAATCTAAATTCAGAGTTTACTGGATTCAAAAACTATATGCTCTCTACACAAGAAACACTCAAGATTAAAACATACAAACAGGTTGAAAGTAAAAGAAGAAAAAAAACATATGAGAAAAGCAACCATAGAAACTGTAGTGCAGTACTAGTGTCAGACAATGTAGACAATGTTTTCCTCTACAAAATACTAGCTAACCAAATATATCGATGTAGAAAAATAATTATGCATCATGACCAAGTGGAATCTATCCCAGGAATGGAAGATTGGTATAACATCCTAAAAATCAATAGTTTATAACATAACAAAAGATCATAGCACAATCATCTAAGCAGATGAAGAAAAGTATGAAAGAGTATTCTGAAAAATGCTACTCCATGGACTATTAGAAAAATCATCATTATCTCTGGCCTTTTCCAGGTTTAATTTCCTAACTTACATATTTCAGGATTTATCTACAATTGAAAAAAAAATAGCCCCTGTCTGCACTGTCTGTATAAGAGCTTCTGCAAATGCTCTGAGTGGTGTCCTTCGCTTCCATGTGTTCATCAGTGTGTTCTCCCTAAGCTCTGCCTTCTTGAAACGCATCAATGATCTTAGCTGCTCTTTCCTTTTATCATTCTCAGTGTTTCTTTTTTAATTTGTGTATGTTGAAGACTTCTTCTCTTTTGATGCTTCTACAGTGTTACTTGGGGGAGAATAATTATACATATGCTTAATCAGTCTTTGGAAATTGAAGATCCACAACATCTCTAAAGTATAGATTATTATATACCTGATTTATTTTCATTTTATATGGAAATATTATAGGAGGAAATATTTATAATATTTGACTGATTTATTTTAGTTTAAGGGGTTTCAGTCATATTATCTAAATTATAATTCAAGTGGTATCATCTTAAATTATATTTTATTATATTAGTTTTTAGCCCCTATTACTAAGTATTTAATATTGGTATAAAATAACAAAATTGAATCATGTATAGTTAGGTTCCAACCCTGATTCTGAAACTTAATTTCTGTGCAACTAAAAGGAAGTTCCTTAAGCCTTATAGTCCAAATATATAAAATAGGAGTACATTATGGTATTATAAATTGCCTGCTGTAAGGGGAAATAAATGACATTGTTATATGTCTTTACCACAAATTAATGTATTTTAAGATGTCAAATTTAAGTGAAACTTGTGATTTCTCAATTAGAATATTACATATTTTATTTTGTTGGCAAACAGGAATGTGTTCATATATAATTGATATTCATGTTCTTTCCTGTCTCAAGAAACAATGCCCTTATTCATATGCAGTTTCCCTACATTTCAGTGTAGTCTTAACATATTTAGAAACTGAACAACACTGTATTTCCCAGGAAAAGAGGCTCATGTTTTCTTAATGTTATTCCATTTATATAACAGGGCTTTCATTCAGCTATTCTTGTAGGGGATATATTTTTGCTTGATTTACTTCACTAATTCATTCAGTATCCACCTTGTTTCATACATAAGAAGAATATTGGTCTGTTATATACAAATAGTCATGTAGTTTTGCTCAATATACCCTCTCTACTTACTATCTATTAGATACAAGAAAAACTCAACTCCAATTATGTCTCAGGGTGTGCAATTCAAGAGGCTACTGCTTGTGATTCTTTTCTTTATGATAGTGCCTGTCAGTCATTGTTAAATATTTATCTGATGTCTACAATGGGCTAAGTAGTCAGTTTCCTTGAAACTTAGAGGCAAAGCATGATGATACCTAGACCAGATATTAAAATAACATGACACTTGTATAAATAAAAAAATTCAAATTGATAGTAAAATAATATTTATATGCATAGAAATAGTCCAATTAATGTGATTATTTTTGTGAAATATATAAACAAAATGTTTTATAATATGTATGGATATTATAAAGGAAATTGTTTCTCCACCTATATTATCTATAAACATTTTCAGGAATGATTTATTGGAGATATAGTCAGTGGTATGGAGACTAGAATTATGTATACTCTGGGATCTGTTATTAATTTCTCCTGCACATGTTTTATTTTATTTTTTAATTTAATTTATTTTTATAAAGAGGGAAAGGGAGGGAGAGAGAGAGAGATGGAGAGAATCAATATGTGGTTGCCTCTCTTGTGCACCCTACAGGGGACTTGGCCTGAAGCTCAGGCATGTGCCCTGACTGGGAGTTGAACAGGAGACCCTTTGGTTTGCAGGCTGGCATTCAATCCAATGAGCCAAACCAGCCAGGGCTTCTGCACATGCTTTAAAATTTTGTCTTCCTAGAGTTGGGAGAGGGAAGGGTTTAGCTGAATAGTTTTGCCATTCAAAATATACTTCTGTGTTACCATTCAACAAGCTAAAGTTGTATTATCTATAAAACTTTAGTCTCTTAAAAAATTATCTGAGACCTGTTGTAAGAAAGATCATCTGTCTTAAAAAATAATGTGTTAAATATTACAGCATTGTTAAGCATTTCTATTAATAAAAGCAAAGTATAACCATGGTATACTTTAGAAACAATATATTTCAAGGGACTTCTGTACACTAATTTGAAAATGTCCAAAAATATAACATTATAGTTATGAAGAAGAAGAGGTTTTTAGAAAAATACGTGGAAGTGATGTCTAGCATAACTCAGGAGAAATACAGTCTGAAAGGTTCTAACAATAGTGAATTATCTATTTGAAGGCAGATAATATCTACTATCTATTGTTTCTCTCAGATTTTATCACCCTGTCTACAAAAAAGGTAGGGCTACTTGAAGATAAATTTCCAGATGACTTTTTTTTCCCATGAAAAAATTAGTTGAGATTTTTATTGTTATTCATAGAATTTAAAAATGAAATTTGGGAATATTTTCCTGTTTATTAAAATTTCTTCTAACTCATTCAGTAATATTTTAGAGATTTTTCTATGAAGATCTTCAATTTTTTTATTGTTGTTCAAGTACAGTTGTCTCCATTTTCCCCTACCCCACCCACCCTCACCTCCCACCCTCAATCCTACCCCTCTTTGGCTTTGTCCATAGATTCTTTATACAATTTCCTTGGCGATCCCTCTCCTTCTTTCCCCCACCATCCCCTCCTCATTCCACCTGACCACCATCAGTTTTTTTCTTTATTTCAATGTCTGGTTATATTTTGTTTGCTTTTTTGCTGTTGTTGATTAGGTTCCAACTACAAATGAGATCATATGGTATTTGCCTTTCTCTACCTGGCTTGTTTTACTTAGCATAATGCTCTCCAGATCCATCTGTTCTGTTGTGAAGGGTAGGATTCAAAACTACACAGCTTCTTTCTTTCTGCTATGTAGTATTCCATTGTACAAATGTACCTTTAGATGATTATGGATGAAAAAGAGCAGTTTTCATAAAATAGGCCCACCAAGATGAAGTTCAAGGGTTGACCACATTTGAAAATGTGTAGCAACTATTACAGATATTCTGGTTTTATATTAATTTAAACATGCTTTTATAGATATTTAAGATGCACTTTTAATAAAACAAGTAGGTTATTTCCCACTTTTGCTGTTTTTATTACTAACATTATATCAGGAGTGACAAATACCAGAAAATTTACCATCAAACTTGCTTAAACAATAAGAATTTTTGTTTGTTTGTTTGTTTGTGTTCTCAAGCATGATGTCTAGATGTAGTGTGAACTCTAGAATTGGATACAGCAGTTTAATAACTCCATGGGGTACCTTCGTGGGCCTTTCCTGCTTGATATGTAAAAAGACTTTGATGTTAAGATAGCCTCCTCAGTGTTATAAGATGCAGGAGGAACATCCAAATATGGCCATGTCCAAGGGAAGCAGGGAGCACCATTTTTATGTATCTCCTTCATAGGAGCAGCAACCCTTTCCTGAAACCAATCTCAGTACGCTTCCTTCTGTGCTACATTGGTCAGCATTGAGTCAAACATTCAGTGATATGCCAAACTCGAGCAGATACATGGGCTTACCAGGATTTGGGTTGGATTGGATATTGGGAAGTTACTCATAGTATCATCTATACAAAGACTTCCTTATTTTGTGTAAAATGCTGTAAGAATCTTAAGAGCAATAACAATAACAACAACATGAAATCATATGGTATTTGTCTTTCACTGCCTTCTGCCTTAAGAAACAAGAAAACCAAGCTAAAATAATAACAAGATCAAAAAGTGTAAATGAGTCCACATTGCTTGCTCTAAAAAAGAGAGCTGACAATGAAGCAGAGTAACCTGCGATTCAGAAAATTGTGGAAATATCCTCAAGGGAGAGTAAAGGATAAATGGATTACATTGCCATTTATCTATAGAAGATAGCCAAGAAAAATAACTTGCAAAAATTCCTCTACTCAAGAAGCCTCCATTTGCTCTACCTTTGACATTCAAATGATGGAACTGTCAAATCAGCATAGTAAGATGCTTAAGTTAATTAACAGAAGCATATGAATGGACATAAGATCTAGTCCCCAATTAAAAAGGACATTTATATATTTTGTCATTCCTATTTTATAACATATTACTTTACATAAATACACTCATTTGCATATGCATACACACATTCACATTCTTTTATGAGATGGTTAATTTTATATTTTAGCTTGACTGGGCCACAGGGTGCTCAGATATTTCTGTAAGGGTGTTTTTGGATGGGATTAACATTTAAAAGTGTAGACTGAATCAAAAGCTAATTGCTCTCCCAGATGTGGGTGACACTCTTACAATCAGGCGGAGATATGAGTGGAGCAAAGAGGCTGGCAGTCCCCGAGGAAGAGAAAATTCCTCCCGCCCGACTGCTTTTGAACTGTAACATACATTCTCCTTGGGTCTTGAGCTTGCAGGCCTTCTGACTGGAATCAAACCTTAGAATCCCCTGGATTTCAGGCTGTTGTCCTCAAACTACAGCTGCACGTTAGACCCTGAGTCTCCAGCTCTGAGACCCTGACTCACCCTGCACATCTCAAGACTTGTCAGCCTCTATTTGTTATAATTAAATGTGTATATGCTAGTATGCACACACACTTATCCTATGGGTTCTCTTTCTCTGTACAACCTTGACTAGTACATACTATTAAGCATAAAATCTTAGAGAGAAAACTCTGGTGGTAAAATAAATTTTAACCTGATAAATTGCAAGAGAAATGGTGACACAAAAATTATCAGATATGTCTGTCTTCTGTGAGTGCTAATACATGAACACAAAGTACTACTCAGGCTACACTTATCTAATTGCCTGATTTCTAAGACTGTGCATTCAAGTTAATATTGTTCAGAATACAAATTATTAAAAACAATTATACATGAAATGTTATACTGACTTATTTATGGTTGATAGCAATGATATATTTTGAAATAATCTCTATTGTGCTTTACACTCAATGTTATATTAACATTTGAAAAACAGCAAGACATTTAAAAAAATCTTCTCTGGCATATTGACTTTTATGTCTGCCTCATGAAAAAATGAAAAATTTGTATTAAAACAGTTGAGTTATTCAATAACTGTCTTTATATTTCCCAGTAACTATGGCTAACTTCTCAAGCAGTCTTTACTGTCTATTTTTAACAAGGTAGGTCATGTTCAACAGTTTATAATTTAGGATTGTGACTGGTAAACATTTTGTTATTTGAAAAGCACTTGTAATACTTTCTAAGAAGTAGAATTTATGGTTCAAAGAGTGCACATATGTTTTAATATTCTTGACATCAAATGACAAATTGCCTTTACAGAATATGTACCGCTTTTACCACAACAGTATTAAAGAACAGGCTTCCTGCCAAAAATCCTATTTGTAACACTTAAAAAATTATTTTTATCATTAAAAGCTCATTAATTTGAATTGGCTAATTAGTATTTCTAATTTGTAATTATTATTTTATACTATTTAGTCAGTTCTTCTGAGAAATAATTTTCCTTATTGGCATGTAACAACTTTTCATAATTTAAACAAATTGTGGATCACCATTAAAAGCATGAATGTCTCCAAAATTTTATAGCCTTTATACATTTTCAACCTTTTGCATTTAAATCTTAAATTAAACAAGCTCCTGTCTATGCACATGCCATCAGGAAAGCACATAATATCGTTTTCCAAATGATCTACAATTAAAAAAACACTTATTAATTTGATCCTTTCTTCTTTACCATGAACTTAAAAGGTCCCTTTCATCATAATATTTAATTAAGTGTGTAGTGTCAGAAAGTGGAGTGTTCTGCCCCTTATAATACGTCTGACCTTCGGAAAGCTCAAAGATGTTTAGTGCCTATGTCCTCATCTATAAATGGGGATAATAATGCTACAAACTTGATAGGATTGCTAGGAGAATAACAATTTGTGATTGATGAAAACTTGAAAAGAACCTAGTACATAGTTAACATGATAGATAATTATGGGCTAGCTAAATATAGCTATATATTATAAATAATAACATTTCTAAATAATGGGTATTCTGGAATTACTGACCTGTCCTTGATTTGTTTATGTTTACATTTGAGTAATTAACTTTTAAACTTTATTTTCACTTTATTATATGTTTGCTAAATCATAAAGTCGGGAATGTCAGACCATTCTTATTCAAATATTTATTCACTGTTCTTCCCTAGATGAAAGTTAGCATCATTAGATCAGGTTCTCAAATGAAGAATTAAGCAAACAAGCAAAACTAACAAAGAGATCCCATTGAGATTTTTTAAACTGTAATTGTGTTAAGGGTAAAGATAAACGTGTGAGGACTTGACATGTTTTCAAAATCAAATCTTTTCTCCTAGGGACATTAAAGTTATATAATTTAAAATACAATTTGTCATTAAAATTAACTTGTCATTCCAGTGCTGAGTTGTATTCTTACCAAGCCAGAGCTACTTAATAGGTCAAAAATATTCACTGTGTGTAAAATGTAATAATTGGTTCATCAGTCAATTAAAAGCAACCATTTTACTAATTAATAATTAAATATCTCCCAAGCATAATCTGTGTATAGTCATAGAATGAACACGATTTGTGTGTTGAAGGCTGCACCGCTGCCAAAGACCACTTAAAGTAAGCCTTTACCTGAAACCCAGGCTGCACAGCGCATGTCTTCATTTGGCTAATTGGCTTTCAGAGGCTGTTTGGAGATACTCTATTATCGCTTCCCCAAACACCACAATTAACGGACTAATAAAGTGACCTTCCTGTCTTCAACTGAGTAGGGCTAAAAGGTGACATCAGGAAGAAAAACAATATTGCTGTTTTATTATGTTTCTACCTGCTTTAACAAAGATTCTTTTCCAAAAAAGATGCAAGTATAGATATGATGTCCATTTTGCCAAAATAGGGATTTAATTGCAATTGTTTGCATTTGGAAAACTAACAACAGACAGTTGAATATTACAGGTGTGTGTATCTATTTATATCAACTTGTTTCAGAGGACTGCAATATATTAAAAGCCACATATTATTACCTTGAAATGTAATAAGCATATTGTTTATCCACTCTTTTTCACTTAATTTCTGATACCTGTTATTGTAATGGATTAAATTGTTATTTATTATACACCTCTTGATTCAGCATCATAACATATCAAATCAGCATGTTATCTAATTCAGTGAAAATCCATTTAAAAAAGTTTATGACAAGCTTAAATAATAAAAGTTATCTTCAGATGTTTACATTAGAATTTTTATACCTCAAACTATGACTACTAAAAGGCAAAAAGCATATAGAATTTATTATATGATGGGCACAGATTATAGCAGCCTCCCAAGTACAGCTGCTCTACACAGAATTGTTGATAGAAAGTTTAAAAACTGAGAATTGCACAGGTAAAGTGAGACATGATGTGCCAAGAGTTCTCCTTCTATTGCCTTGTATCTACCTTGACTCTGATGTCCTAGCTCATCCGCCTCAATGCTTTCAACCCTTAAAGCAATGTGCTCTTGAAGAATGTAAACAGGGAGCAATTATAAGCTAAAACGCAAAATTCCAGCACATATAAGTAATTAGTAAATAAGGAAAATGGTAAAAAATTGCTTAATATAAGTTTATTTTATAAAGAATATTTATATATAATCAATAACTTGTGGGGTTTTTTTAGATTATGGTGGTATTCAAACATTTAAAGAAAACTTTCAAATAAATTTACATTGTACTCCAGTGAGCATTTTGTTCACCTTTATAAGCAGTTTGAATTATAACTAAAGTTGCATATTGAGTTCTTGGGGCTCAAAATTATTCAATATAAACATTACAAAAGAGGTGGCTCTCTTAAACTATAATTTAAAATTACAAGTCTTTCTAACTTTCCCTGTAATAAAATAGAATTGATGATTTCTTATTAGTTAGGGCCTTTTATTTTTTAAAATAATTCACTAATAAAGTTGTAAATAGCTGCGGAAGTAAGGTGTGTTGACATTATCTGAATTCTTGCATCCTGGAAACTCAGTAAACATTTGTTTCCTAAAGAACAGCTCCCCATAAAGAGCCCACCTGTGCTGCAATCAGTGAGAGAAAAACTGATGGAATGCGGACGTGAAGAGACTTGACCTTGTGATGGCTTTTGAGAAGTGAATGTTTAAAACTTTTTCAGGGAATAAACTATTTTAAAAATGTCTTCAAATAAAATATGTGAAAAGCTAAGCCACCAGATGCAAAGATTTTTTTTTAATGGAACAAATGTGCTGATGAGCCTAAGTTCTATTTTTTGGACACACTGAATAAATCGATTGCTTAGTGCCCTGCTGTTTTAAATGAAGTATAGGAGATGGTGCTCAAACACGTCAGTACAGGAAGCACTGCCGTATATAAGAAAATGATGGAATTCAAGAGACATAAATGGGTAGATTGGATGTTGCAAAGTACTCCCAAAATATAGATAACACTGGCAGCACAGAAATTGAGAACCAAAATAAAATATTTGTGGGTCCTGAGTGGAGTGGGGGAAAGAAAGCTAAAGAGAAAAGCAAGGTCTCAAAACCTAGACCTGCTCAGTATAGAATATTGTGAGAATGAGAATAAAGATGCATTTTGTTTTCTTTGGGCACTGTTTCCAGTAACTTGATGAAAGACTTGGACTATCTTTCATAATTCAAAGGGAGAAAAGCACACTTTTAAGATCTAAAGCAAACTCCTTTATAGAGTATACCAACACACTCAATCTCAACTACTATGTCTACAGAAATAAAATTCTACAGAAATATTAGTAGAGACTGTGGGTATTGTAATAATGGCATTAAATCTTAACAATAAATTAACTGTTGTAGTGCTGCCCACCAAAACTCTATTTTAGAAATGCTGTTTTGTTACATGTTAATGAAAAAAATAAAACAAAAATAATCTCACTCAAGGGCTTATTTATTAGGGGTTTGACTTGAGTTCATTAATTATAGCCTTCAGACCAGGTCCAAAATGCTCAATATGCACAATATCTGCCCTTGACATTCACTGGTTGGGGAGACAAACACAAAAATGTTTAGTACAGAATGACTATGCTGAGGGCATACTTGATGTGGGAAGGCAAGGCATGATTCAGGGTCAGTCTTTGAACACGTGATTTTATGACCCCTGCAAGGAGTGGTTAATCTTATAGTGCATGGCTGTGGTGGGCATGTTAGAGCAAACAACTGATTCATGGCCATATGAGTTGTAATTTCCCAGCAGAAGTCAAAAGATGAGCATGAGCAAGAGCAAGACCCTGAGCGCAGAAGTATGAAGGCCTGGCAATGTCACATAATGGAAATAAATGAGAGACATGTCTAAAGATCACATGAAAAATGAATCTGGAAGCAAACATATGGTTGATCCCAATGTTAGAAAACATACTACTGTCTCGAACTTCTTTGATTCACAGGTGCTTAATGAATGCCTTGCCAAGCTTGTGCAGCATTTTCCATTTGAATGAAATGAAAATAATTAAAGTAGAATACTAGGTTTCCCCCAAATTCTCTTTAGAGTGAATGATTCTGATGGTCTTGTACATATATATGTCAAAAGAGAAAACAGATAATAGGACCAAAGATGAAGTATTATAGATTACTACATGGAGACAAGGTAATTTAAATTATTTTAGATACAATCAAATTTGTATTATTGTTATAAGTAGAATACATCTGGTATCACAAAAGCCAAATTGGGAAAGGCAAGGGTTCTTAAATATCTGCTGTATATTCCACTATCTACTTTTCTCAAAACACTTAAGTGAATACTTCATAAAACTAAAGGCAAAATTTAATTTTGGGAGGATATGGAAATAGGAACTGAGAAGTAGCCTTCTCACCCCATATGTTAAAAAATGCCTACTTCTTCCCTACTACATCCTACAACAAATAGTACTAAATCACTACATTATAGCATTATTGTTTTTGAGTTGCATAAATATACACGCATGCTTACTTATTCACTTATACACATGATTTCCTAATTTTAATTCATAAGAATTTTCTTATTCTCACTACTTCACTCACCACACATTCTTCAACCATTTTGTGCCTGGGACATATCTTTTTGATGAAACATTGTTGCTAACATAGTGCACACATTTTTTCCTATGGACAAAAATTTGTATTGTATTACAATGATATATTTTGATATTATAATTGTATGTTATTTCAATTGTGGGAACAATTTGGAAGGCACATAGGTTCCTCTCCATTCCCTGGAGGGAATAGGAGAGCCACCATAGAGGAGTATTATTTAAAGAGGAAACTTGAACATGGGAATCACAGGAGGTGGTACTGAAGTGGAACACTAGGCTCCGGTTGCAGAAAGCCCTAAATGTCATGTAAGGAATATGAACTTTATACTATAATTACAGTATGGGTGTAGGTAATGCCAAGCCATTTGAATTCTTTAAACTAGGGGCAATTTGACCTACTTTCTGTAACACAAAAGTAATTAGAATGGATTGGTAAGTACAGTGGGCAGAGTATTCAATTAGAAAATCATAGCACTGGAACAGATGAAAGGATATAATAATCTAATTATAGATTATAATATCTATATCTATATGTATTATATCTATAATAAATTGAGATAATAGAAATAGAATAAAACTAAAGGAACAAAAAAGGTTACAATATATGATAAGTGGGATATACAAAAAAGACAACATCCAAAAAGATGTTTCTAATTCAGAATAAAAAATGATTGACTAAACTATGTAAAGCAATGGCCAATCTGGGAAATTGATGTCACCTTTAGAATCAAGACATCAGATTGAAAAGTAGATTCAGGAAGCAGGAAAAAAAATTGGTTGGGTTTTCAACAAAACAGTTCACTACACTAGTTCCTGCAACATATGGACTTGAAGCCATTTGACACCTGGATAGGAGATTCTGTAGCTCAGTGGAAAGGTCCCAACTAAGTATATAGAGATTTGTGGTGGTTAACATTCAGGTGATATTTCATGTTAGAAAAATATATACTTGAAAAAGGTGGGGAGGAAAATAGGAGGGCCTGGTTTATAACCCTGGAATAAGAACAAAGAATTTAATATAAACCTTTGAATTTCAGAATGTAAGGGTATTAAATGACTTTACTGAAGTATTAAGAATAATCAATGTACTGAAAATGGAAGACAAGTAAAGAAAGGGGAGATAAATAAATGGTTTAATTTAGAGGAAAGGAAAGATTTGGATTATAAATTAAAGAGAAAGTAAGAGAGAAGAAAATATAATTTATTTAAGATTACATTAATCTAAGAATGTTTGTAAAATAGATCAGTACAGTCCAGTGGTTCGCTTTTGAGAATATTTGTGTAACACAGAAATTCACAAAGATGAAATCATTACATCATGACTAAGATAAGATTACTAATGCTATCAAATTATTTGATCTTGTTCTCCCTAAAATGTATCATCTCTGTCTCTTTTGGTCACTCCAATATACTGCCAAGAGTCTTTATATCTGTGATTATTTTCATATATTAACTCAACATCACTTCTCAAGATATTATATAAATTGTTGTGATCTTACAGTTACCTGTTTAACCTCTAGATGATTCATCATCTATCTTAAAATAGAACAATGATATGGGCCATTAATGTTTCCTATGTCCATTTGGAAAGGGGTTTGTAGCAGTTTCAGTGGACCGTTCAAATATATCCGCTGTCAAACTGAGGTCATGAATTCAGTCATAATCCTGAAGTGATTTGTTTGGGGTATGCTTCCAGCTGGCAAAACACATTTGATAATCTTACAACACTTCACAGTACTATTCTGATCATATTTTATTTGAAACACTTAAGAAACTGTCATACCACATTTATTTTTGTGGCATAATAAATAATAATTATATGTACATAAGTATTATTAATCACAGTTTGAAGACTATTGGTACATAAACAGCTATTTAAATTGTATTCTCTACACAGTAAGCCTACAGAGGCTATCCATTCTTTTTCAGAAAAGTCATCACCTTAAGACTAAACAAAGTCAGCTCACTCATGTAGTATAGTTGAATCATTATCATTTACATGTAGTGATGCTCAAAAAGCCACAAATCTAGTATTAGCTATTAAAATGAATTGTCTTATATTGCAGAAAGAACTGTTATTTATTTTGTTTTTGCTTCACAGCAGGTACAATTAGTATTGTTTTAGCCATAGATTTATAAAAGTTTCACCATGGGTAGTCTTATTAGAAAAAGTGTATGCACTTATATGCCCATGAAGATTCCTTTAATATTTGTTCATATAGAACATTACAGGGAAAAATAATCCTTAATGTACAATATACTAAATTAATTAACAGTAGACTGACTTTAATAATTAGGCTTTCAAAGAAACCAGAATGTATGAAAGCTGTATTAACCATGATTTTCATGAAGCATTATGCCTTTTCCTTTTCTCTTGCTTCTTAAATCTAGTGTTATTCTAAATATGAGACTTTCCACATGCATACCTTTAATAAGCTATGCCTGCTTTTTGTTTTAAGTTCTGAGATGTAACAGTAAAAAAAAAAAAACAGACAAATCATCTCTCCCGGAGTTCACGTACTCCTGAAGAAGGCAGATGGTTAAAAAAACACACTAACACCTAAACACATGATAATTTCTAACAGTGTCGATTTGCACAGACAAACTTAACAAAGATGATAGGTATACAGAGGAAAGAGGCCATTGATAGAACAGAGTAGCCCTCAAACATCTTATGAAGAGGTAATGTTTGACTGAGAACAGACTCACAAGAAAAAGCCAGGCAGACCCATGTTCATGGCGGTGTTATTTACAATTGTCAAGATATGGTGACAACTCAAGTGTTTATTAATAGTCAAAGGAATAAAAAAGTTGCGGTGCATATATGCAATGGAATACTACTTAGCCATGGAAAATAATGAAACCTTATAATTGTGACAAATGAATGGACCTCGAGGGTAAGTGAAATAAGCTAGTCAGAATAAGTGAAACCAAATGATTTCACTTAAATGTGGATTCTAAACAACGGAAAAAATGAACAAAATTGAAACATACTCATGGAAACAGAGAACAGACTGATGACAACCAGAGGAGAAGGTGGTGGGAGAACCAGTTGTAACAGGTGAAAGGAATAAGAAGTATAAATTGATAGTTATAAAACAGTCATGGGGCCGTAAAGTACAGCATATGAAATATAATCATTAATATTATAATAACTAGGTTTGGTGTCAGGTGAACACTTGAATTATTGGGAAAATTACTTTATAAGTTATACAAATGTTTAATTGCTATGCTTTAAACCTGAAGCTAATATAAAATGATACTGAATGTTAATTGTAATTAAAAATAAAATTAAAAAATAAAATATTGGATTGATATATTTAAAAAACAAAGACAACAGAACACTTGCAGCAGGGAGATGATCTAATATGCTCTAAAAGAACAATAATATTTTTTGACATTATGTGTTGGACAAACAGAAGAAAAACTGTAGAGGCAAAATTGCTATTAAAGCATATTTCAGGGGATCAAAGTAGAGTTGAAACAGAAGGCTCGGAAAGAGAAAGAAATAGTTAAAGGATATATTTTTGTAGTTAAGAGAAGATAATTCTCCTAATTAATACACTGTCAGTATTCTAAATTTTAACCTTGAGAAATATTACTATTGTCTTAGTACTTACAAGTTTTTTGCAACAATTTAATTTTTTAAGAAAGGAGGAGAAATCAAAATGCTTAACTATTATTTAACTTGAATCCCTTCTGTTTTAAGTAGATGCCTATTTCCTCATATTTTTCCTCTTAATAAAAAGAACAGCTGTTCACCATCATCTGTACATTCTTTTTATAAACTTTGTCTATTATTCAGCAGTCCTTAAGCTTATGATGCCTAATTCAAATGTAATCACCCAGATAGACTATTTGAAGTCAAAAGCTCGGAATATGATCTACTCATCACAGTGACAAAAATAACCTGGAAATCATCCATTAAGAATCAGTAAAAAATGCCACTGAACAATGTCAAAGTTTTTTTAGAAATTAGACTAATAAAGATTATCTGTGTACCAGTTGGCAAGAAGGAATGGTCATGTGTTTGCTACATGAATATATTCATCATTCTAGAAATTGGGGTAACAAGTCAAAAACAGTTTCTGTAGCTTCACAAAGATTACAGACCAGAGTGGGATTTAGACAACCAAATAGGCAAAAGCAAAATAGTATGTTGAGTATTCCAGACTGCAGGAAGAACAAGAGTTATGGGATCTTCTGTGGGAAAGGATGAATCTAGATGGTGGCAATTTTCCTTTTTTTCAATTGCAGTTTTTACTCAATATTATTTTATATTAGTTTCAGGTATACAGCATAGTGATTAGATAGTCATATAAATTACACCTTGATATTTCAAGTACCCACCCGACCCCATGCATAGTTATTACAATGTTACTGACCATATTGTCTTTGCTGTACTCTAGATCCCCATGACTGGGGATTTTGTGATTACCAACTTGAACTCTGAATCCATTCACCTTTTTCACCCAATCCCCTAAACCACTCCCCTCTGGCACCCATCAGTCTGTTTCCTGTATCTATCAGACTGTTTATTTTCTATGTTTTCTGTTTATTCTATTGTTTAGATTACACATATAAGTGAAATCATTTGGTATTTGTCTTTATCTCTTTGACTTACTTCACATAGCACCGTCTAGGTTCATCCAAATTGTCGAAAATGATAACGTTATAACTGTGGAGAATTATAACAACAGGGCACTGTTCTTTTGACATTGCTTCTATAAATGCTGACTCTGAATACTATATAGGTTGTGAATAAATAGCATGTTTGTATAAGAATCCTAGGACGAAACTTCAAAGGATAGACTCCGACCTTCAAGCATCTCAGCTCCAGGAGATTTTGCTGACCTTCAGCCTTGCAACAGGATGTCATAAAGACAGGATGACATGAAGCCAGGATGACTAAATGAGGATGATGCAAGACAGACCATCGTTTGCCTCATGGGAATGAACAGTGCTCATCCACACATAGAGAACTTTTCAATCGCCTTCCCTGATCCCTGTTCTGCTTTCCCTCTCCTTCCTTATAAACTTCTGCCTGCACTTAGATGTAAAGTTGGCTTTGAGACATGAGTCTCCCATCTTCCAGATGCACAGCATCTGAATAAACCACTTTCCTTTCCACCAACACCTATCTCCTGAGTGGTGGCTTTCAAGGCAACAAGCAACCAGAACTCTGCTTGGTTACAGGTATAGAGGATAATCTCTACCAGAAAACACTGGGTGTGAAATGAAATCTTTCTGGAAGAACAAGAAAATCTGAATACAAGTTAAGGTATTTAGCATTGTTTTCCAATTTCTTTGGTATTATATAATTTTTGCTCTTGGAGGTGATCCACATGTAACTGTTTCTTCTACCTAAAGATGAGACGTAGGACGTGGACTCATAGATAAAACTGGTTGATGACGAAGATGGAACACTACCAGCCCGGGAACCCTCCTGTCTAAATTGTAACATCAAAGATAATATCTGTGCTGTGTAAATATTTGGATCAGTTAGGTGAAAGAGAATATATACATTACTTAAATGTTTTGAGTTTGTTTGTTATAGCAGCTTAAAATGGGCATTAACCTGGGTAAAGAGAGAGAAACATAAACCCTTACATCCAGGATTAGATAACTATTACTTAAAATAAATGTAATATTGTTTTACCTAATAATAAAAATTGATCATGCTTAGTTGCATATGTCACAAAGAGTTTATTTAATTATTAAGTTATTTTCTTTTTAGCTAGTTTCCCCTTTCAACTATAAATTCTGTGATTCGAAATTGCCATTTAAATAATACAGAGATTGTTGCTATTCATTGAAATACTTCTGTCATCTTTCCAATTTGCACGAGTTTTTTTAGACCATATAATGTTGAACAACTCACTCTTAAAATGTGTAACACATTTGCAAGTGTTCTAATAATCCTTAGTGACCTTGGATTTTCAGCTTTGTCAACCTCTCAATAACCACTTTTAAAAGTTAGAAAAAACTGGTCTCTCAAGAAATCCCTTAAATGAAGTAAATTTTTGAATCCTTTCATGCATTACACTGCCAATCACTGTGGCTAATCCCATTCAAGCTCCATAATTAGTATTCAAAGGTAGGAATTCCCACGTGCACCGAGTTGTACAACATCATGAAGTGAGGAGGGGTGCGTGAAGAAAGGCTCCCAGGGGACCTCTCCATGACAGAATGTGTAAATCAATTTTAATTAATTCTGCCTCTTTAAATCTGTCTGCTCTTTAGGAAAGATTGCAATCTTCCTCAGACACTGTGGCAAGATGATGAACTGAACCTCTGCCGGAGACTGACAGCGCCGGCGGCAGCTGATACCCGTGGTGGGACCTCCCTGTCGTCCAAGTGCCGTGCAATTGTGAAGGTAAAGGACAGGCAGTACACCATTAATTTTACTAAATAAGTGCAATATTTATAGCACGCATTATAGCATTGTATTTATCTAGCATATAAAGAAGATTGTTTCTAAAACACTTTTAATCATTCTGGCAACTATCATAAAACTTTCTGGCAAAGCATCTCTGAATGAGACCACCCACAGTTGCTGTTGTAGTAACAGTAGAGTGTACCTTGCCCTGCTTCTCACCACACAGAAAAATCAGACAATCAAACAAAAATTACCCCTAGATGAAAACAAAATAGAAGTGGTGAATATGAAGGTAAATATGAACCATTTATTACATTTCATAGCATCCACTTAATATATTGGGTTTTGTTTATTTATTTACTTTTGCCAGAACCTATCCTCTTTCCATGTTATGATAAAAAATCAGAATTGGTACTAGGTAGAAATAAATAACATTAGCCAAATCAGAGTAACCTTTGTTTCCGTTAACAGTTGTAGAATTTGACACTATAGTTTCCAGTTGTAAGGATTTGCTCAACCACTTAATGCCTAAGTCTTCAGAGTTACAACAACATGATATATTTACTTATTTATTTACTTTTTTACTTATTTACTTAGAGCGGTCAATGGAAGAGCTACAAAATTGTATACTAAAATTCTATGAAAAAGATAGCAGGGCTCAACGAACTATCTCTATATTCAAAATACTTCAGTCACTATTTATTAAGAAGTTTATCATCCTCTGCTGTGTCCTAAATTTTCATATCCATCACCATTCCATCAGGCATCCTCTGAAGTGTCATATATTAGAGTATAGATTCTCTATTTCTATTGTCTATTAATGAAATAATAGGATTTTAAAAGTGAATAAGATCCCAACCAGCACACCATATGGGATGTCAATAGAAGTCAAGACTGACTTCGTGCTAGGGCTGGTGAGAGATGGAATCACAACCAGCAAACTGGACTTCTGACTTGTGGCCCAGGATGCATTTCACCAAGGAGACTTTTTACAACCTCAGAACCACCATGACAAAAAACCCTTAGCTTGACTTCAAAGAGGCCACAACATACTGATTCTTCATCCCAATGCCTTTTCTTACTCTTTCTAATTTATTTTCCTCCAACTTCTTATATACACTTATATACCTTAGAACTAAAATCACGTACTTTCTTGTCCCAGTTCTAAATAATTCTGGGAGAACTTTCTTTCCCAGATTTTGTGCTAAGTAAATAGATAAATAACATACCAGGATTAAACAAAATAACTTTGGTTTTTCCCCAAGAGAGGTTGGTCTTTTAAGACCTTGAACCAACTGAGATATCATACTTATCAGGACTAAAAGCTTGCCTATAAGTACTAGCTTCAATACCCTCTCCTTGACACATTCATTAATCATGAGCTGTTAAAATCCTGCCAAATCCAAACTCATTTCTTAAATTGCAAGACTTGGATAAAAATGATCCAGTCTTATTAAGAAATCATTGTAATAAAATTCTATGCATATCTGTTTTTTCTTTCTCCCTTCTGAGATCCTCTTAAGACTACCTCAGAATGGTGTTGTCCCTTGTATTAATCAAGGTTCTCAAGAAACACAGTACCAATAGTATATTTATATATAAAGACAAACTTATTTTAAGGAATTGGCTCATGTGTCTTTGGAGACTGGCAAGTCCAAAGCCTGTAGGATGGGCTAACAGACCAGCAACCAGGAGAGAAATGATGTACAAAGTTCAAAAGCAATCTGCTGGCACAATTTTCCCTTTCTTGAAGATCAATCTTTCTCTAAAGGCCCTGAACTATTTGAATGAAGCCTACCCACATTATAGTGCATAATCTATCTTGGATTTTGATTTAAATGTTTACCTCATTGAAAATATCTTTGCAGCAACATTCACAAGTGGGTACTGTCGTATAGTCAAATTGACGCAAAGTTAACAATTACATCCCTTATAACAGCAAACTAAACTCAGTTTTGCCCGATCAACAATTTCTCTAGTGGTGTTTTTGAAAAGTTGATGGCTAACACATGGTTTACAGGCATTGGGCCTATGTAGAAGTGTCATAACTAACAAGATGATCTGGTTTCTTGGTTATACCTCGGTTATACCTAGAAACTACATAGGAAATACAATTTATTAGAAATTTGAGTTCTTTTTTGTTTTGTTAATTGCAATATTCTCAGTGCTTAAAACAATGTTTAACAAATAGCAGGTACTCAATAGATGTGTGGAAAATAGATGAGTGAAAAAATAATAAGTCAGATATTTTGGAATTATTATTTGCACAGAAGGAGAAGATGATATTTTCAAAATGACCACATTATCTAAACATATGTACTGTGAAAACTCTCCTGAAATTCAGTAACTGAAATTCAACATATACCAAATATGATTATAGCATTACTTTACATGTGTCTAACATAGATATCCAGACCTATAACACATAGGGAAAGCACTCATTTTTGAAAGATTTTATTCATTTATTCTCGGAAAGTGAAAGGGAGGGAGAAAGAGATGGAGAGAAACATCAATGTGTGGTTGCCTCTCTTGCACACCTTACTGGGGACCTCGCCCACAACTCATGCATGTGTCCTGACTGGAAATTGAACCAGTGACCCTTTTGTTTGCTAAGCCACACCAGTCAGGGCACATTTTTTATTATGATTAAAAACTATTTTGTTCCTTATGGGAAATAAAATTTTAAAAACTCTTCCTTATTCAAACAAATGTCAGTTACTTCAGTGACCTGTTTTGCATTCTTACACTGTTTTACCAACAATGCTTAAACATTGTTTATTCCTGAGATATCATTGTCTTTTTGTCATACATCTTCTTCACATTTTATCTAATTTCTTAATGAATCACACTTTAAATATTCCAGTCTTATCTCTTGTCTTCATCTCTAAAAGCTCCAGGTAGCAAAGATACTGAGCATTAAATTGATGCCTTCATGTTCATGAAGATGGAAAAAATATTCTACATCTTGATATATAGCCTGGTTTTTATTTTCATAGTATTTCATATTTTAAAAAAAATTTCTCACTGATATCATCTCCTACATTTTTATAAAAACTTTTTGAAAGCAACTCACTTTTTTACTTCAGTTTAAGAACAAAAATTGCCTGGAGAAGGGATATCCTTGCATACTTTTATATAAGGCGTGCATCCCAAGGTATGCTACCTGGGTCTCTAATTCCGAGTGTATGACTGACTACAACATTAAGTGTTATGTAAACATTTGCTAACCTGACTTAAACTCCCTGGAAAACATATTTAAAAACTAACTCTACTGAAACATTTTGTATTTTTGATTAGACAAGGAAATGATGTTTTTCTGGATTCATTCTTCCTCCAATCTGACCACTAAGTGACCTGTAATATGAATATAAACAATAATGTCATCTCTGTATCCTATAAGTGAAACAATCTATAGAGTTACCACTCAGAATTGGGCTTACTGTTTATACCTGACATTAGATACAGGTGCAAATTAATATTTCACCACCTTAATATTTCATTACAATATGTGAACAAATTATTCCTCTTATTAAATTTATAGTTAACTCTAAAGAAAACATTTCATAAATAATAAAAGAAAAACCTGAGTTTTCCATAAAACCGTTAAAATACAAAGAAAAACTTGTGTTGACTCTCCATAACTTAATGTCAATTTTGTACAGAATGACAAAATTTACAATTTCTCAAACCCACACACAAGCACAATCTAGCTTTGCAAAATATCAAGCACTAAAAAGAAACCATAAAGATTATAGGTTTTAATGCCCTAATTTTTCAAGTATAAAATGGTATGCTCAAAAAAACTGAATTGTTTTGGGTCAAACAGCCAGTCAGTGGTTGAACTAGAAATCAAAGTCCATTCCATCTTACTCCAAGGTCTAGTCTATACCTCAGTGATTACTAAATGTGTGTACATACCTATGTATATATGTGTTTAGCCTAATGTTTAAAAATATATATTCATAAACAAAATTAATTTTTAAAGTGCAGGATTCTTATGTACAATAAGTAATAACTGTGGGACTAACAGACCAGATCTTTTCTTCGGTGTTAGGAAAGAGGCAACTCAATTTTATCATACAATTTTTTGTCATTTACATATTTTCCCAGGCAGTGTTTTTATTAAAAAAGTAGTATATGTTAAAGCCTACTTTAATAAATAATATAATAGTATGACATCATTCATTAAAAATAACACCAGTGAATAATACATTTTACTTTAAAAATTTCAACAACTTCTCATTCTGAATGATTTACATTGCATTGTAAATTTCCTGAGTGGGACATACAGTTATATCATCACCTTTTTAGCAAGAGAACTATTTATAACCTTTAAAATTGTTATGAGACCACTTGATTTTACATAGTTTAATGATCAGGACTGAACTGAGATCATCTGTGTCAATGTGACATATGTGTGTGTATTTATATATTTATATATTTAGATGATAGATAGATAGATAGATAGATAGATAGATAGATAGATGATAGATATATACCAAGACATACTTTTCCAGGAAGTTAATATATAAACTAGTAATTTTACAATTTGCTTCAAAAAATTCCTGTGTAAACCAATTTATCTGGATGGAATTCATTTATGTAGGTAAACAGGAATTTTATCAATACATTATTTATCTTACTTACACATTTTCTTTTCAAATAGTGATTTAGCTATTGTGACTTGCTTCAAGATCCATAACTTGTCCTGCACAATTTGAAATGATTGTTATTAATTGTGCTCAGCCCTAACCGCTTCCCTGCATATAAATATGCTCCTTAAATGCTTGAGTTCAAAGCTCCAAACACTAAAAACAAACATAAAAACCTGAAAATATTCACATGCTAAGCTGGACTTCTAAGGCACTAATGGGACTTAGTCTTCAGGTTGATGTTCTGCCTTAATGCCACAGGTGTCATAGCCTTAGCTTTATCTTTTTTTATTATTTTTGAGGCTCTCTTTTGGAGAATTGACAGTTGACAATCTACTGACTCCGTGTCTCTGTTGCAAGATAATAATATAAAAATATCTTTGAAATTACATTGAATAATTGAACATTCTTAAAACTATGTCTCTAAAAAGAGAACAAGAGTCTGAGAGCGCTTCTCTAGACCTCACATTACTCATCTATAAAGTGATAAACCTCTGCTCCTTGTATACTGGAACACTGGGAAAGCATATTTTTGTGTAATATTTTTTATTTAGTTCAAATAACATTATTGATGATTACCTATCAATATCAAATTATAAGGAAAGCAAAATTCACTTTTATGTCTTCTTGTTTGCATTACAACATTAATTTGTGAAATGATATGAAAGAAATGCTTATCATATACTTATAATTTAATTGTAAACATAGCATCTTTAAATTATTAATGTTATCAATTGTGTTAAAATGTAAAATGTCTAATATAACTCCAACAGACACATGAAAATGAAGTATATCAATGATCCTTGCATATGAGTTCCATAAACTTTTCTACTTGAACCTCTGAAAGTTTGTTTAGTCAATCTATTTTTCCCTTAAATAATAACTTGCTCAGTCTTTTGATTTCTAACCTATAAAAGGAGGAGTGGAATATTTAAAATAGGAACCAACATGCCCTTTCTTCCATCATGCACAAGAATGGTAAGCCACTGGCTGCAGAAGTTCCAAATTTAAGATTACATTTTCTGTTCTTAAATTAAATCATTTTTGTTATTCTATTACAGTTGTCCCAGTTTTCCCCCTTTGCCCTCCTCCTCCTATCCCACCGCCCAGTCCCACAGTCAATTCCCACACTGTGGTCCATGTCCGTGGATCATTCTTACATGCTCTTTGTCTGGTCCCTTCCCCTTCTTTCCATCATTTCTAATCGCTAAGTTATCACTCAATTTCTAAATTTTACTTATATTTGTTCAAGTGAAATTTAGTACACTTGACTTACACAATATGATATTTAAGAACCACAAAAAAAAAAAACCACAAATGGTTGGGAGTGAACATTAATGAAGATAGAGAACTTCAACCAATTTCCCTGTCCATTGATTAGCTAATTAAAGTCCAAATATTTTACCTCAGGTTCCTAGGGGTCCCTCTCTCTATGACTTTCAAAGTTTGTGTAATATATTTTATATTTTATAAAAAGCTGAGATAATATGAATTTCACAAATTCACAAAAGAAATCCAATGAAAGTTTAGTATGTGCATATATAGACATCACTTTTCACATTTAGTTTTGACATATTTGATTTTATTGAAAGGTTGAAAGAATAATCTTCAAAAAATCTCATGCATTCTTTACCCACATTCTTAAAATGCTGACATTTTGTCTCACTTAATCACTTGTGTTCTCTCTCCAACACCCAATGCATTTTTATAGAAATATTTAAGAGTAAATCACATATATTGTGTACCTATACTCCTAAATTCTTTCACTGAATTTGTCACACTAAAACCCTCTACAATTATTATAAAGAAAGCAATCTTTCATCAAAAAGCAGATCCAATCTGTAGTTATGTTCAAATGTTGCCCATAATATATATATCCTTAATCAACCATTTTGAAACGTTTTCATTTTATGGCATACAAAAACTAATTACTAAAATTCTGTGATACACCAATATATATGTCTTTGCCGATCTTACAAAAATAAGTATAACTTTGTTTCATTCACATGGAACAACTATCGTGTTGGCTGTTGTAATTTTTTTATTTGACAATCTAAGGGGAAAGAGGTCAGTGTCCCCTACTAAATAGTCAGGTATTGAATGTCTTAAAAATTCTTGCAGTACATCCTGCACACTGGGTGAAATTTGCTGATATAAATATATAATGGAAGGAAGGAAGAAAGGAGGGAAGGAAGGAAGGAAGGAAAGAAGGAAGGAGCAAAGTTTTTCCTTACAGTAAAATTTTAACTAGTAAATGTAGAATGAATTGTCAAAATGGACAATGAAATTAGAGGGTAAAAGTATAATAAAGAACATGGTATTATATAATTTCAAATAATCTGCCCTTGAGTTCTTTTTTAACTGCAAAGGAAAATACTGACTCTATATCAGATAATTAATCAATCATCACCTTAATCACCTTACTGATGGATCAAAGTGGATATTTTCACTAAAGGGTCAAATCCTCACCACATTCCTCCTGACATGATGTCATAAGAAAAAAAAACACCACTTCTATTGTGTTCCTACTTAAAATGCTAATCTGAAACTACTCATGAGGATGTATCTGGAAAACTCAAATTTGGGGTGATTCCACCAAATAACTTGCCACATAATACAAAGAAAGTCTGAAAAGTTATAGATTAAAGGATGTTAAAGACACGATATTCTGGAAGAAGGGTAATTATATATATATATATATGTATATCATAAAAATTCACATTCATTCTGTTTGTCTTTTCTCTTAAACCAAAGAAAAGTATTGTTAATTAAAGCATTACATTACAACATCCATGGTATTTAAACTTATATTAAAAATAAACGCTTTATTTTTTTTTTTTTGCTTTTTTAAAGCATACTTTATTGATTATGTTATTGCAGTTGTTCCAGTTTTCTCCCTTTGCTCCCATCCACTTGGTACCCCCCTTCTCTGCATCAATTCCCCTTTTAGTTCATGTCCATAGGCTGCACATAAAAGTTCTTTGGCTTTTCCATATTATAGGAAATGGTATAGGAAAAGCACTATATTTTTATTAAATTTATTGGGATAACATCAGTTAATAAAATTACATGGTTTTAACTGTACTGATGTTCTACAGAACATCATCTGTATGTTGCATTGTGTGTTTACCACCAAAGTCAAATCCCCTTCCATTATTGGATATTTGACCCCCTTTATCCTTTACTACCTCCCTGCCATGCCCTTTTCCCTTTAAACCACCACACAGTTATCTGTGTCTATGAGGGTTTTTGTTTGTCTTGTTTATTCATTTGTTGCTTTCTGTTCTATATCCAACATATGAGTGAAGTCATATGGTTCTTAACTTTTTCTATCTGACTTATTTTGCTTAGAATGATATTGTCAAAATCCATCCATGTTGTTGCAAATAGCACTATTTCTCCTTTTTATGGCCGAGTAGTATTCCATCGTGTGTGTGTGTGTATAATTTATCCAATCACCCATCCAAAGACACTTCAGTTGCTCCCATGTTTTGGCTACTGTGAAAGATTCTGCAGTAAACATAAGGGTACATATAACTTTATAAATAAATGTTTTTTAATTTTGAGGAGGTAGATACTCAGAAAAGGGTTGCTGGATCGTATGATAACTCTATTCTTATTTTTTGAGGCACATCCATTAATTAACTGGTTTAACCATTTTAAGTGTCTAATTGGTGGCATTAACTATATTCACGTTGCTGTGAAACTATCACCACTGTCCATCTCCAGAACTTTCACCTTTTTGAACTAAAACTCCATGTGCCCATTAAACAGTAATAACCCACTCCTTCTTCCCTTCAGCCCTTGGCGATTTCTACTGTCTGTCTCCACGAATGTGTCTGTTACAGGTAACTCATACAAGTGGAACAATGCAATATATGTCCTTTTGTTTAAAGTTCATTCATGTTGCACCTAGAGCAAGTGTCAGCATTTCTTTATTTTTAAGGCTGAATAATCTTCCATTGTGAGTATATAACACACTTTGTATAACTATTCATTTCTACTTTTTAGTATTCATATTTTAATATTTTATTTGTTTGTACCTAAGTTAGATTTTACTATATTTACTTTCTTGTAGAGATTCTTTCCTCATTTTTGTCCTTAAGGTGAATGAGTTGGTTTCTATATTTTAAAATTTTGATTCAAAATTAATTTACTAATAAAAATACTTTTAGCAGAAGTGGGGAAAATACAAGAAGATTAGAACATTAATATTTAAAAAACATATTAATCAGTTCTCAAGTTAGCAATTGCTAATGGAAATCTCAAAGATAGAATGCTTCCAAATTCTGCCACATAGTATATTATTCTATATATTGATATTTTTTTAATTTACAGTTTACATTCAATATTATTCTGTATTAGTTTCAGGTGTATAACATAGTGGGTACACTACCACATACTCCATACTGTTTTCCATAGTGGCTGTATCACTTTACTTTCTCACGAGCACTGAATGAGGGCTTTTTTCCTCCACAATCTCTTCAGCAGTTATTACTTGCCTTGTTGACAATGAAATTAGACTACTGTTCGTCCACATACACAAAAGCTAACTCAAAATGAATCAAAGACTTAAATATAAGACCTGAAATAATAAACTCCATAGAAGAAAACAGAGGCACTAAACTTATGGACCTTGGCCTTAGAGAGGGTTTTATAAATTTGATCTCAAAGGCAAGGGAAGTAAAAGTAAAAATAAATAAATGAGACTATATCAAACTGAGAATCTTCTCCACCTCAAAAGACACTGCCAACAAAACAAAAAGGCATCCAGCTGAATGGGATAAGATATTTGCAAACAATTTATTATTTTTTCCTATTATTTAGGACAGTGGACAAGTACCAGAGTCAGCTGTTAAATGGGACCTCTCTCTAGTCACCTAAGCCCTCAGTCTTAGTCTGTTTCACATCCACCATCAGTAAAGGAGGCCCACACACAAATACTCACCCCTAGAAACTAAATAAAGCAGGTAGATGACACTAATAATATGCTAAGGAGTTAATTTTAAAGCATCTACTAAATACTGAATTTAAGTATGATCCTCAGTGAGTATGACTGTTATAGAAAATGCTATGTGAGTCTGCCATAGTAATTAATTATGAAAGAAAGTCTTTATCGCCCTAGATCTATTGGATGGAGTCAAGCATCTGGCTGAATGTGAATGCTCTCTGTTTTTGGCCTTCATGGATTTACAGGAGGCAGTGAGAGATCTGGAGTGCCACATGACATGAGTTAGTGACTATTACCCTTATCTTCTAGGGCAGATCGTCCTTATGAGTTTATTATTGCAGGAATGGTTCAAACTGGCTATTTTTTAGCTGCCATCCAAACACTTTGATTTTTGAAAAATAGCCTAATTGTCACTTTGGGGGGGTACTGTATGTATAACTTCCTTTTTATATAACAGCACTAAAAAGTATAGGTCACAATTGAACTGGTTTTCAAATTTGACTCTCTTGACACATATATCTTACAGAAGTTATAATTTAATGCAATGCCCTCAATAGACATATCTTAACCAAAACATACCATATATACACATAACCAGTTTATTTCATGTACTATATTTTTAAATGATTAAATATTTTACTGACATTTCATGATTTTAAAAGCTGGTGATGGGTGTTCTTAGATATGAGTACATCATATATTAATAATTTTAATTTAAAAATTATGACAATTCCATCTGCAATAAGTTCTTAAAATCTATTGCAATTACAAATCCCTTAAGTATTTGGATACAAACACTTGTGTCTATAGAAGTAAATTTTCAAAACTTTTAGAGGCAAAGATAATATATTTAATGTCCTTATAGTATGTGTAACATTTTAAACAAAATACACAGTTCACTTATAAAGCATAAAAAAGTATTTCAAAAAGTTAGCTAGTATGTTAAAGTTTAAACATTAAGATAAAGGATTAATAAACAGACTATATACAGGATTTCAACATATATGAAATGGAATGATTGACCATAAATTGAAAGAAAAACTAACAGGGAGTATAAGAAAGCAATTTAAGAAACCATTGTTTAAAGGAGGAAAGTCACCCCTTGCAATAGCATGAATCAGCCTGGAGAGCATTATGCTAAGTGAAAAAAGTTAGTCAGAGAAAGACAAGTACCAGGTGATTTCACTCATATGTGTCATTTAATGAGCAAAATGAACTAACAAGCAAAACAGAGACACACTAATGTGTAGAGAACGGGCTGACAGCTGTGGGGGGGGTGTTGGAAGGCTGAGTGGTGGTGGTGAGGGATTGAACAAAAAGAGGGAGAGAAAACCTCATGGACACAGATAACAGTGTGCTGACTGTTGCGGGGAGGGGAATGGAGGAAGTGTATGAGGGCATAGGAGGGATAAATGGTGATAGAGGGAGTCTTGTCTTGGGGCAGTGAACACACAATACAATGTCAGATGAGGTGAGGTGTTGAAGAATTGTGTTCCTGAAAGCTGTATAATTTTGTTAACCTGTGTCACCCAAATAAATTCAATAAGAAGGAAAAAAAGGAAGCCAGAATGGAGAATTAACTGCTAAAAAAAATTAAATCTCATTATAATCAAGGAATGGAATGTAATAATCATAGGAGGATATAGCCTAACAACTATCTTGGCGAAACAACCACCTGCTATCCAAGGATCAACAAGGATGTACCAATGGACACTTAAACAGTGTCAGCCAATCCATGTCCAATTCAGACAATTTCAATATATATGCTTTTAAAAATGTGCATACCATATACAAAAAATTATATTTCTAGATACTCTAGAAAAATGTACAGGTGCAGAAAGACATGCATAAGGACCTTTATACTAGCTTCATTTGAAGTTGGAAAAAATTAAATCTACAGGGAAATGAATAAATAAATATCAAAATGCATGCAAGGAAAATGTGCAGTAGTCAAAATGTATAAAACTGAATTACATTTGTGTATGTATGTGTGTGTATATATATGTGTGTGCATATATATATAAATTACTGGGATACTATATTAAATTATAAAATCAGACTGCTAAAGGATGCACAATTATAAATTCATTTAGAAAACTTTAATATATTTAAAACAGTACTCAAAATACACTCTGATGGGATGTGAGAGGAACAGCACATGGAAGATGCACAAGAAATTCCAACTTAATTTTGTTCTTTAACATAGGTGGGGGTACATAGTAGTACTCATTAGATGTCTTTTTGTATCATTGTATACGTATATGAACTTTCAGAGTGCACTTATATACTATTACTCTTATTGAACCTAATGTTTGTGGATTTTTAAAAATCCATTTGTCTAAGAATTGATTTGACCTTTAATATAATTTATATTAAAAATAGAACCTTTTAATGGTAAAAAGGTAAAATGAATACCCATTTCTCTTGAGGTCTATGAATGTAATAGTAAAAAGGCAAAATGAATACCCAGTTCTCTTGAGGTCTATAAATGTAATACTAAAATTAGCTAGGACCTTGAATGTCACTTAACTGGATATAAGTATTACATTATTAATCAATATTCTTCTTAAAATGACTCCTTTGCAATGGCATTTCCACACACACACACACACACACAAGAAAACATTATTTTTTGAACAGCTAGAACTAACTGTTCTGTTGGTATTTTCAACTAAATCTGAGAAAATAAATAAAATCAAGGTGTGGTTATCACAAGGTAATATTAGGTACATTGAGTGTTAAATAGATTAAGCCAACCCCAATCCAGTCAAATCAGAGTTTATTTTTTAAAAAAAAGAAATAAAAGAGGATGATTTCATAACATATTAATCACCTAAATATTTTCAGCTTAAAGTCACTATAGAATTTATTCATAAACTTTGATGGACCTGTCCCACTCCAAAAGGATCTGTGAACCAAAATTAAAAACATGAATTATACACAGCTACATAAAATGAGTAGCATTAAATAAATTATATCAACAATTTAAAAAAATATATTGTTTAGAATGTGGTGAATGACAATCTACCATATTTAGACAAAATACTATTTTTTCATTATATGAAAATATAAATCACATCTGGGGTCCTTACAGAATTGGCATTTTTAAAGGTAATATTTCTGTTTAGTTTCACATTTTTGGTATAAAGAATAGTCACTTAATCTATGGTTCATGGTTAAAGAAAAAAGTATTTTGAATTATCTGTATAATTCAATGTCATTATCAGGTATTGTAGTTATTTATAAATTCAGTGAATAAATTTAAGAAAATTTCTATCTTAGTATTTGAAACTGTTATCTCACAGTGCTTATTATTTCTGCAAGATAGCAGAAAGACTGAATTCAAATTAATTTTTATTTATGATAACTACTTAATCTGAGGTCATGTTTCTTATAAACTATAGGATGCATATAATCCTCTTCTGTAATTTTTTCTTCTGCAAATTTCCAATCTTGACCACATCAGGAAATTAAAAATCTTAATTCAATTCTAAGCAAAATACAGTAAGATAATGCTATTTTTCTTAAAATGCTATATGTATCATATTGTGCTTCAGAATAAATAGAACTGTCTTTGAATTTTAAAATCCCATTCAAAAAATTCATTTATTGGGTGTTTATTATGTTACAAGAACTTAGCCAGGATACAATGACAAAATTATGAAAAGATATGGGAACAGCAGTAAAACATTTTATAATCTAAATGGGTTTGATGAGTCTGATTTTTTCCATATGGAAAATTTTTATTAGCATAGTTGTAAAGTTTTGTTTTCTGAGAAATTTAAGGTGATTGGAACTCAGAACATCAATATTTCAGTAAAGTGAAACTGAGAGAAAATAGTCAGTTCTTTAATTCCACCAATACAGAAAAGAAGGGAAGTATTAAGAACATAAGAGGGATGATCCCAACCTTGGAAGTCAGGACACATAGAATCTACCCTACACTCTGCCATCGACTTCCTGTTGAGTCTTAAACAATCAAGTATATTCTCTGGGCCTTATTTTCTTTTTCATCTAAATATAAACCAAAGAAAATGGACTACACAATATAACATCCTATAATTATGAGGAAACTTAACCACAATATAAAATTGAACAAATAAAACAGCTATACTCCTCCAATATCATTGTCTTGTAGTGAGAAGAAAATGAAAATATTTAAAACTTACCTTGTTAAAAACCAGTATCGTTTCTTTGCTCAGACTGTATTGACATCAGCACTCAATATATTTTTTTGCAGCAAAAAAACCCCACAAAAACAAAAAAAAACACAAAACTTAAACCTTTTTCTAATAAAAACACTTTTTTCTCTTTACCTCCAAGCTACTCTTTTTAAAAATTTTAGAGGAGGAAAACAAAGAGCTATATAGGCAATATTATGAGCAAATTTCTTAGATACATCCTCATGAAATGAATAAATCTGGGGATAGGTATAATGAATAATGAAAGCAATTTTAGTATTTTTATGATATTTTATGGAAATCCAAGATAACATAATGATTTTTGGTGTAAAAGAACACCCAGTAATTTGTATATTTACTGGCACATTTTATTTTGCTCTATATTTTAGCCATCTAAAAGCTAGGGACTCTGAAATTTTCTTTATTTAAATAGTGACACGAACATACAGACAGACACACCACTTTTTCATAGTAGGGCTCATAGAAAATATGCTTCACTTATTGGGTTGCACTGACTATTGTTTTTTTCACCTGTCTCAATCAGGCAATCAACACAAGTGACCATTCCATGTCCCCTGGGTGATCACTCAGGGATGTCCCCACTCAAGGAATGGAAAGTATCCCGTCCTCTTACAAATGTGTAAACTCTAAAATCTCATATTGAAGAGTCTTTCCCTGCAATTGATAAACACTGTTTGTTATAGACATATGCACATAAGGCCCACAATAGGACAACAGGTAGAGAAAAGCATACACAGAGACAGCACCCAGAGAAAGAGGGCTTACGGTCCTAAGTCTCCGACTTCCTATTTTTCTCAAGTTTCTTTAAATTGTGTCAACAACTCCTATTCATTTCCCAAGTCTGAGAATCCATGCATTTATTTTAGACTAAATTGGGGGTTCATCCATTCTAACCACAAAAGAGAAATAGTAACCTAATATTTTTATAGCACATGCAGTATTGATCTTCATGGTGATGCTAACATACCCTTAGATTAAATGAGAACATTGAAGATAACTTCTGTTTGCCTTCTTCTGTCTAACATGTGTGCATATAAGATGTAATTAATGATATAATAGCAGTTGGTTATCAGCTTTAAATCTGTTCTCCATTCTATTTTGTAGTAATTATTCAGTTTAACTGAGTGACCCTATTTTGTTGATTTAACAATATATTTTTATTGATAATTAGTTATATCTAAACTTCATATGGATATTTATTGTGTCTAAAGCATAGGTAATATGCTTTACTCATATTTATCATTAACTATTTTCTGGAACTCCAGGGCATGGTAAAAATAAAGTAAAAAATACTGCTACTAGTATCTAGTCTGTAGGGTGGAGCTTGTCCATTTAGATTGCATTATAGTTGCAAAACAGTTTATTGTTAATATCATAATGCCTATCACAAATCATCTCAGCTCAAACTCAACACACAAGTTAATCACACAAGTTGATTCAGAACATATGTTTTAAGATAATGGAAAAGCATATCTCAAAGTAAATCCAAATGAACCCTTTTGATATGGTAACATTGAATGTTCCAAAAACAGCATGATTTATTCCATCAAATCCTTGGCAAAATATTTCTATGATTCATTCTATGTCCCCAGTCACACAAATATTCTACAAAAACATATTTTTTCCTTTACAGGAAACCCACTGTTTTCCAGGTGTGTAGTCTCTCTTGCTAAAGCAAGTAATAAAACCAACTTTACCAGGTGTATTCCTGAAAGTCTTGGCTGATAAACACTGGCAATGATTAGTATTCACATTTTATAGAGAAAGAATAGAAACTGTGAGCAAAAAACTGTGTTTATACAAAAGCCTATTTTATCGGATCTTTAAGAAACACAGGTAATCTAATCCACTCGTTCAATTTTCAGATGAGAGACAACTGACAAACAGAGAGGATAAGTGACTTGACAAGGTCTGACTTTTGAGTACCCTTCAAATTTAAGTTAGAAACGTTTGTCCTATTGTTTTAATTTCTATTTATCAGATTATCAAATGCTATTACCACAGTAAATCTATCTACAGTATCATCAGTGTGTAAGGAACTACAATTTAATAATAATAAAAGTAAATTAAAATGTATGTAAAAACATTCTAACTTTTAATTATTTTTATTCTCATGATGCAACAAAGAAGCTTCTTACACAATACACATTCTCTTTAGAGATCATAAAACCATGGCAGTTTTTGTATGGTGTTTGGACTATTTTTGGTCTTGACCTGCAACATCAATTCCTCCCTGGCTAAAGTCATGGACACTCAGCAAGTAAGTAGAATAGGTAGTATTTATCCATATTGGATGGATTAAAAACAAGTAAACAGCAAGCCAAAAAATCTACTAATCACACCCTTTCTACACGTGAGCAAACGCCCATGTGTGAGGCTGAGACAAGCTGGAGCTGGGCAGTTTTACTGCAGCGTGTTCTTGACTATGATATTGCTTGCGTAGAACTCGACTGCTCCAACGAACATACTCTGACCGCACTCTGACGGGGGAGTATTTCCTGAGGAAAATATGTTCTGTATTAAATTATGATTTATTCTTTATTATATCCTTTTTCTATTACAATTTCATCCCCTTAGAGCAGCAGGACTTTTCTAGAAAAAAATTATAAGAATAATATGATGGTTGTGAGAAATTTTAGAGCTGTGAAAAGGACAAGGGTATTTAAAACCAGGAAAATAATTTGTGACTGGTGTATTAAATTTGGTAAATACATTTTGAATTCATCTGACTGTTCAGTTCACAACTGTTCTCCAGGTTGACTCTTTTTATAACCAGCATTTTCAACCATCCAGAACATGTACTACATTAATAAACTAGAAGTGATAGATATGTTGGTGTGATAACTTCAGGCTAAGGCACAACCACCAATTAAGATAAGAGCTTCTACTTAGAAATGTCATATGGAACACATTTATTTATGTACCACCCTATGCACATATCATTAAACATGTGACTTAGCAGATGCTTGTACACCAAGGGAAAAGGAAAAGTTCAAAGTGTAGGCATCTTCTACAACACCTTACTATGCTGTGTGCATGCAAAGTCTCCATGTTTCTCAGTATCCCTAGTCTTTTGCCTTTAATGTCATAATGGTGTTTGGTGTGATAATTTTGTGTTTAGGTACAGTTTAAGTGCTAGTAAGTCATGAGTTACCTGACTGCTCTTCAAAAACAAATTAATAAAGAAATAGTACAGAATAAGAAAAAGTCTTTGAAAGATGATTCTCTTCCACCAGGTGGTACCCACCAAGTTTTCTCTTCCTGTTTAGGTGAATAATATAAACCCTAAATGTCTTGCATTTAATGTATGAACCATGCACATTTCTTTATAAATATTTTTTATTGCTTTAATAAATTTTTTTGGCTCCATGAATATATTTTTCTGTGGAGACTGTTCAGGTGTTTTGGTTAGAATAGACATAAACTTTTTCATTAGAATTTAGTGAAGAGTTGGTATTTTTAAAATAATTGTTTCTCAGTTAGGATCAGGATGTTATAGAATGAGTGATTATTAAAGAATAAGCATGTGTATAACCAGTGAAACATGGCTTTATTTAAATTATTTTAATCACTGCATTAAATTTCCTATAGCAATGAGTGAAGATCTTTCATTTGCTTACTGACTATGCGTGGGTTTCCTAAGAAATGTTCATTTGTGTTCTTTGCCCTTTTTCCTAGTGGGTGAGGTTCAGGGAAGAATAGCATTCTTTTTTTTTTCAGTCTGGAAGGAACTTTCGGTGTAAGAGAATCATTAATTCTGTATGATTTGCAAATGTATTTTTCTTTTTTTTGTTGTTGGTACAAGCAAATACACTTTTTTTAACATCATTCAATAAATAGTTGTCCACATTTTCCTCCCATTACTCTCCCCCATCCTACTCACTCCACCTCCCACACTCAATCCTCCCATAATCCACAGTCTTTGTCCATGGGTCCTTTATATAAGTTCCTTGATGACCCTTGTAAATGTATTTTTCTTACTTGTTTTTTCCTTTTAAATTAGTTGAAGTATATTGTGCCACAAAGATATTACTTTCCTTTATGAGTCTCATTATACATTTAGCAAAATTTTTATAACACTAAAACTTTAAAACACTTATGGATATTTTCATTTAGCTTGCTCTTGTTATAACCACTGTTGATTTGATTGATTAATGTAACTTAGGTCTTTCAGCCTCAGGAGCTTGCTACTACCCCTACAATCCCATTATTTAACTCACACACTAAATTTCACTCAAAGAGTTCACAAAATAGTATCCTTTCCATGGAGACTTACTCTTCACAGCGAAAGAGAAAGAAAATTTACATTTGCTGTAAGTACACATAAGTAGATATACCCCTGAAATAAAACAAGGACCCTTCTATACTTATCCTACTTTTGGAATTATACTAATCCACCCTTTTGCTATTTCTTCTTTGCTGAGAAGAGGGAGTGGACAAGGGACCAAGGCTGCTATCTCAGAGAAGTCCAGCTCCTTGGAGAGGAAGCTCAGCATCCGTATTAACAAATAGTGTTTTGCTGCCTATGTTTTCTTCTATAATTTTTATGAGTTTAGGTCTAACATTTAAATCTTTAAATCATTTTGAATGTAGTGTGTAGTATAAGAAGATGGTCTGGTTTCATTTTTCTGCATTTATCTGTCCAATTTTCCCAACACTATTTATTGAATAAACTGTCTTTAGCCCATTGTATATGCTTGCTTCCTCTGTCGAGTATTAATTGACTACAAAAGTGTAGGTTTATCTCTCTATCTGTTCCATTGATCTATGTGCCTGCTTTAAGACAGTGCCATGTCGTTTTGATTACCATTGCCTGATAGTATAGTTTCATATTAGGTAGCATGATTCCTCCAACTTTGTTCTTTCTCAAGATCACTGTTGCTATGTGGGGCCTTTTATGGTTCCATATAAAATTCCAAAATATTTGTTCTAATTCTGTGAAATGCATCATTGGAATCTTGATAAAAATTGTGTTGAATCTATAGATTGCTCTGGGTAGTATGGACATTTTAATGATGCTAATTATTTCTACCCATGAACATGGTATGTACTTCCAATTATTTGTATCTTCTTCAATTTCTTTCATCACTGTCTTATAATTTTCTGAGTCCATCATTGGTTAAGTTTATTCTTAGATACTTTATTTTCTTTGAAGCAATTCTGAATGGGATTGTGTTCTTAATTTCCTTTTCTGTTAGTTTATTATTGGCATATTCCTTGTAGCAATATTTTACTGGATATATCTCCCCAGGCAAAGGAAACAAAATGAAAAATAAACAAATGGAACTATATTAAACTAAAAAGTTTTCCACAGCAAAGGAAAACATCAATAAAATAAAAAGACAACTCACAGAATGGGAGAAAATATCCACTGATACATTTGATAAGGAGCTAATATGCAAAATATATAAAGAACTTACAATACTCAACACCAAAGAAAAACGAGGAATCCAATTTAAAAAATGAGCACAGGACCATTGCAGCATTATTTGAAATTGCCAAGATAAGGAAGCAGCCCAAGTATCCATCAGTAGATGAGCGGATAAAACAACTACCGGACATTTGCACAATGGAATACTACTCGGTCATAAACAAGAAGGACATTGTACCCTTTGTGACAGCATGGATGGACCTAGAGAACATTCTGCTAAGTGAAATAAGCCAGTCAGGAAAAGACAAATACTATATTATTTCACTCATACATGGAATCTCATGAACAAACTGAACTAACAAGCAACATAGAGACAGACTCATAGAGAGCAGGATGACAGCTAAGTGTGGAGGTTTGTGGTGTGGAGTGCTTGATCAAAAAGAAAAAAACAACTCATGGACATGGACAATAGTGTGGCGATTGCTGGGGTGAGGGGGGATAAGGGGACTAAATGGTACTGAAAAAATAAGTGCAATAACAATTAAAAAAACAAATAGTGAAAACTAATAAAGATTAAAAGTGAACTGAAAGGCATAAACTTAGTGTGTTTGGCAATGATCATGTGTAATATATTGCTAAGTGAAAATATTTGTCACCTTTAAATTTATCTAATTTCTATTGCTATTCAAGAAGATAGGCTATTTTTAATCAGCATGTAAAATCAATCTCTACTCCCAAATTAATTTCAGAGATTAAAACTTTTTAATCATTCTCTAGAGAGACTTCATTTTAACAGATTTTACTGAATTGAATTAATTTGGTTACAGTGTCATTCTCCCAAAGGGAACAAAAGTTCCAAAACTAAAGTTCTTAAGAATACATTCCTAAATCTGTTCTTTTTTTCCAGTTTTCTTATTTAACAATGTGTCTTTCAACAGCTGAGTGTTCACTAAACTACAATTTTATGTTTAGAACAGAAACATGCATAAAAAAGTGTATCTTCCAAGCAAAAGACAGAAAGCTAGTCCAGAATTTACCTTCATTAAAAGAATATACTATATCTATGATGGTTTTGTTAAGGAGAAGTTAGAGAATGCAAAAGGAGGAGGGCTGGGAGGGGATCCATGAGAGACAGCCCATAAGTAACTTTGGCTACCTGCCTAACTTTGATTAACTGCCTCTGGTCATGTACCTGTTTTACATCAGATGACCAGAGGTGGCCTGGGGCAAAAGATAATGACCTGGGGAAACAGAACTCTCACACTGCCCAACTTTAAGTGGTTACATCCTCCCAGGGAAAAGCAGACACCACATTTACCTGCTAATCAATATGTGACTCCCTCACCTCACTCCATAAACTATGTAAGTCCTCAGGACGGTGGGACCAGGGCCTGTGCCTCTCTGGCCCAACTTGGCAGGTTGGTTTTCTTTCCTGAGAATGTATTACTAACAAAACCCTGCTTGCATTCTGAAAGACTTGCTGATAATTAATTCTTTACTGTGTCAGCAAGAAGAACTCAGTTTCTGACCTTTCAAAAACTAAAACTATTATGCAATCTTTGGGTTTGTCTTAGGATTACCATTTTTAATTATTTGTATATGTTTCAATCCTAAAGGAAGTTTTTACAACTACATATTGGACAACATACCTTAGGATCTAAATGTTTCTAATTTTCTAGCAAATACTCTTTGTTTTTTATCAAAACCTTAGTTAAAAAACAGTGAGCAAAAATGGCAGAAATGGCTGTCTACAAATTATTTACTTAAGTATGTTTCAGACATGGAGAAAATATTTTCACCATAAACATACACATTTCACAGGGGTCATTTCTTGTATTTCACAAGTTGAAGTTTACATCATGTGTACCTAAACTAAAAATATACATGCAATTAATTTTAAATTCTTCATTACCTGTTTTATCAGAGATCTTCATTTAAATGCTATAAATTAATTATCAAAACTAAATACAGTAATTAATGCTATCATTGAAGACAGATACTAATTTTTCATCTTTATATCTGCAGAGACTCACACAGTCTTTGGATCTTAATATGTAACATACAATTAATATAGTTTAAATTATTGTGTCTGTAGTATAATCCAAATCTACCTTCTGTATATAGAAGTAAAATTTGGTTGTAGACAATTATAATGCTGGATTTTGGCTTTTAAAATGTGTTATTAATGAACATATAGGCAATAATTTTCTTTAAAAGTTTTTCATATACTTTTGGTAGAAATACTGGCTTTCATAGCTTACAAATAGTAATTTTGGCAATAATCAAAGTAGCTCACTACTAGCTTACACACAATTACTACTGATACAATAAGACGTTTTGGGAGGACATAAAGTAAGCACTATTTAATCTTGTTCATTCTTATGAATTCTCTCTCTTCACTATAAATGCACCATGCTGACAAAAAGAGTGAATATTTGGATATATTGTACATGATCGGGATTAGTCATCTGATTATTTAAAATTTGTAAGTTGCTACTTTTAAAATATATTTGAACCCTCTACAGATATAAATTGTACATTCCAATATTGTATGTTAAATGAGGTAGCTGTGCTCAGATAAGGAAAAAAATGAAGCTTGATTTTTCTAAGCAAAACTTTGCTACTCAAAACTGTGGCAAAAAGCTTGGCCACAATCATTTCAAAAATGAAATATTTTTGTATGACCTGGAATTCATACAAATCGTCTGGTTCAGCAACAAGAATTGAAAGTGAAAACTGCTTGGGGCATAGAGTAAGTATAATTTATATAATGAGGCTCCTTGCCAATGCACCCTTTCTTCCTCCTTTTGCTCTATTTCTTCTCTTTGTCTCTGTAGTTATTAAGCTGACATTCCTCAAATCTCCTCCCACCAACAGATGCTTCATTTCCCATTTCTTCCCATCTACTGACCTATTTTCTTCATTTGAGCTCCAACCTACAATTGAAAAGCTTTGTTAACTGTATTCTCAGCAGCACTGGACAGCTTTGCTTTGGAGATAAGTGAGTGCAATTGTCCCCTAATAGACTCTGTACTCTTTAGTCCAAAGTAATTGAGCCCATTAATCCCCCCTGCTTCTTGGGCCAGAATGCACTTCCAGGGAAGAAAGGTGAGATGAGGGACATTCAAGCTTCTAGGAATACTCCTGAATGCAAGGCAAGCAGAAATGTTGAAGATGATATTTGGAAAGAGTATGTTCAAAATGAAATGTGTTTCTCTGAACCTTGAAATATCCTTATTTATAATCTAGGTCACCTATTCACTGGCAGTTCAAAATTTTATTGCTATTTGATGATATCTTCCTATGAAATATAAAATTTGGGGATTTCCTTTTTCCTCATCTGTTCTTAATTGGAAAACTTATGTGAAAACTATGGCTTGGACTTGGTGGAGCAGCATCCATAGATCATGTATTAGAGGGTTTGCTTTAAGTCTTCACAATGAAATAAACAAATGGGAGTCTCAATCATAAATTGAATAGGAACTTTCAGTAACTTCTGTGCACCTTAAATCTGGCTCTTTTCATCTAAGTATGATATAAAATTAAATTGAGGTAGAATCTGATGTCATTTTTTAAAGATTTTATTTATTTATTTTTAGAGGGGGGAAGGGAGGGAGAAAGAGAGAAGGAGAAACATCAATGTGTGGTTGCCTCTGCACATCCCCTACTGGGGACCTGGCCTGCAACCCAGGCATGTGTCCTGACTAGGAATCGAACCAGTGACTCTTTGGTTTGCAGGCCCGAACTCAATCCACTGAGCTACACCAACCAGGACAGATGTCTTTTTTATATGCTTTAAAAATTAATACCACTTGGCTACTTTATGATGTGATTAAAAAATTAAATTTGGAAAATTCTAATATCAATGAAAATGAGTAGATTTTGTTTTAGGTCTAAAATTCAAAAGCAAGTCTACATTTTGGATATTTTAAGCATTGAAACATACTCACAGATAGTCATGTGAGAGTCCAAATATTAAATTGGGAATAATGTTCATAAAATACCATGGAAAAGTTCATTTCTGTTAATAAATATATGAGAAACAGTATTCCAGTGAATTTTATCTTGAAGTAAAGGCAAAACTGTGAATAACTAGAGATTAATAGGAATGAGTTCAACTCAGTTCCCTGAGACCTTTGCTGAGTTCATAAGTCACTCTGGCTTTATTAACCCATGTAGAACACTGGAGTAAGACAGGCCTCATTAAAATCAGATGGTTCACCGAAAGCAAGTTTTTCAAGGTAAAGGAGGTAAAAATCATAATGTGTTCTATAGCTATAGAATTTCCAACTTTCAACTTTGGAGAATAATGATGGGTGATTTCATTTTTGAAAATTACTTGTAAAAATATAAAGTGTATTGTGAAAATAGTATATGTTGTTACTGCTATTGTTAATATCATTAGTCTAATGTTAGAAATGTACACAAATATGCTTGATTTGCTAAAAGAACAAAAGAAAAGAGAGAAGTACAGTAACAAGTCCTGGTCCACATTAGACATTTTCAAACAACTCTGTGCCTGGGTATATTGTGAAACAAATGACTTTGACATGTTGTTCTAAAAAACTCATCTGAATTAAACAAAATATGTGCCAACAGAGAGGGCAATATCATCTTACTATTTTAAGGTATTCTTTCACTTTGCTTATGTCCATTAGAATAGAACAAATTCTTTATTGATAAATTATTCCAAAGACTTTTAAATCACAAATATCTATTTATATGTCATCCACTGCAAAATTTTCTTCTGGTTTGTGTGTATTTTGTGGGGACACAGTTTATTATTTTTCTCTACATTTCTCCTATTAAGTACTTATATATTATATTTATTACTTATATATGGTCAATATATTGGTATTTAGTCTATCATTCATTTTTTTCACAAACTACACCATTTAATTTTTGTATAAAATTCTCCTATAAAGGCCAATGTAATTTTTCATCCATATTTCTGTAAAAGAATGTCGCATCGCTGGCCAGTTTATGACATTTATTTATTTATTTATTTATTTATTTATTTATTTATTGTTGTTCAAGTACAATTGTCTAGATTTCCCCTTCACTATGCCCCCACCCCACCCTTCCCTGCCTCCCAACCTTGAACCTACCCCCTTTGGCTTTGCCCATGTATCCTTTATACATGTTCTTTGATGACCCTTCCCCTATTTTCCCCCATTATCCCTCTCCCCCCTCTTCTCTGGTTACTGTCAGTTTGTTCTTTATTTCAATGTCTCTGGTTATATTTTGCTTGCTTCTTTGTTTTGTTGATTATGGGTATAATTTAATTATAATTGACTTGCTTTTTTCTTTTGTCTTTTTTATGTGTTTGTTTTTTTCATACAGCAAGCCTCTGTCCAGGCTCCAAGACATGTATTTCCTGTTTCTTATTCTATTTTGCCACTTTCTAGTTCACATTTATACTTTGTCTTTCCCTTTAACTTCTTCCACTTCATGTATTTTTTAGCCTGGACAAAGATTTCTCTACCCAGCTACACCCAACTATTACTCGTGAATCTACCTTAAACAAATTGGTCACCATCAAGTGCTTCTAATTTTCCCTTCCTAAATATTTCTCAAGTTTCTACTAAACTGCTCTAATATCCTCACCTCTTACCTGGAGAAAAACTCACCATTGACCAGTCCATCTGACTTCACTGTAATCTATTCTCCTTATTAGACCCATTATAATCTGCTTCCAGATAAGCTCCCTTGTTTTATTTTCCTGTTGTAACACAAAGCAGCTTTTCAGACTCAGAGGCCTTGATAGGCACCAAATTAAAATTCTGAAGTAGTTTTTCAGTGTATACACTTTGACTTATACTTCCTATGTATAGTAGTGATGAAGTTTACATTCATAGCATTGTTATAAACTTATTATAAAAATTTTATTTGTATAACACTTAATAACTTTTAAAAGCTGTAAGTAAATAATAGCTAAAACAGTACACAGTGTGGAAACACTGGTCTGTGAGATAAATTCCGTGGCCCTTCAAATGGTAGAAACAGCTTTCGATTAGTTTTCTTCATTAGTGACTTATTGTTACTTTTAGAACATCCTTAATTCTCAGAAATGTTATTGCCACAGATTATAACTTGGATTCATACTTTGAATCTTTTTTGTATTTATTCATTATAAGATGACAAATGACAACTTGAACACATTCTTGATTCTTAATTAGACCAGTGCAATTAAAATTTCAATCCAGCCCTGACTGGTATGGGTCAGTGGACTGAGCACTGGCCTGCGAATCAAAGGGTGGTCAGTTAGGGCACCACCCTTTGAATCCCAGTCCGGGCACATGCCTGGGTTTCATGCCAGGTCCCTGGTAGGTGGTGCGTGAGAGGCAACCACACACTGATGTTTCTCTCTTTCTCTTTCTCCCTCCTTTTCCCCTCTCAAAATAAATAAAATCTTTAAAAATGTTTAACAAAGTAAAATTTCAATCCCTTAAATTTGTTATTCTACCATTTCTGGTTGTCTGTCAAATATTTGCCTGCAATTGAATTAACAGAATTTCTGAGGGAGCAATTCTTAACAGATTAATACTTTTTACCTCTTAATATCTGTTCATTATAAGACATTGCTGATAATAGGACATTAAGTTTAAAGGAGGCTTACATCAATATACAAGATAGTCACTAATACTTCTGGGGAAACTTTGAGACAAACAATAGTCTTATCATTTCACAGTTACTTGACACGTATCATCTATGAATAAGAGCATTGGAAGACATTTAATATCACTATTTCTTTTATCAGTCTTTTATTTTCCAAGGGTGTTGAAAATTTATTAAATTTTTGTGCAAGTCACTCTGCTTTTTTAATGCAGAATTTGGTAAACTTTTTCTGTAAAGTACCAAGCAGTAAATGCTTTTAGCTTTGTGGGTGATAAAGTTCCCTCTGCAACTATTCGATGTTGTGGTTGTATTGTAAAAACAGCCATTGGCAATACATAAACAAATGGACGAGGCTGTGTGCCTTTAAAACTTGCTTTATAAAACTGGGCAGTGATCCAAATTTAGCCCGCAAGCAACTGTAGTCCAGCTCTTACTCAAAGGGAAAGCATATATGACTATATTGTCTATTCTAAAAGTGTGTATGATGATATGAGTCGAATGCCTAATGTCATAGAGCACTGAGTTAGAAGGGCAGGTAAGAATGACCATCCACGATAATAAGAAGAATCTAACACATTTCCTACTTGATGTGTAGACATTGAGAAAAATAAATGAAGAAAAAGTTTAGAGATGAAACATGGGTTGGTCCTTGAGAAAAGTATATTATTAAGGCTCTTTTCATTTCAGGCTTACTAGGAAGAGAAAGGCTGTCATTTGCAAATGTTCAAATGTATGCATGTAACTGTGTAGGTAAGCGTTAACACAGAAGTTCTAAAGTCATTATCTTCAAAAAAGTCCATTTGAAGTGTTGGCCCTTGGCTGGCTGTTGGGTGTCTGGTTGTTTTATCCATCCTGAGCCGCTGAACACCTGCTTTCCTTCCTGAAGTCTGAAATTTCAGTAGTTGTAACAGTTTGCTGCTCCTATGTGACCACTCCCAATAAAACCCTTAGACGCCTAGTGTCAAGCAGGTTTTCTGGGCTGCACATACGTTGCTGCATTTTGCTGTTAGATTAAGGAGTGGATATGGTGTGTGTGCTGGGAGGGTGGTGGAGAGGGACATAGGAAGTGTGTGCCTGGATTCCTCCAGACTCAGCCTGAGCCATCTGTTTCTCTATTGATTGTGTTAGTAAAATATAGCTGTGAGCACAGCTGCCTCTGAGTACGGAGAGTCCTTCCAGCAAGCCACCGAATGTGCACATGTTCTCAGGGCCTCTAAAACATACACGCATTACTAGCCCCCATTACTTCAGAAACAAGTCGATTTTTTTATTCCGTTCTCTCCTATTGTATTTTTTACATTCCATTTCATTGTGTTCTATAACGCAGGCTTCTAATTAAATTTTAATGTAATCAATTTCATTATATTTAAATTAAAAGTCATTTGTATCCTACATGATTTCCTGATCCACTAATGTGACACTGCTTTTAGCGGATTGCTGAACAGTCACCCACCTATCGACCTACCAACCTTATGTGTCTCACCCACTTCCAATCTTTCCTTCAACGGATTTTAGTGCTTATATATGAAAAGAAAGACATATAACAGTAGCATGACAGCTCTCCATTGCTGTATAACAAGTTATATCAAAACTCATGAGCTTACAACAACAGAAATTTATAATCTCATAGTTTCGACTATGCAGCTAGCTCAGGGTCTCTCACTAGGCTGCAATCCAGTCATCAGCTGTGACTACCAGACCTTTGAAGGCCCAGCTGGGGAATTTGTGCTCAAGTTCACTCACATGGCTGTGGGCAGATCCTCACTGGCTATTATTCTGGATCAACAACCTTTGCCCCTTGGTCATCTCTTTGGGCCAGTTCTCAGTATGGCTGCTGGTTTCCCTCAGGGCAGTCAGGAGAACAAAAGAAGATAAGCAGGACGGAAAGCTAAAGTTATTTTTGTAACCTAATCTAAGTGATACACTGAGGCTTATTCTGTATCCTATTCATTAGAGACTAGGTAGTAAATCCAGCCACGCTCAAGGAATAGGAATTGCAAAAGGGCATAGAAAGGGGGAAGGGCAGGTCACTAGGGACAACTTAGAGTCAGCCTACCATAATATGAACAAAAACCTGTTTTAGACTGTTTCAGCTTGTACATGTTATCTGTGTGTAGATCCATATATGTGTATACATGTGTGTGTGTGTACACACACACACACATACACACACACATTCTTGTTTGGAGAAAGGCCATACCACTATTCCTATAGACAAGAAAACTAAAAAATAAAAGTCCAGAGTCTGGTTATGAAGACCACATTTACAATCCCATTGTACCTCCCCACACAGATTCAAACATAGAAATAAGCACATATCAGGGACCAGAGGGGTGGAGGCAAGGGTATAAGAGGGGAAAGTAGGGGGAGAGTCTCATTAGAGAAAACTATAAATGGCCCACAGACATGAACAACAGGGGGCTGACTGTGGGAGGGGGCAAAGGGGCTAGGCAGGGGAGAGCAGTGGGGGAAAATTGGGACAACTGTATTAGAACAATAATAAAATGAATGAATGAATGAATGAATGACCTACAAAAAAACTCATCACCAAATACCCAAAAGCTCATCTTTTTAGTATCTAAAGCAGTTAGATCATCATCCATAAAATATGCAAGACTTTTAAACATCATGCATGGCAGTATCAGCAAGGATGTGGTGAAAAGAACATTCATAGAGGTAGGATAGATGCCCCAAGTGATTATTTTTTAATGTTCTGGGAATAATTTGGTAATAAAACATAGTAAGAAGGTTTTTGTGGCTCAGTAGTTCTACTTCTAGGGATCTGTTTCTCAGAAAATACTAAGAAATGCTGGCAAAATTTTGTACTCAAAATTTTGTACTCAAAATTTTCATTGCACTATTATATATAACAATAGCAGCTTAGAAAGACATTTACTTGGAAGTTCAACAATAGGCTCGTGGGATAAACAATGGCAATCTCAGCCCAAGAAACATGCTTGAGCCATTAAAAGTGACTGTCAAAAAGAAAAATAAATGTCATTTAAAAATGTACAAAATTCAATGATAAGTAAAAATAAATGGGATTTAAAATTAAAGAAAAAACAACAATATACAAATGAAAGACTATGTCTTTAGCACATATGTCAGGTAACTGATACATATTTATTGGATGAACAAATATCAGAGTTTAGGGTTCTCTGGAATGGCTAATTTTTAAAGCTATTTTATTACTGTTCAATTGCATTTGTCTGTATTTACCCCCCACCATCCCCCACGACCCCAACCATCCCCACCTCACTCCCCTGCTTCCACCCTACCTTGGTATTGTCCATGTGTCCTTTATAGTTGTTCCTAAAAACCCTTCCCCCATTATCCTCTCCCACCTCCCCTCTGGTTACTGTCAGATTGTTCTTAATCTCAATGTCTCTGGTTGTATTTTGCTTGCTGGTTTGTTTTGTTGATTAGGTTTCAGTTAAAGGTGAGATTATGTGGTATTTGTCCCTCACTGCCTGGCTTATTTCACTTAGCACAATGTTATCCAGTTCCATCCATGCTGTCACAATAAATGGCCAATTTAAAAAAAATGGTCATAAATGTAAGCCTTTGCTTTGGATAGGAGAGTGAGAAAAAGAAAGAAGGCAACAAAGATTACAGAATAAGAGAAAGAACAAGAGAGAAGGAGGGAACGAAAGATTGAAAGATAGAAAGGGAAGAGAAAAATAGAACTCTAGGGAACTGTAGTTTTAATTTTATATTACAGCTAAGGACTTGGGTTGTATTTCCATGCCAGTTGTATGTAACAGGGTCCAGCACAAGTAACGCTGCTTCAGTGTGGTTGATAGGGTAATAATTAGGGTGTAATAACTTATAGTTTTGATTTGAACATTTCACCTAAAATGTTATTATGGTATGCTTCAATGTGATATTGTTATGTTACATAATTACAAGCTTATTATTTTGTAATAAAAGATTTTGTAATAAAAAGGTGCATTATTTGTGCCGGACCCTGTATTGTATACAGTTAAAGCACAGCACAATGAAACACTTCGACGATTAAGAATTAAAGTGACATAATAAACAACCCAATTTTGAACAATAGGATATAATTGGACATACTCCAGTTCAACAAGATTTGTAAACACAAATGAATTGTGTTTGTAATTTTAAAATATAGTAGTGGTGTGAGATAATACTTATCATCAGCATACTAATATTAATAAGGACATTTACTTTTAGTTAAAAGAGACAAATTTAGAGTTATTTCAGTGAGGTATGCATGGTTCTGGAACAAAGCAACTATTGGATTTAATATATTTCTCATAAAAGAGTCTCAGAAGTATTAATTTCATGCATGACACAACTTCTCATAGACTTTGTGATTTTATATCTCTGATTTATAATAGACTAGCTTTGTTGGATGATGAACTCTCAAATTGCAAAAATTTTATTACTGAAATATTTCTTTTTTAAATATGGCCATGAAGTTTTGTTAGAAAAATATGAAATATAAAATTTAAGTGAGTTCATTTTGCCAATGATATTGTAATTATAAAGCTATATATTTATTTGTAAAAATATTTTTTTTCTTTTTTCCCACATAGTGGACTTTATAATAGAGTAAAATCTCAGTTAGTAAAACACTCAAGAATTTGGTCATCCTTACCTTTTCCTATCATATGCAGACACAACCTGATACAAAATAAATAGTTTTTGGTTAGCATAAGAGCAATCCCTTAACTTTTAATAAACACATAGCCTAAACAGGGAAAAGGCTGTTTTAAAGTCAAGTGATGACATCACTTGTAAGAGAGATATGTCTTCCAAGTGAATTAAGATGATACTACAATTGTTGTAAAGTGATTGTCAGTTCATTGAAAGATGAAACAAACTGTGTTTTATTGTTCAGGCAACATGTAGGAGAGGATAAGCATTACATTAAAAAAAGAAAGAGGGAGCAAAAAGCCTAGTCAAGTTGGTGGGAAGTGATAGCAATTAACAAAATAGGTGATAGAAGCAGTGGTGCGTTACAGATGAATTGGACATTCTTATACTAATACAACCAATATTTCCTACAATTCTCCAAGAGTATCTCACTTGCCAGCCTTTAAATGGATTATTCCAAAGCCTTCTACTCATAAAATACTAGTACTTGACAAGTGAGGATCATAACCTAGGAAAATGTAGCTTCATGTAGCTTCCATCCTATCAAAGCTTTTCCAAAGCTTTTTCATTCTTACTCCCAATAGTCCTGTACGGGGTACAACTGTATGGAGTACATAGTGATAGCACATCTTCGTTGAGTGAAGGAATCTAATGATTCAGCTCCCTTTATAGAACAATCTTGAGAGTCTTCTCATTACATCTAAGGGTAATCATCATTTACTGTGGTAGGTCACCCCGTTACTTAGAATTTTAGCTTAAGATGTTTCTTGTTATATAAACTAAGACTAGTCTTTTAAGAAAATCTATCCATGTCTTTCATAATACACCTTGGAGATGTGTGAAATAAAAATTATTCCTTCTTTTACCTGATGATCTTTTAAAAATTTGAAGGAGCTACTTTAAGCAAGTATTGCAGAGATACTGGAACTTCTCTGCACTGTATCTCTGATCCCATTGACCCCACATCCTTTTTCACAGTATCAGCCAGATGTTTGCAGGTAAGGAAGTTTGCAAGACCAAGGCAGGTTATCTGAAAATCTTTTCTCCTTTGTAAACACCTAAATTAACTGAGCTGTCAGATATTAGAGACTGGAGACCCAGACCAAGACCCACTGCCTGAGGGAAGGACTATTGGGAGTATGTTCTGTTTAGCAGGAGAGAAAGAATCGTTTGCCTCAAGAATCATGCAAGCTTCTCCAGAGAGAATATTTAAGAAAAACATGACAGCCTAAATGTAAGGGAACTTTCAGTCTTTAATATATACCACATAAGTGTGTCAGACTTATGTGATCCTATGGAAGAGAGCTCCGATTGTGTCCAAGATGAGTTTTCCTTCAGTCCTCTAGAATGGTGGCTGTAAGTCTGTATTAACTTTAGTCAAGGAGCATAAAAAATGTCAGGTACCTTGCACACTTCATTTGAATATATATATATGTGTGTGTGTGTATAGAGAGAAATAGTGTCCAGAAAGTATCAGCCATGTAATGTGAAAAATATATATTTATTGAAGAAGATACAAGAAACATTGTACATAAGATAATAATGCATTGATCTTCTTCAAAGTAAGCACCATGGGACCTCACACAGTTCTCCTAGAGTCTCCTCCACTGTTCAAAACACTCTGCAAAATCCTTTGTTGGAAACGCCATCAGCTGCCCCATCATATTTTCCTGAATCTCATCAATGGTCTGAAATCTTTCTTTTCAAAGATGATTTTAGTTTTGGGAAAAGCCAGAAGTCACAGGGTGCCATATCTGGACTATAGGGGGCTAAGTCACCTGGGTGATATATGTTTTGCCAAAATTTCTTCACAACACATGGTGCATGAATAAGTATGCTATCATGATGAAGCTGCCAATCACTCATTGCATTGTCCCTGAAAGCCTTCTGCATCATCTGAATAGTTTCTATGGAGGGATGTTCAAGCATAATGTAAAATTTGGTGCAGATTTGTTGCTCTACTCACTCAGTCATTTTGACTGCAATGGCCACACAATACACATGCTCACTCCATGACATCTACAGTCATCATTGTTCATTCAGGTGTGTTCCAGTCCACTCTTCTTGACTGCCAGGTCATGCAAATTCTTCTCATTATGTTAACAATGAATGCACTTTTTCTGGACATCATATATTATATATATTGTATATATATAATATGGTAATTACATTCTCCTTAAAACTTGTTGAAACTGTAAGTCTAAGCTTAATTGGATTCTCCTCCTGGCCTGCTAGTTTTGCCTGTTAGTCTACAAAGCAGTATGAGATAGTCAAGAACAGAAGGTCCAATACCAAAAAAGGATTATAAGCCTATTATCTAGGAAACTAATCTTTACTTGGTTCTAATTTTTTAGAAATATAAAACAGAAAAAGTAATGCCTTTAGGCACTATTTGGTATACAACCATAGTGCACCTAACCACCAAAAAAGAGGAATATAGGTAAATAACAATATTGTTGAGAGTTCAATCTACATTTAATGCTTTAGAACTGAGATATGAAAATTTCCTCTAATGTAAAGATGAATTTCTTTAGGCTGGTCAGACTATATATAATGTATTTCATCAATTCTAGGATACCTTATTTTGTTCATATTGTAACCTGTCTAAAATTGAAATGCATTTTCAGATCAACAGTGTGTCAAAGTTAATTGGGGACATTTTAAACATTTTGATCATGTAAACAATAGTGGTGCCATAGAGGCACCTTTCAAAGATGAGGATGTGATGAATCAGGGCATTTGCGTGGTTTTATGTCAAGTCCAGACTCATTAAGATGATAGATGCATCAAGCTACCTTCTTACTAAATGTGGGTATCATGTACACAGTGGCAAAATATGTTGACCAAAAAACAGAAATGCCTGGTCCATTATCAATTTTAGTTTTAGTTACTATTGCTGCTTGTTTTCCCCTCAGAACTTCTGAACTGCCAAATGAGGTAAAACCTGGCTTTGTAAACTTGGCAAAGCTGAATGATGCCAGAAAGTTATAACCATTTTTGTTGTGCTGATGAAATCCAGTCTCTGGCCGAGTGTGCAGTACGGAACTAGAAGCTGTATCCTCAGAATAACTGTACCAGTGAGAGCCCTTGGGGGATGGCAATCAGACAACTTCTCCTGATGTCACCCACAGGCATGTCATCATCATCACCTACCTTACTTTACTTTTTTGAGATAGAAAAAGTAATTTCTGTAAAGTAGTTATGAAGTGTCCGTTACCTAGGGGACCCTCAATAACTTTTATTTCTCAAGTTGTCATTCCCTGAATTTATTCTAATTTCACCAACCACCTCAAAATATGGTACCCAGCAGTGACAAGACTTCTCCATGCCATCATTTCCTCAATCTGGTTACTATATTCCTGTTCATGAAATATAAGAGCCCATCAGGTCTGTTAGAGATACATCATACTGCTGATTCACACTGATCTCACTGTCAAGTAAACCCCAGTCTCTCCTACACACACTCTTGTTGAGTGAGCCTATCCTTTGTATGGTTGGCTTTTTGGACCCAGGAGCTAGACATTACATCATTCCCTTTAAAACGGTTCTTAGTTTTGGCCCATATCTTTTTTGGTTCAAATATTGTGGATTCCCTATTTTGTAATATAAAGTATGTACCAAGTTCCCCGGCATTCTATCATACTCACATCTGGCGGTAATAACTACTTTATAGTTTTTGAGTTAGAACTTGACTGTTTACAACTGCTGAAATGCACTGAATTAAATTTAGGTCCTGGAGACATGTGTTAGAACCACCTTTTTAGACTATTATCATTTTATACTGTCCTTTACCAAATTAGGGAACTCTACCTTTTATCATCAAGTTCACATTGATGTATCTTAATCATCAAAACCTTATGACTGATATTTCAATCAAACTCAATCTACTGCATTTATTTGACCAGTTTGTCTAGCATTCTTCTTTAAAAAGGGGGTAAAGTGCTGTCACATAATCTTTAAAAATTCTTGCTGAAGTCTAAGAAACACAGTAATGCCTGAACTGTGTTCTCACTGTTAACTGCTTTTCTTGTACATTTCCAATTCCTCTTTGTGGAACCACCAAAATGACACATAAATTTCCAGAAATTCCTCCCTCCTTCACAGTGATTATGCCCTGGCAAAACTTCTTCTTAACCACTTGTTGCCCTTGTGAAAATGTCTTCCCCATTACTATTAATGCATTTATTTTAAAAATTTGAATTGATTATGAGAACCATTACACATTTTCTAGCTAGTCTTAATGCCAACCATGCTGTGTAATTTAAATGCCATCTCCAGAGTGTCACAGGAGGGACTGCACTAAAACACAGGGCCTTTCTGTAGCTAGTGGCTGTCTACCTCTCAAACTTCCCACTTCTAACTTTCCTGATGTCCCGCATGCCAAAGTGACAACAGCACCACACATCCAATGTGCTCCAGGAAACCCCACACTGCCCATGTGTCCTCGTTGTCCTGCATGCTCTGCCTTCTTCCTGAAAGCTTCCCCATCCAATAAATCCTCATCTTACCCAGAAGTAAATCAACAAGCAGGTAAGGAGGTGATTGGCCAGTTTTGTTAACAACAAAATAAAATTCAAGCTTTAGAAGGGTCCACTAGATTTTGAATGCCTGCCATACTCACAGTTTCGTCAGAATAAAGTAGTCAAAACAATTCTGCATACAGGTTAACACGATTTGTGTCATGTGGGCTGTCAACCTTATGCACAGTTAAATGGAACTGGGCCTGCGTTCTGGATCAAATAGATAGTCTTTAAGATGTCTGGTATGAGAAATATCCTCAGTAAGGAGGCCAACAATGCCAGTCATTATCTAATTTTAACCTGTTTTTTTAATGTGATTTTAAAATACAAGTTACACAGAAATGGACAAAGATTCAAAGAATACAAAAACTGATATGGGAAAATGACATGGTGAAGAGAAAATTATATACACAGTCACATCCAAAGATGTTCACATACTAATGCGCAGAGCCTATGAATAAATTACCCTACATGGCAAAGGGGACTTTGCATATGTGACTAAGGTAAGGAAATTATTCTGGTGGAACCCATATAATCACAAGAATTCTTATAAGAGAGAGGCCAGAGTAGCAAAGAGTGAGAGGAAAAATGAGTGAGTACTGGAGAGAGGAGCATGATGAGCTTTGAGGATGGAGGAAGGGACAATAAGCCAAGGAATGCAGGTGGCCCTTAGAAGCTGGAAGACAAGGAAACAAATTCTCCCTTAGACCTCCAAAGTAATGAACCTTGATTTTAGAACTCTGACCTACCAGGACATTGGAATCTTGATTTTAGGACTTCTGATCTCCAAAATATTATATAATAAATGTGTTGCATTAAAGCCAATAAATTTGTGTAATGTGTTACAGAAGCAGTGGGGAATTAATGTAAAGAGTTGCATTTAAAATATGTATCAAGTAAATTATAACAAAGGACACTGAAATGGAGGACGGGATGTCAGTGACCAGAGGGGAGAGGGGAGGGAATTTCAAGGGAGAAGGGAAGGGTTTACAGGAACAAATATAGAGGACACATGGACAAAACTACGGGGCTTGGAAATGGAAGGGAGGTGGGGAGGGATGGGTGGGTGGGCTGGAATGGGAATAAAAGATTGAAACTGTACTGAATAATCTAAAATAAAAAAAAATAAAATAAAATATGTATCAAGAGTGAAGTCAAATTCACCAACGACTCAGATGTCATCTTAATGCCAAGTATCAATAGACTGAGAGATTGAAGACATATGTGCGCTCATAATGACATCTCTACAAGAATATTTTTCCAAGCACATTTTAGTAATTAAATTGCATACAATCTTGATTTTCACTACAAACATAAACTCTGGATTTAATTCTGATGTAGTAACTTTTTTTAGGTTGGGAGAGTAAAGGCTTGCTCTATTTTGTTTACTGTTGTTCAAGTACAGCTGTCTCCATTTTCCCCCACCACTCTCCTCTGCCACACTACCGCCTCCCACCCTCAACCCTACCCCTCTTGGGCTTTGTCCATGGGTCCTTTATACATGTTTCTTGACAACTCTTCCCCTTCTTTCATCCCTTATCTTCCTGCCCCCTCCTTTATGGTTATTGTCAGTCTGTTCTTTATTTCCATGTCTCTGGTTATATTTTGCTTGCTTGTTTGTTTTGTTGATTAGGATCTACTTCTAGGTGAGATCAAATGGTATTTGTCATTCACTGCATACTTTATTTCACTTAGCATAATGCTCTGCAGTTCCATCCATGCTTTTATAAAGGGTAGGGGCTCCTTCTTTCTTTCTGCTGCATAGTATTCCACTGTGTAAATGTACCACAGTTTTTTGACCCACTCATTTACTGGTGGGCACTTAGGTTGCTGCCAGCACTTGGCTATTGTAAAGTGTGCTGCTGTGAACATTAGTGTGCATACATTCTTTTGAATTAGTTTTTCAAGGTTCTTAAGGCATAATGCCAGCAGTGGAATTGCTGGTTCAAAAGGCAGTTCCATTTTTAGTTTTCTGAGGAAATCTCATACTGTTTTCCACAGTGGCTGTGTTATCACCGACAGTGCACTAGGGTGCCCTTTTCTCCACAGCCTCTCCAACATTAGTTGTTTATTGATTTGTCTATGATGGCCATTCTGACGAGTGTGAAGTGGTATCTCATTGTGGCTTTAATTTGCATCTCTCTGAGGGCTAGTGATGCTGAACACCCTTTCATATGTGTCTGGGCCCTCTGTATGCCCTCCTTGGAGAAGTGATGTAATATATTTTTCTATATTCAATACTCATCACATTTTACAGATAGTACAGATATCTATGTATATATCTTATCTTTTTATTTTTTACTTTGTGTCTTTTTATTGAATTTATTAGGGTGCCATTGGTTAATAAAATTATGTAGGTATCAGGTATAGAACTCATCATTTTTTTAATTCTTTATTTTAATTATATTTTCTCTTTTTTAATTTCCTGTTGTTCTTTATATCTTAAATGAAAAAAAATTAGTCAATGAGGAGACATATCTTAGAAAAAGAAAAATGTCTTGGAAAATAATACCATTTATTTAAAGCTGACCCTGTGTCTAATCCAACACATTACCTAGAGTGAATAAAAAGTGGAATTATTCATGTCAGACATTAGAAGGCTTGGGAGGGGTGGCTAACAGGAGACTATTTGGTTATATGCTAGAGGTGGTATATAGTTTTCATCAGGCAAGAAACTCTAGTCTTATATTAATTGACTTCTAGATCTAATAAGAAATGTGATGTATTACGCTTGGATATACTCCTAGCAGCAGAACAAGACATAAGAATAAAAAAAATGCATTTTGAGAATTGACTGGAGAAATCTGAGAAGGAATCTTCATTGGTATAGAAATGAAAGATTTGCAAGAGCACTCATTATCAAAAATGTTCTTTGCTTAAATACTAGAAGATTTTACTTTTTTTTAGCTCACTCAACTTTTAACTCCCAAGTTTTTAATGAAATATAATCTCTAATAGGAAATTAAAATATCTAGTTTGAAAATTTGAGTTTATTACTATTTGAGCAGTTCCTAGAAAATATAGGTCTTTATTGTCTCATGTGTAAAATATATAAAATAACAGTCCTGGCTCATAAGGTTGCTTTTGAGGAATAAATAATGTAATATAGTCTCTCACTACAGTGCTATGCACATTGTTATTTCAGTGTCATTTCTTATTAAATAGTGAACATTTTCTCCCCAGCTCTGTTTTATTCAGGAAGCCTTAGGAAAACTTATAACAGAAGAACAGACAATTTTCCAGCTTCCTACTTCCATTTATTTTTGGTTCTAACTTTACACTTATATATTACTCTTATCCCTTCCATCAAAAAATCTCACAGGTTGTCCTCAGTTTCATTTTATAATGTTTATTCTGCTCCTATCTTCCTCAGATAATCTCACTATACATCTTCTTCTTCTTCATTTTTAATCTAAATCTAACTACCTTAACTTCTATCTCCTATGAGGTCTATGATTTTATAACTGATTTTATTATGTGCTACTTAAGAAAAATTATTTTTGATTTACTGATGGACTGTCTAAAATACAATGTGTATATATATATATATATACATATATATATACCTATACACACATTATCACACACACATATATATGTATATGCACATTGAATTTAATTGCTACCATAAAAATGTCTCTGAATATAATGGGGAATAATTAATTTAATATTAGCTTCAATCTAACAAAGTAACCTGAAAAGCATTCACAAGATAGTCTAATAAAAGATGCATGTAAAAATTAATTTTGTATTATTGCATCATTTGGTAGTTTCATGTTATGCAAATATTTTTGTTTTAATATTGGAAACCCTTTCTCTAATAATTACATATGTTAGTTTCTAATTGCTTTCTGCTTATTTTTTAGTTAAAAATTTCATGACAACCAACTATCTATCTACATATGATGGGTTCATTAAATTAGTGAACCTAAGCACTTCCTCTCTGTATAGAAAATTAATTTGTAATGTGAACACTTCTTAGCATTTAATAAACAATTTAGAAAAATATCATGAAATAAAATCTTATAAGAACATTATATACAATACAGTAATGAAATATGTTCTTCCCTAAGACAAATAGGCTAGTTCAGAAGTTGCTGATGTAAAGGCATTGTAAATGATTTAAAATTTCTATCTTCATGGTGTATAGCACTTTCTATATATATATTAATATATAAATGGGTTTGTATTGACTTGTTAAAGTTAATTGATTAGGAACTAACACACTGAATTGGACAGGGAGAAACAGCTGTTAAGCTTTTATTTTCCTCTAGGGATGATGACATATTACAGTAAGAGAACTTTCACATGAAACACCATTTTATTTTTTTTAATTTTTTTATTTTAGTTTATTCAGTACAGTTTCTATCCTTTATTTCCATTCCAGCCCACCCACCCATTCCTCCCCTCCTCCCTCCCCTTTCCAACCCCCCTAGTTTTGTCCATGTGTCCTCTATATTTGTTCCTGTAAACCCTTCCCTTCTCCCCTGAAATTCCCTCCCCCCTCCCCTCTGGTCACTGACTACCATACTATCTTTTCTCTTTGAGTTATTGCAATTCCAAACAACTATCTTGTTGAGATCTCCAAAAGGTAATGATTTACATTCAGCATAAGGTACTCCTATTTCATTCATTAAATGAGTATTTACTGAACACTTTGAACAGTTCTTCCATACTAGGAAATACATATGTATATATACACATGATTTAATGTACTAGACTATATAGACATTTACAAGGTAGTAGCTCGTTCAACTGGGAGGACTCATGGATTCAGAGCTTGTTAGAAATGCTACATTTGTGCATTGTAAACTGCTGTTATAAATGCAATTTCAATGATGACTTGTAAGTTTTTTTCTGCTGTTACTGAAATGGGAAAACCATAGTAGTATAAGGCACAAAAGTAATAACAAATATACTATTGGTCAAACTACATTGAAATTTCTTGATTAGTGGAATTTCCTTTCTTTCTTACTGTTTTGAAATGGTTAGAGTCAGGATTCTCTTTTCTTTGATCTCCACAGACTTAGTTACAATACAAGGACATCAGAGGACAGAGCCCCATGGGTGGCTCCTTGGGCTAAAGGTATTTATTAACAATGCAGCCTTCATCAATTAAGTGACGAACTAGTTTTAGAAAGCCAGTACAGATTAGATTTTGTGTGAACTACCCAAGCCATCAAATTTTAAAGCAGAGATTTTTTTAACATGCTGAATATTTTATGCCCATTTGAAACTGCATTCTAGTTCTCTTTGATTTGCTCTGGCTAGTGGGTTTATTGTCTTTTAAATTCTGCAGTGCTATTAATGTCCTGTTTCTATGTTTAATCTTAGCAAAAACTATTTCACTTTCTGAGTAAAGTTTATAAATAGAATAACCTTCCCAAATGTTTACTATATATAGCTTATCTACTAACTTTTTTTAAAGAGAAAAAGTGCTGGGTTTCCAAAAGTTATTCCTGCCTTCACAAAGAAAGTTATTTCAAAAACTAATGCCTTGTGGCAAAGATTTTTTTTCTTTTTTTCCATGAATATGTTTTTAAAGGCAGGGCAGTTGTGAAAGGTATGGAAAAGTGAGAAGCATATTAACTTTTAATTGTATTGTTGTTTTAAATATTCATTACTTGTCTATATTTACTTGTATATTTATCAACTTTACTTACCAAAGCATCTTGAATCTTTTGGCCTTTCTTTAGCATCCATTTTTTATAATTTTGAAACATATTCTTTAATAATTGTTTTCCTTGAAGGTGAATTATAACTTTGCTCAGAATTTTATTATTTAAAAAAGTTTATTTCACCTTTATTGTTCAATAATTTTTATCTACAATATTTATCCATAAATATGTGGATAAATTGTAATTTGACAATTACTTCTCAGATTCCACAGACAGTATTGATGAACCCCCATCACAACTGCTGCTGTTGAGAATATTGTTGACATTCTTATTGTTATATGTGTGTATTATTATTTTTTAATTTTATTTATTTATTTTTAGAATGAGGGGAAGGGAAGGAGAAAGAAAGGGACAGAAACATCAATGTGCGGTTGGCTCTCACATGGCCCCCACTGGGGATCTGACCTGCAACCCAGGCATGTGCCATGATTGGGAATTGAACTGGTAACCCTTTGATTCCCAGCCCATACTCAATCCACTGAGCTACACCAGCCAGGGCAGATGTGTGTATTATTTATTATTACTATTTACTAGGCATTTTTTTGGTGTCCTCTTTTTTTCTTCTTCTGTAGCTTCATTATGATGTTTAGATGTGGATTTACTTTGTTTCATTTGGATTGGGCCATTCTAAAATTAAACAGATTCTTATTCATTTACTCTACCCATTGTCTCCCTCATTTCCTTGAAATTTTTATTCTGAAATTTCTGTAGAATAGATAGATGTATAGATCTAATTCTATCCTTATTATTGCTTATATTTTCCATATTTTAATCTCAATAGGCTACATCATTTCACATTCTGGAGTTATTTCTTCTAATTAACTATACTGTGTTAACCTATGTCTAATTGTTTTAGTAAAACTGAATATGAAATTCTAAATCCAAATAGTTTGTTATTGCTTCAGATGGCCTTATGATCATAAATTATTAGGCTATTTCTGTTATGTCATGGACCACCAATCACCATGTTCCCTCCTATGCTCACATGTTTGTCAATTTCAATTATGAGGCAATATTTAGACAGATTTAGTATTATGGCAGCCCCAGATAACAGGTTGAGGCTATGTTTTCAGGGTGCCTTTCCATTTGTTTATACCAGACACCTCACAAATATAATCAATTCAGATTAATATCGTGTTAATTTTGCATCTTGGAAGCTACCAGACCAGGTCAGTGGTCCAAATTAGATTCCAAAACCAGGCAAACACAAAACTATGGTTCAGGTTCTTAAGATAATCATTTTCTTTTTTCTCTAAGCAGAAACTATGGAGAGCAAGGAGTTTGAAACTTTATAGTAGAGGATATCATCTAAAAATGTATTTCCAGGACATGCTTCCACTCAATTTTCCAGTGGTCTTAATGTTACGAATCTGTGTAAATCTTGAATTGGAAACTCATCAAATGACCCAAGGTCTTGGCCTGAAATATTAAACCCCAAGCCTCTAGGTTACAAAAATCAGCATTCCCCCCAACCCTTCCCCCACCCCACCACAGGAAGCTCCATCACCAACTTTCCCACTTACCACCCCAAATGATTTTTTATCAATGGGGAGTATATTCTCTCTCTCAAGTTTTTTCTGCATTCAAAATATTGTTTTGTGTTAAATGACTACTTTTATAGAATTTCTATCAGGCATTATTTCAAGTTATTTATTCTACCACATTTTCAGTAATACAAGTTAAAATTTTATCCAAAGAATCAATTTGTAAAATTTGACTCTTTTAAACTGTGCCAGAGGATGTGAAAGGCCTCATAATGATAAAAATAGGCTTTGTAAGGTCAGTAAAATTTCACAAAACTTGATAAGCAGACATTTTTCTCTTTTTAATGCTGCAATTACTCCAGAGTAGTTTAGACTAGAAGGATTATTAAGAGCAAAAATTCCATTAAAATAAATTATAATCTCTCTCCCTTTCAAACAATGACTAAAAAATTTTAAAAGTAAAAAAATTACAATGGCTTCACCATACACTTAATTCCTACAACAGCACATTTATAATAAAGACTGTGACTATTTTAAAAAGATATTTGACTGGACTCTTGAGAACATATTAGCCATATCCTTCTACCTTCCTCTTCTGTCCAGTATCTGGAAAAGCTGATGCAGAATCTCTGATGCCCCCTTCTTTAGCATCAGCTGGGTGGTCAAACCACACAAGCAAAACCACACACTCAATCCACTCCTTACCCACCATTAAGTAACCAGGTCAGTCTCATTTCCCTCCTCTCTCCAGCCCGTTGTGTGTGCTTGGAGCCTCCCTATTCCCCCAAAGCCTCATAATGTGACTGATAAAACTCAAACCTCCCTGAGACATGTGTGTGGTGTCATTCATTCTGAGATTCAAATCAAATTTGGGGTGGAAGTCTAAACAATTTCTGTGGGTTACACAAGAACGAGGTATGTACTTACCAAAACACTATTTGTAAGATGTATCTAAATCTTGCTATGAATTTTGATAGCTATATATGTTATCAGTCCATATGTCTTTTACAGAAAAAAAGCAAGTACTATTATTTAAAAATTAAAGAACTGCTTATGATGAACAATGAGGAAATTTATTCAAGCATAGAAGAGTAATATATTTAATTTCTACATTTGAATTTCAACAAATATTTCACCTGTGTGTGGTATTATATCTCTACATGTATACTATACTGTTAAAAAGTTTGTTCTCCACACCTATTTCTCCTTTGTTGAATAGAAGAAAGTTAAAGTTGTGTGTATGTGAGAGAGAGGGAAAGGGACAAGGAGGAGGAGGATGGTTTTCGAAGAGAGAGAGGAAGAAGGGAAGGTGAGGAAAGGAAGGCAGGGGAAGGGAGAAAGAAAGAAGTTTTAAGGAATTGGCTCAAAAGCATCTAAGGGCTGGCAAATCCAAAATCTATAGGGCAGGCCAGGAGGAAACTAAGGAAAGAGTGATGTTGCAATCTTCGGTCTGAAATCTAATTTGGAGGGCAGGTTGGCAGCCTGGAACCTGAGGCAGAATTTGATGCTGCAGTCTTCAAATAGAATTTTTTTCTCTGTAAATTCTTTTTTTTTTTTCTCTCGTATAACCTTCAACTGATGGAACAAGGGAGTCACATATTAGTAGGTGTGATCTCCTTCACTTAAAGTCAACTGATAGTAGATGTTAACTATATCCACAAAACAACTTCACAAAATCAGATTAATGATTGATCAAATAATTGGGTATTATAGCCTACTTAAGTTTATATGTAAAACATAAAACTAACTGTTATGGATAGAATAAGATTAAGTGCCACATAATTAGGAAATTGCACATACCTTATTTTTTATGAGCCAGTGAAATTTAACTTGTTGAGTAAAGATTGGCAAAGTAAGTGTGCTTTCTTTCTTTCCTGTCTTTTTATTTTTAAATACTGAACATCAAAAGGTCACCTAGAAGAAGTTAAAGCTATCAAGTATGGGTAAGATTATGAAGCAGTAGAAATGCTTTACAGTGCTGGTGGGAATGTAAAATGATATAATAACCTGGGAAACCAATGTAATGTTATCTGATATTTTAAGACTTACCAATCAATGATATAACAATTTCTACTCCTACAGACTAATATTTGTATATCTACACTGTCTCATAGCATTATGTTGATAGAATAAAAGGAAACATATAGAATATAAACAAATATGTGACAAATAGCAACAAATAAATTGAGGTATGTTTGCATAATGTACTACCCAGGATGAAAGTGAATATACTATACCTTCATGGGTCAATTTGGCTGTCTTAAAAATCAGATTATTTGTGGAATGATCCCATTTATACAAAAATTGTATTCAAAGTTAAATGACATAGTTTATGAATTAAATAAACACCAAAAGAGATTATTTTTATTTAATTTTATTTCTCTTTTTAGTCATTTTTATTAGCGTTTGCAAAAGGCATTATTTAAAAATCAGAACAATGACATCTAAAGGTTAGGCTATAGAAGGAAATTGAGAAAGAGCATGGCAAAAGTTTGAAAGGTATTATTGATTTCCTATCATTAGCATGAGTCTTAAGTATATGTATGCTTTGTTATTTTGTGATCATTAGATATGCATTATAAATTATTATATCATTTTGGTATAGTTAATATATTTCAAAAGAAAGTTATCAAAATGTATCAATTGCATTTATATTACTAAAATGTTTTAGGTATATAAAACATGGAGATAAGTTTTCAGTGAAAAAGCTGAACATAAGGTTATTTAACAGTGAACTTACAAATCTATTAAGTATTTAAATATAATATGTATAGGGGAAATCACATTTGAGGCATTATATCAGAATTTTAAGAGTGATTAACTTTGGGCAATGTGATGACAGGTGTCATTTACATTATTTTATTTTCTGAAACTTCAGACATTATTCTGGGTGCATACATGCACATATTAATGTTTATATAATTTCAGACTTTTAACCAGTACATCATATCCAATTAAGTAAATTTCAAAAAAAAAAAGAAGTACAAATGGAGGCAGTTTCTTCCTTGATGCAAATATTTAAACCATGTAGAGAAAAAAATCGTGCCTCAGCATGTATACATAATATAATTTCAAAAAAAATTGAATTAGATAATAGACCCCACACAATTGTTTAGAGTGATTTACATTATCTACAGGAAGAATTCATTTGCATGTTATAAGAATTCATCACATTCATGGTAACTACTTACTCCTTTCTCTATTCAATATTAAATAGTCCGGTAAACACAATGAAGTCAGTTAAAGCAGAGGTAAACGATACTTCAGAGACCAAACTGTCTGCTTTACAAAGTACCTTATTACATACCAAATGGATCCAAATCATGCTTGATGAATCTGTCAGGTGAATGGTATCCTTATGGGTTTTTTTTCAGGGGTTTTAAAAGGCTCACTTTGCTGAACATTAAAAAATAAAAGTAAATAAGATTTTAATGGACTTACTTTAAAAGCAAGTGGCTTGTTATGGTATATTTTTTATTATTACTTATTATGAAACTAGGAGTAAAGAGAACAGCCAACAATTCAGTTACTTTGTTATTAAATATGGTGACCTTATATAGTTACATTAACAGGCAAATCTTCCCAAATTATTCGAGTCTATCCAGTGTGGCTCAGTCGGTTGGACACTGTTCTGTAAAGCGAAACAGTTCGGTTCCAGGTCTGGACATGTGCCTTGGTTGTGGGTTCGCTCCCTGGTAGGGCACGTAATAGACCGATCGATGTCTCTCTCTCTCTTTCTCTTTCCCTTTCCCTCTCTCTAAAAATAAATAAGTAAAATCTTTAAAAATATATATTCATTTCCAGATTGAGCACATACATAATATATTCGTTTTGCTAATTGTGTTGAAGTAGTTGCACTAAGAAACATGTTATAAATGACCAGAAATGCCTAAGTCATAAGGTAGGAATAATTCTTCAAATCCAGCTGATGGAAAGAAAAGTGTTTTAAATTTTTTCTGAGGATCCCACAGCTATGTCAATTGATTTTTGACACTGAAGAAATTTAATTTGAAGTACAATCTTTTAAATATACTTAAGAAATTTTAATATTTTATTCCTGAGGGCATATCAGTTGTCAGTTGTTACTTGAACAAGCTTATCACAAGTTGATCATTCTGTATTACAAGAATCAGTAAATAATCATAAGCACATATAGGCAAGTATATTGTGACTTCTGAATATAGAATAATTCTATACTTATTCTTTGTCAGGCCTAGCAATAAAAATGTAAAATAAAGAGATCTTACAAGAGACATATTCTAGAAACAATTGAATATGTATAATATAAAATACAAATCACTTGAATAAAATAAATTAAATATGTGTGCATATATATGAAATATATAAATTCATATATTCTGTGTTCAACCTAAATAAAACATTAAGCAAAGTTTAATATAGGCAGGCTGAGGTGGATAAAAATATCTACTATTGGGAAAAAGAAACTAAAAAAGCAGCAATCCAGTTAGCAGACAAAAATTTAAAATCTATGGCTCTGATTTACTCAAAAGAAAACATTATAAGAAAGTACTTGCTTAAGAAATAAGGGAAATCTTGTTCTTTGAGTTCTTTGAGTAGGATTGATTCTGATATTTAAAAAATATATAACCTGATTTTATAAAAGTCTAAAACATGCTTCCAAAGAGTTTAACTATTTAGTGTCTTTTAACAGAGTAGGGATATAAAGTATTTCTATAAAATTACCAATAAAATACTAGTTAAAATAGTAAAATAATAAAATAGTCAACATCTTCCATGGAAAGTTTATAAAGGTAATTATGTCAACTTAAGAACATCCAGAATATATCTCTTACTTAAACTTTATGCTGTTATATGCTATTATAAAACTCATTTACATTGATGGATTGAATTAACACCCATATTCTTTATAATGGATATTTTAATATAATATAAATTATGCTTCTGTATCTTTAGTTTAACACAGGCAGGATGAACTAAATAAGTGTTCATCTCCCAAATAATTAGCTTTTATTTATTTGATGACAGCAGTAGAAAAAAACATGTTGAAACTCACAGGATAATAACCAGTGATGAGAAATCTGTCTGGTAATCATTCCAATATCTTTCACTCAGCAACGGTTGACTAAGTATAGCCAAATCTACAAACCGAACAAACTGTGCTAATTCCTGAATATGCATAGATTAATACAATTCAGTCCTAAACATCAAGCAACTTCAAGGCTAATGGTAAAGATAAAATGAACAAATGGATCAGGGTTGTGCTTGCAATTATTAATATGATTGATCATTGTGTTATTTCTCACATCTTTCTTTTTCTTAAACTCATATTCCAAGGGACATTTTTATTCTTACAGTAAACACTAAATCAGAAAACAAAACTCATCTTTACTTAACAGCATGTTACTTACTAAAACTTAAAGAAGGGAAGAGTTATGATGAGAGCAGTTAGAAACAGAAATGGTAAGTTTATCTGGAGAGTGATAAAGTATAAAAGTGGAGAAGAAATTTAAAAAATGTATTGTTGTTTGATTACAGTAGTTCCCATTTCCCCCATTATTCTCCTGTGCTCTGCTCATAGAGGAGAGGAGAGAAGACAGGGAATGGTCTTGAGATTTTACAGTGGTGAATCTGCCATGCACTTTCCTTGTTGACTTATAAATCTTGCCACAAAATAACGTTATGGTCTATAGCTATACTATAGAGACCAAAAAGAGACCACACGGGATTCTAACCAGATTAGATCAGAATCAACAGAGCAGTTCCATTATGAGCTGAGGGTGAATAGGTACACCGCTACCATCACCAGGATGTGTTGGGTGCTAGATTTGCTCAGTGATAAAACAGAGGCACGTGGGAGGAACACTATTGAAACAAAGATGGAAGTGATTACTGGAACCCGATAAGGACGATGCCAGGGATGGCTTTCAAACAGGGAAATGTTTTCACTGTCTTTATATAAATAGTTTTAAAGGGAACTAGTTTACCAAAGTGTGGGTATTGGTTCATCATATTAGGTAGTGCAGGATCCTGGGGCTGGTAGAAACTGGACTGTCACAGACTGAAAGCCATGAGAAAAGAAATGAATAACCCAGAAGAGCAGAATCATATCATGACCACATATAAGGCCAGTGGCTTCTACAGAGAGTTGCAGAGAAAAAGAAAAAAATAAACAAAACAAACAAAAAAACTTCCTCATCTATTGTCAGATCAGTTCCTGATCATACTCAATGTAATGACAGCGCACAGAGAAGACACTTTTGGAGTAAAAAAGGTAAACCTGGAACAGAAAAAGTGACAGAGAAAAGTATTTATCCCAAATCACTGTTTTTGCTGGACTGGATTTTAAGAAATTTATCTCTAAGATGAACTCAGGTTCTATCAGGTTAAGGAAAGATTTAACTCTTTGTGAGGTGGGGTGTAGAAAGTTATGAAAGCATGGAAACGTATGACACCCTCTGTAAGTTGCATATTGTTAGGCACTGCTGGAAAGTAGATTAACAGGGAACATTGCTGCTGTAAAGGGGAAGACACACATTTGGTCCTTGAGCTTGATCTTGAATGCGTGCACTATCCTAAGTGCATCTCTTCTACAAATGCACATGCTCCATTGTCCAACTCAGTTTCACTTATAAAACTTATGTTTAAAGACAAAAGTACTAAGAATTTTGCAATGGGACCATTTAACCAAACACAGGACCCCTTCTGAGGGAGCCCAATAGGACTACACAGATTCTCTATCCTGCAGCCTGCCCGACCAGCCGCGGACAGTGTCTGAATTCGGCAAGGAAAGCAGTGAGTTCCACACATTAATCTCTATAATGCAGCTGACATCTTATTTTGGGAGGATAGAAAAATGCCATGAATAGGAATCATAGAATTGGAGGTCTCAATGAAGTCGAAAAATGGCCCATCAGGTTTTTGGAGGAAAAAAAAAAAAAACTTCTGGAATAAAGTGTAGACTCAAATAATGAGGTTTAGTTGTCATTGTTCCCAAGTGCTAGTAGTAAGGAAAGACAAAAACAATCTGTGACTGGAGGGAGTTGAATGTAAGAGACTGATGATGACAACTGACAGTGAATACATCTGGTGGAGGAGACCGGCCGACACTTTGTGAGGGATGAAGAGATAGATGGTCACTGTGTTTGGGGAGAAGTGGGAAAGGGGTTGCCATCAGGAGGGCTGCTGCACTCAAAAACTTGGAAACTGGTTTAGGTATTGTGAGGAAGACAATGAGTCGGGTGCTATTTTTAAAAATAAAATCAGGAGTGGGGCCAGCAGGAATATCAAGGCTAAAGGGAAAGAGCTAAAAACATAAGAGTGAAATAGTTTCGTTAATAAAACTGTGAATGAATGAATAGAGATACAGGATATGAGTTAAAACCTCTCAGTTCTGCAGTCTGGGAGATCTGGCATAATTATTAGCCTACGTCACAAAGGACACGCAGAGTTGTACTAACATGGACAGATTATAAATTTTAATTATCACCAGGAGATAAAATGATAGTGCCAAGAAAACAAGACTGTTTAACAAGTTTAAGAAGTTTAACAATAAGTGCTCTGTGTTGAAACCCTCTACGCCTTTTAGAACCTACGCTGTAAAACGTTGCCCTTTTCCCTCACATGCACCACTATGGCAGCCTACTTTTTGACCTCTGTGGTGGCAATACAGCAAGGTGGTGCGCCGATCCCTGACATGACTTTCACACCTTTGGTGGTCTTCTCTCTGAGTGAGGGTAGAACCTGGGACTTCCTTCTAACCAGCAGAAGACAGTGAAAGATGTCATTTCTGTAGTAACATCATATAAGGCAGCAAACCGTTTTCTAAGGAGATGTGCTCTCTCTCACTGGCCTTTTGGAAGCAAAGAGCCATGCTGAGGTGGTCCACATGGCAAGGAGATGAAAGCAGACTACAGTCATGTACTTCACAGCAAGAAACTGAGGCCCTAAGTCCAAGATCCCACAAGGAACTGAATGCTGCTGACAACCGTGTGAGTTTAGAACTCGATTCTTCCCCAGTTAAGCTTCAGAAGAAACTGAAGCCTCAGGCAACTCCTTGAATGAAGTTTTGTGAGAACCTGGAGGAGATACACAAGCTAAGCCACACCCTCTGGCTCCTGACCCATCAAATCTGTGAGACTACAAATACATGTTATTTTAAGCCTCTAAATCCATGATAATATTGTTAAGGAGAAGTAGACAATAACTGCAATCTCAGAATCATATTTTCCTAACTCTATCTATCATCTATCTATCTATCTATTTCTCTATCTATCTATGTGTATGTATGTATATATATATATATATATATAAGTCAACTTAGAATACCTGAAATGAGTAATGAATATATGTTAGTCACACATGAAAATGTCTCTCTTGCCTAAGATTATTTAAATCTAGAATAAAATTTTCATAGCAACTATATATTTGAAAAGACAAGTAGTTACTAAGAATTCAGTGCTTGCTATTTTAATCATTATATAAATAATGATAAGAAACTGACAACTATATTCATAGGATTACAGATATCTTTGGGATAAGAAAATTCATAAAAACACTGTATTTATTAATTCATTGATCCTATATTTAGCAAATAATTTATTTTAATAGATATAAATCCAAATATTTTTTAAAGGACTTAAGGAAAACAGAAACTGCAAGAAAAGTTTTTTCTTAGCTAAGGATACTTATCTCTAGCATTTTTGTTTGTTTATGGTGATTCATGTGTGTTTTCAGAACATAGCTATAGTCTTTTCTCAAATCTCATTTCACCTGTTGTAACTACAGAAATTTAGAGTTCAACTTGGTATGTCTAATTTGACAACATACTGCTCACAACGATTAGTAGATCTTTGAAATATATAAATAAAATGATGTGTACGTATAAAAGAGTGGTGTCAATGAAAAAGGCAGCATATTTCTAAAGATACACAATATAAACCCCTACACATCAGACATAATCTTCTGCAGATAATTTTAGGAGAGAATTAAAGGATATAGAAATACAATATTAGAAGCGTCAAAGTAGTCAGAAAATATTAATGGAACACCCAGTTTTTCTAGTAAAGAGGAGAGGGCCTGACTATTGCTTAAGGAGGAGAAAATGAAAGCCAAGTGGAGAGGGGGGGCATTTGATCCTGGAATAAGCTGGTGATGGTCACATCCAACTTCTGCACCAAACAGGAGGGATGAGCACATCATCAATGAGGCTGATTTCACAGAAGGCAAGCTCCTAATCATGGTGAAATTTGAACATAGTTTGTAAGGTAGTAAGTAGACTATTCTTCCTTTGGCTACTCTTCTATAATTGAATGTCTATTATTTGAGAGATTTTAGCATAGAAACTAGAGATGCAACAATAGACATGATTTATGGAGTTTTTCCCTTTATGTAAGTTATAATAGAGGAGATAAAACTTGCAAGGAGTAATTACAATTAAGAATGATAAAGATTATGAGACAGGAAATAGGGAGATCTATAAGAACAAATTACATAGAGATGTTCTCCTAGAGAAAGAACCTCTGAGGGAGAAATCTTAATAAACTGCAACATGAAAGAACAAGAAGAAATTACATGGGTCATAGCACTAGGGAGAAACAGACTATGTTCTAGGCCTGGATGAAAAGGATGTGCAAATTATGAAGGGAATTAAAGGACTTGAAGGTCCAGCCCTGTATGACCAGAACTGACAACAGAAAAAAGAGTGATCATTTTTATTTTTAATCTGATTTTTTTACCACAAATGTTTCATACAGAATAAAATCAGTCATGTTTCTGAAAGTAAACTTCATTGTTTTCCTTGCTATCATTACTTGAAAGCTACTTTCTTATTTTAAAATTTGCTTAAAATTAAGAGCCTTGAAGAACATTGAATTTTATTGCTTTGTGATGGGTGGCTCTGTTATTATCTTCAATTAATAGAAGCAATGGAGACTAAGGAAAGTTGATCAACTCTCCTGAGGAAGTTCTGACAGCATTCAGACCAAGACTTCTCCATGAAACACACAGTTTATTTCTCCCTGGAATGCAGAATTCCTTTCCCAAACTTTGTAATAGCTAGACTTCTTAGATGCAGAGAGCTTGCCTAATCAGTAAGGCTGAAAAGGCAAATGGGAATATTGTAGCAAGCAGCTCAGGAAAGATCAATTTGTCAGTTTTGACATGAACCGTGGAGGAAAGCATCTAGTTTTCTTGGACCATTAAGCCAATATAGCTACTAGAGAGCAAAACCATTTACTTTCTGCCACGCGAAATAAATTAACGTACTAATTTTTAAAACACTTTATCACTGATTAGATGTGGTCTGAGACAACAAATTGACAAAATTTTAGCTAACACAGCCTTGGCAGAGCCTTCCTACCTGAGTCCCCAGCAGGACTCACAGGCCTCACGCCAACACACACCTGAAGTCATTGGAAGGCAAGCTTCTGTCACGTCAGTCCCATGATACTTGAGTGGAGGGTGTCCTCCCGTAAGAGCAAAACACAAAAGTCAAGCATATCTCCAAGTATTTGCTGCAGAAAATGAAAGAAACACTTGTTTCTTTATTAACGATTCCCCTAAAGATAATGTTTTCATACCAAATTATAATTATTTTCTTCCACTTACTCAACATTTCTACTTAGAATAGCAGTTTTCTTTTAAAATTAAACTTATTAATTCACATCTAAATTAATCCACTTCCTCATACCCTTTTCCTGATCTGGGGTCTACTCTGAGAAAATGATACACCTGATGTATTTTTGCTCAGGTTTCCAAGTTTATTTTATTCACCTTAGAAGCCTGTGACATAAAAAGCCTCCTTATTTACTACATAAAAACTTTGAAAATAAAATAATACAATTAAGTTTGATAGACCAAATATTTTTCAACTTAAAATTGAAATTTTAATAATTTGACTCACAAATATCTCAATTACATAAAAATAAATGGAAATATATGTTAATTTAAAATTATACCATGCAAATATTTCTCAGTTGACATTTAACCATACTTTTACATGTATTCATTTAATTTCTATAATGAGATATATTGATTTGATTATTTAGCTAGTCCATCTTTGGTTCTAATAAAAAATCAAAATTCAATCATGACTTTCAAAGTCCTTCATTAGGAAAAATATATAAACTGTGTGTTATGGTTTAAACATAAAGTCTTAGTTCTGTTCAAGTCAATAATTATTTGACTAATATACATGGTTTACATTAAAAACTTGATACATTACAGAGAGGTAATATCTACAGTCATAAAATAATAAAAAGTCTACATATAAAAATTATAAAATAACACATCATACAACAAGCAAATACTTTGGAATTTAGAGTACTCCTCTCATTTTCCTTCAAAAGTGTCCTTTTAACTTATTAATACACACTTTGATGATGTTAATACTGAAACCATTTATAACATGAGTAGGATTATGTGATATGGTTAATTGAGTGTTGCATTAATGTTAATAATCACAGGACATGAATAGCACTTTGAATTTGATGTAAATCCTTAAAGTTTGTTAAACCTATTGATTGGAAGAAAACTTTCAAGACTGAGCTAACATTCACCAATCCTAAGAGAAGTAAAAATAATTAAAAAAGCAATAAAACGTGTGTTAGTAAAAAATTCATCTACTAACTTCTGTGAATTTTGTGATGCTTTTCTGGTAATAATCTGAAAAAAAATGTATCCTGAAATAGTAAACATCCTTCCTCTTTACCATAGTGATATTTTGTAATTATAAAAACAATATACCATATTATATAATGCACAGAAACATAAAAAATCACAATCCTCTTTTAAACAATGTGATTTGAACAAATAACATATGTATTTAATCCAATAAATACATATTATCCTGTGATAGGTGATAATTCTTTAAAGATTTCATCATCTTGATGAATTTAATAAACAAATGTAATAAAAATCAAAACATATTAAGTATAAAATTAATCTAATGTGTTTCAAATTTTTCTAATAAAATAGAAGTAATGTTAACAGTATACATATCCACTGTTTCAGAAAATTCTATGTTCCTGCAGTCCAGTCTCTCAAGTAGGAAAAGTTTATTTTAATTCTAATAATATTACCAAAAGTTCACATGTAATGTTTTATATGTACCCTTAAGTTATATAATCTTAATAAACTTTTAATCCTCTGAGAAGAAATAGCCATATATTATGCAAAATAAGTTCCTTATAACTATAATTCATTAGTCATTTATAGCATAAAACTATAAAACTATATTCACTAATATCATAACTCATGTACAAAAGGAATTGCAAAGCCCAGTTTGGCATTGGATTGCTGTTCATCTTAAATTGCAGGCAGGTTGCTAGTTATGTTCCAGGTAAACCTGAAATAGATTTTGTGGACCATGGAAAGTGAAAGGTATTGAAGAATAAAAAGTGGAAAGATTGTGTAGTATGTAGGTTGTGCTTAAAAATAGAACATAAAAATCAAACTGCAGCAAAGCATGGTATATATACAACAATGCCTTTTAAATATCAGGAAACTAGATCAGAATCAAAAACCCTCTGCAAATAGCAATGTGTGCCTTCCAAAGCTACATTTTCAATTATACTAGGCATGCAGTCCTAGTGAGGCTTTAAGAATACACTGTAAAGGCAGCCATTCAAACCCACTCCAAAGGCAGACCTGGTATCGCTCTCATTCCCTCAGGGTCCCAGTGAGCTCTACTGTACTGTAAGGGTTCACTCTATCGTGGTTTCAATAACAAACGGTTCCCGTTGTTTCACATTGCATGTGATTCATCAGAGCTTTCCTCTAACCACCAGCAATACCATTGTTCATTCCCATCTTCCCTGTAACCTTTTCTCTCACCTGCAAGATATGTTCTTTACTGAAACAATTCTGTATTCTATAATTACCCCATGTCTCATGAAGTGTGTGTTCAGGCACTGAATGGAAGTGGCACTGATGTTGGAGGAGAACGACCGTCTTAGTATCTGTTCACTCATTCTTCAGCATAGTGACATGAAGGGAGCAAGCAATGGCACCTTCTGAAATAAATAATGCTTAAAAACTAAATATTGCAAGCAATTACTCTTATCAAATATGTTATAGTTTCACATACACAAAATTAAGCATTTCAAAGATCTTAATGGTTGAGGAGAGAGAGAACAATCTAAGTAAGTATAATTTCCTTTCACCATCAGCGATTTGATCATAAGCAACAAAGGTAATAACTGAGGTATTAAAGTACCTTGATATTGGTCCTGAAACATGCTTAGAGAATAGAATCTAATTGGTTGTTTTAAAAGGTTCACATATATCATATTGCTAGTAATTTGCTTTCAGTGGCCATATCTGTATACACACAGTTTTTCAACTTTATTAAGAGATTGATTTCAGGCAATTTTTTATCATTTTTATGGCAGTCTAGGAAACCTAACTGGACCATTTAATAGAATAATTTAAAAGCTTTTAATTAAACATATTTTAAAATAAATCAGTGAATTAAAAAAATAAGAAATAACCAAAGGCCAAGAACTAAGTGGTACATAAGCAGGAAATCAATCAGGCATACACTTTGGTGGTAGTGCCACCCATGACCTTGAATCTCTTTTTTTGTTGTCATATGGGTAAAGGGACAGGTGACAAAGTGGTCCTACCTAAAATAACAAGTTGGATAGGAACAGTACCTCTTACATAACATTGAGCTAGAAGTTAACCCAACATTTCCAGCTCAGCAGTGCATCCTGTCTTGAGCCTTGAAGCTGAGTGGAGATAGACAAAACAGGAAAGAAAACAGTCTGCTTTGGAAAGATTCATTCAAAAATAGCCTTTATATATGTTTGCACCCATACAAAACTGGGTGACTCAGAAAATCTACAATAGCAAATTCTTTTAATTTGAATAAATTTGCAATTGTAGGTTTGAAAGGTCCATTGAACACCTGGAAGAAGAAAGTGCAAATCCCTTCTGGAGCAAAGCTAGACCAATACAGACCTCAGGGAATTCCTACATTTAATAGTGAAAGATAAATAATAGTATGAATATAATACCACACACACGTGTGCACACTAAGGTAACAAACCACCTTAAATATGAACCAATGCAATCAAGATAACCATATATAAACATTGCAGAACTATCAAATGCAATAAAATGTATGTTTGATGTTTTAAAGATATTAAATAAAACAATAAATAATGAAGAGAAAAATAACAGGATACTAAAGTACAAATAAGATGTAAGAAAATATTTGAAATTCACGAGTAAATGGGATTGCTTAATAGTGGTTCAGACATAACTGATTAGAAGTTTAATAAACCAGAACATATAGGTAAATAAATAATATGCAATGTTACATAGTAAAGAAAAATTTCACTTCTCCTGAGAGTTTTAAACTCTAATTTTGTATGCACCTAGAAATATATAAAAACAGTATCTGTTAATAGATATATATTTATAATTCTACATCCATCCATTCATCTCTTTCTTCATTCATTCATTCAATAGCAATTTTTAATATTTACTAGGAGTCATTTGCAGTTCTAGATATTGATGATATAAGGAGAAATGAAACAGAAACTGTTTTTATGGAGTGTGTGCACATGTACACATACAAGTATGTATATATGCATACATATATTTTTTTGAAGGAGGAGACAATCGAGTAGATATGTTAAGTAATGTCTGGGAAAGATTTTGTGACTGTGGGTCAGGGTGACAATTTTAAATAGGATCACTAGATGAGTCATACACAGAACAAAAATATAATATTGAACAGAGACCTCAAGAAGGTTAAAAGGTAAGCCAAGGAAGCATCTAATGAAAATCTGTTCCTGGCAGGGTTTGTAGCAAATACAAAAGCTCTGAATTGAGACATTTTTGTGATTTAAGAAACATTAGAGATTAATATGACTAGAAGGGAGTATATTGGACAGTGAGTAAATCAGTGGATGGATGGATGGATGGATAAGCAAGGGCAAAATGAGTGGGGGATTAGGACAGAAAGAAAAGTGGGCAAGGATAGATCCTACAGAGCCTTCTAAACAATTGGCTTGTATTTTAGACCACTGGCTTTCACTTTAAATGAAACATGAAACCACTAAAAGGTTCTCAGCATCCTTGATATAGTGAAATGATGACCTAACTCATATCAGAAGGCTAAATCTAGCAGCTGTGTTGTAGACAGATTTCAAATGACAAAGAGTAGACCAAAAGAGGACATTGCAAAAATCCAGAAAAAAGAGATGGTGGTAACTTGATCAGTAGATGCTAATAATTGTCAGTCTGATATATGTTGTGGGCCACAGCTTGTTCACTGATTGATGAGTTAGTCAGAATCAATAACCACTAAGCATATCAGTTTTGGCAAGAGGCAAAGCAGCTCACTATCACTGTTTATACTGGCCTGTGTACTGGAGGTCCCAGCCAACTCAGAAAGCAAGTAAAATTAAAAAGCATTGGAAAGAAAATAATTATTCACAGATGATATAACTCATTTTTAGGAACTATTATAATTGTAGATATATTATGGAGTTAAAACAATTTTTCAAGTTTGCTGGCACTAAATTAATACTCAATAACTGTGTTTCTATTATGCTAAGTAAAATAAGCCAGTCAGAGAAAGACAAATACTATATGATCTCACTTATATGTGGAATTTAATGAATGAAATAAACTGACGAACAAAATAGAAACAGACATGGATACATGGAAGAGACCCACAGCTGTTAGTTGAAAGGGGAGGGAGCACTGGATGAAAGAAGGTGAAGGGATTAGCCAACGAATATACATGCATGACCCATAGACACAAAAAACAATGTGATGATGGCCAGAGAAAAGGAGGGTGCGGCTGGGTAGAGGTGTGCAAAGGCGGGCGGGATAGGGACATCTATAATAGTGTCAAAAATAAAAACAAAGTGAAAAAAATTGGGTTTCTACAGACCAGCAGCAATTAGTAAATATAGAGACTTAGATGCCATTTAGAATATAATTTTAAAAGACAATATCTAGAACTAAACTTAATAAAATATATAAGGACAAATTATAACCTTTATTATAATAAATTATTAAACATTAAGTGAATTGAAATACACATAAATTATTCTATTGAAAATCAGATAAAAAAATCAAGGTCCCCCAAATAAATTTGTAAATAAGCAGACTTGAGTCTGTTTCTATTTCTGTTTAGTTTTGTTTTTTTACTTTTTGTCTGGAAACTGACAAACTAAGACTAAAATTTATCAAGTGTAAAGTATCAAGACTACTTACTGATTAGACTCCTATGGACACTGCACAAATTTAGAACTTGGTTTATCAGGTATCAGCAGTCATGCTATCACATATATTACTGCTGCTGCATACATCGGCATGATGAAAGAACTAATCCTAAAAAAGTGGCTAGTAGAGTAACTTACATAGCATTTACTATGCACCAAACATTTGTCTTTACTTGTTAAATCCATTACTCATCCAGTCCTCTCAACATTATGAGGTGACTAATTCTTTATATTTACAAAAAAGATAGTGAGGTACAGAAATGGTAAATAGTTTTCTTAAAAATTAGAGGACCCAGTAGTCAAACTGATGAGTATTCCTGTTAAGTTCATCATGTTCTTTATTTGATAACATCCTGCCTTTCTGAACTATATGCGCACTCCTTAAAAAGGGTACACACAGCATCAATCATTACAGTAAATTAAAAAAAAAAAGACCTTTAAAGCAATATGTTGTTGAAAGTGGTAGACATTTGTTAAGCCTAGAAAGAAAGCAAGGGAGTGATAAACTCATTGTTCAGGATAATAAATGTCTTTGAAAGGATGATGGGAAATAGAAATCACAAAGGGTGCCCAGGGAGATTTGAAGTTAATGATACCAGCTTTGTACTTTACAATGGTCCGCCTTGGGTCCATATTCATTGTGCTTACCGCATGGTTTATAAATATTCATTTGTGTCTACTCGATATTTACTAAAAACTATTTCATGAGTAAAATTACATGGGTTGAGTTCTCAAATCCCACAATCGTGAAATCCAGTAAGCCCTGCATTCCTCCGAGGGATCCTACCACGATTGGCTCATGTGGTTCTATCATGGGAGTCAGATACATGTAAAAAGAGTGAGGAATTTTGTTAGAAAATACAAAACAATTTGAAGACAGTAGGCATAAATCACTGGGAAGCTTTACCCTAAAAATATCACAGGCTCATGTGTCAGGGGATCTAAAACAAAATAATTTTTTGTCAATTCTGTCTCTGTAGATTATTGGTTATAGATCAGTGGACAAGATTGAAAAATCGTAGGCAAACTTGTATTTTAAAAAGTATGTAATTCCCTGAATTAATGGTTTTATCTGAATTATATTGATTTTTTGGTAAAACAAGTGGTAGGTGTTTCTTTAGAAAGTCACTGAGATCTGTCCTAGACCTTGTTTTATTTATACTCTGGTCGTTCTGAAGCTGAGTTTATACACGTGCTTCTGGTCAGTATGAAGTACAAGGAATAGGTGATAAACTGAAGTAAATTGAAAATTTGATTTTAATGACTATATCTAATTACAGTGTGTGGTGTACAGACCTAAGGGTTTTAGAAATTAGTGCAAGTGGTAGGTGAAGATATAAACCTAAAATAAATGATCTGGATTATAATATATTAAATGGATAGAAGTCATGATTATCACTATGGTCTTTGCTAGAACAACAAAGGTTTTTTTGGGGGGTGGGTACAAAGTAATATAAGTACATTTAGACAGGACACAATTCACAAAAATAATGTAAGTGAAAACTGTGTTATGTGATTAAAAAGTTAGGAATGGTGACCATGGTAACTGTCTACACATGTGTATATGTTTTCATTCACTTAATAAATAAATTCTATTATATTTATATTATGAACAAATGTTATTGACTACCTAAAGTCTTTGATAAAGAAAATGTTATTTTTTTAAAATATCTTCCTAGCTGTGGCTGGTGTGGCCCAGTGATCTGAGTATCAGTCTGCAAACCAAAGAGTCAAAGGTTCGATTTCCAGTCAGGGCACATGCCTGGGTTGCAGGCCAGGTCCCCAGTAGGGGGTGTGTGAAAGGCAACCACACACTGATGTTTCTCTCCCTCTTTTTCTTCCTTCCCCTCTGTCTAAAACTAAATAAATAAAAAATCTTAAAAAAATAAAAATATTTTTCCAGGACTCAAACAAGAATTATCAAAAAGAGGCTAGATGAAGGCTATTTCCAACTTTTATGAAGGTCAAAGTGGCAACCTCAAGAAAAATCTGGCTCTCATTATTAAAGGAATAAAACAAAGTTTGGTCAATTTCATAATGTTTGTGCTATAAAAGGAACTCTAATAATAGATGAGTTATTGGAAAAGGAGGCATACTATAGTGAGGAAAAGCACAGATTTTTAATTGAGATATAAGTCAATTTAAATTCTGCTTCTGTCATTATTATTAGCTGGAAGACTTTGAGGAAGTTACTTAATTATCTACGGTCTTAGGTAATGTTTTAATGGTTACATAAACTAAGAACTATTTGACACATTATAAAAACTATTTCATACAATTTACAATATCTCTCAAGTTTTCATATCACCTTCGAGATATATATCATTTTATAAATAAGAAACCTGAATGCCTGGATTTTAAATTTCCTACACAGAACACTGAAATGATTTCATAGAATGAATTAGGCCCCAGTAATTCACTCTAGTGAAATAAAGTTGTATAGTCAGAACCTTGTGTTCTCCATGCTTTGACTGGAATTTGGACATATATCTTGTTTGGCCAATGAGATGTTTATGTCATTTAAAAACTCTAAAACTAGAAATTTATATAGGATACACACACACACACACACACACACACACACAGTCCAGCACAAATAATGCCCCTTCTTTATTATAAAACCTTTTAGCACAAAATCGTAAACATATGAATCTGTAACATAACAATATCACACTCAAGCACAGCATATGACATTTTAGGAGAAATGTTCAAATTAAAACTCTAAAGTATTACACTCATATCATTACCTTACCAACCACACTCAAGAGGCACTGCTTCTCCTGGGCCCGAGACTCTGTACATCTTGCTTAGTTAATGGAATATTTATGCAGTTTAAAAAATCTAAAGCTAGAAATTTATATATGCGTATACACACATATATGTATACACGCATATACACATATATGTATATATACATATACATATATGTTCAATATCTATCATATATGTGTGTATATATATTAACTTAACACTTAAAAGATGATTCCATAATCTGAATAAACCTTAATTAGAATATATAGCAGCGCAATTTACAATAGCCCAGTGCTGGAAATAGCCTAAGTGCCCATCAGTAAATGAGTGGATCAAACAACTGTGGTACATTTAAAGAATGGAATATTTCACAACAGAAAGAAAGAAGGAGCTCCTACCCTTCATGACAGCATGGAAGGAACTGGAGAGCACTACGCTAAGTGAAATAAGGCAGGTGGTGAAAGACAAATACCATATGATCTTACCTATAAGTGGAACCTAATCAACAAAACAAAGAAGTGAGCAAATAGAACCAGGGACTTGGAAATAAAGAACAAACTGAAAACAGTGACAAGAAGGGTGGGGTGGTGGGAAGTAACAAGGGAAAAATGGGGAGGGGCAGGAAAAGGAACAGAAATAGAAGACTCATGGGCGTGGACAATGGGGGACACTGACTGTGGGAGTGGGGGGATTCGCACAGGCACAATCTGGGGGGAAAGTAGGACAACTGTAACTGAACAACAATAAATAAAACACAGAATATTGACTTATTTACTCTTACAGTTTTAAATGATACTTATTTGTCCTAATTCTCTATTATCACTGAAAAATATCCAATTACCAAACAATTGAAAAAGTGGCAGTTTCTAATTTTAATATTCTCTCTCATGTTCAAATCTAATAGTTAACTCTTTCTTCTTATACACTTTTTTTTGTTTATTGCACCCCTTCTTATATTTTATCTTTCGAATTATTTTAGGACCCCCCAAAAAACACAGATTGTTAATGATTTTCCAAACTGTCCTTAGACTTTAATTTAATGTAAAATTACTTAAATTTTATTTTAAAGTCCAAGTCCAATCATTTTAGCTTATATTTAGTTTTATTAAATTCTATTAGAGATAGAGAAAAAAATTTACATCTTTATATATTCTCCACTCTTATCTAAAATATGTACATACATTGTACATAATATATGTGGTTAAAATACATTACATATGTAATTAACATGTGTAATGTATGTTAATCACTGCTACATAATATATGATTAACATTAAACATTAATAACTAAAATAAACATACCAAAACCAAAAAATGGCAACATAAGCTCTATTTCAATAATTAGCCACATCACTGGAGATTTCCTCATATCATCTATTTTATATAATTAGTATAACATATTTTAGCTCAGGCCAGGCATAATTAAATGTCTATTACATGCCATATTCTGTAATTCAAAGATTGAAACATGAATCATTCCCTATTGATTCTTTAAGTGCTTATATTCTAAATTGAGAGATAAATCAATATATTAAGTATTAGCTGACAAGATGAAAGAAAACAGATATCACCCCTTCATTTTGAAGGTACAGTGGACTCAAGGAAGAGTTTTAAAAATTTTTTTGAGTTGAGTCTTAAAATACGAGTGTATGTTAGCAAAGGAGAATGGGAATAATCCTAAGAAAAGAATTAGAAGCAGCAAAGAAATGTACATGACTCTGTGTGTGTGTGTGTGTGTGTGTGTGTGTGTGTGTGTGTGTGTAGAAAAACAGGAAATAGGACAGGTTAGGTACTATGTTTAGGCTCTCCAAATTTCCTCAATATTGGATAGAGAGTGAAATGAGGAGCTCAGGTGAAAGGGGCGTGGTTAATTTTTCCTGCATAGATTATACCAGCTATATCTCCAAAGATGAGTTATGTAAACAGAAAACAAAATAGACCAATTAAGGCACAAGCAAAATTTGCAGAAAAAAAAAAAAAAACTAGGGACTATATGAAAATTAAAAAGAAAAAAAAAGCCCATATAAGAGCAAAAGTAGATCTTTAGGAGATATTTAGAATTTACCTTATCTAGACTTAGTGATTGATTAGGTGGGGGACTGGTGGGGAAGAGAGGGTCAGACAGACTCCCAGGTTACAGACTGGCATAACTGGGTGGAAGATGGTATTACTGTCTGCAGTGAGAAATACAGGCGGCATAAATCGTACCTAAGAGGATGGGCTTTGGCATCAGACACACCTGGCTTCCAGCCTCCACTATTCCACTTAATAGTTTTGTGACCTTGCCATGAAATTTATCTCTCTCAGACTATCTATCTCTTGGTGACTTCATATATAAAATGGAAAATGTAATAGCTCAGAGGGTTATTGAACCATTAATTGTGGTAATATATGTAAAGTACTTAGTGCATCACCTGACATTAAGTAAACATTTTAAAATGTTAGCCAATATTTTTGTAAATATTGGGAGTAAATATAGGAGTATAGGAGTCACAGGCTCATTCTCATGTCTTAGCAAAGTCTGAAGTTCAAGGAATTGAACTGAGCTTTAGGTGTCCATTTGCGAATATTGAGCATATACATGTTCCTTAAGATGATCAGATTAATGATTTTTATCAGAACCAATGTATTGGGGTAAGACAACTGAAGAGTTATGGAATTCAGGGCGTTATCAACATCTCAGTGGGAGACAGCCACGAAGGAAAATGAAGAAATAGGTACTAAAAGGCAAGGACTTGTGGAAAATGTAATAGTGTAAAATGTATTCATAACAAAAAGTTGTAAATATATTTATATAAATTTTCCATATATATTGTAATTAAAGAAATATATAAGGGCAGGATTAAAAATAACATCTTTCTTTTTCTTTATTCAGTTAAATCATTTCAATCTTGGACAGGTATGTGGTTCTGCAAAGAGAACCAGGAGCAATTGTGGAGGATGAGAAGGAGCAAATACAAATACAAATATAAAAACATTTGTATTTTTATACAAATATTATTTTTGGTCTGAGACTTCAGAGGCCAATAATGCACTAATTAAATCTATGATAATTATTTTTTCATATTTGGTGAACATCTTTTTTGAATCAACAAATTCATTAATTTCAAAATGCCAAGCTTAGTCCAGAAAACATCTCTCACACAAACACTCCACAACCAGCAAAATAGTTTCATTTAATTTTTAAAAACCTGTAAAAATCAGAGTTGGTACATATGTGGAAATAATTTATTTCAGAAAACACAAGGCCAGTAGATGAGACCATCCTGGATTTAATGTATTCACAGCTTTTGAATATTTGAAATGCTCTCTAAGGGAATAATTCAATCTTTCAGGTACATATAATTTCACAATATTTATTTTCTTCTTGGTAATAATCATAATGTATGTCTCAATGGTCACTTGATTAAATCAAGACACATTATGATGCACCAAAATACTTTCATCACTTTTACAAAATTACTTTTTTATTGACCAAGTAGTCAATGCTGTAACACATGGTTATTATCATAAACTAAATAAAGCCATGAGAAAGTGAACTTGAACTAATACCACTCCAGATAAGACAGACAATTACTCTTTTTGATTTTGTTTTGAACCAAAGGACATGACCCTCCATTATTTCTGCACTCACTGTTTCCCCATGAGTTATGCTACATTGCATGACTATTGGATGTTTTAGTTAATAATCCTTGACCTCCTACAACCGAACACAAAGTATCTTTGCTGTGTCAATTGCATTTTTAATTGCAAGGTTCTTCATTCATTAATTAAACCTTGTCTTTTGGAAGAGGTGAGTGGTCAACAGCAGTATCATTTCTGCTGTGCCAGTTAAGGAAGAAAGAAACAAAGGTAAAATTGTTTTCAGGTCCTCTGTGTTTGAAAGCTAGAGTGATGATTTTTCAGAGTACAATGGGAAAATAAAATAACTGACTAATTTATAATAATTATAGAGAAGATCAGAAAAAATGATAGGATATTTACCAAGACAATTCAAGGACTCAATTAATTTGACCTCAGGACACTAACAAAAATGTTGCCAAGTACAGCTCTCCTAGGTATGTAGTAATTAAGTATGTTAATTGTAATGAGCACATTTATTACAACATTGATCTTAAAACAGGTGTAGTTTAAAAGCTCCCTTTTCCAATCTTATACTCTTTTAATACAAAGTCAAGAAGACTTCAACATGGCCCTGAATAAAGGTTATACTCTTTTGGTAGAAATCACATACTCAGTATATCAAATATCCTAGAAGCCAACTAATTTATTTTGATATTTTAGGGATATTATAAGAAACTATAATTATTTTCATTTATATATCATACCAGATTTTGCTAGCAAGTATTCTAAATGATCATATTTTTATATAGTGCTTTTGCAAAAAAAATACATTATTTGCTATATACTGGGAAGGGGGGAGAGAGAACAGGAGAAGGGAAGGTAGGAGAGGGGAGGAAAGGAGAGAGGAAAAGATGGGAAGGGAGGGAAGGAGAGGGAAAGGAAGGGTGTTATGATAGATGGAATATGTTCACTTTGTTCAACATTTTATTTCCAGTGTAGAATGAATAGTTGAAAAATAGTAGGTGCTTAATAAATTAAGACTGATTATATAAGAAAAAAATAGCTTATTAAGTTATTATGTGAGTAAAACTATACCATAGATCTTCAAATAAGAATAAGAGATATGCTGCAAGAATGAAGGTAAATAGGGACAAATGCTTTCGAGGAAAATTTAAAAATTAGGTGGAGTTTTAAATAAGAGATGAAGCAATCATACCCCTTAAAAGATAGTATTGTTCATTGAGTGAAGACATGTCTTCGAGAAAAGAGGTTTAACTGAGATAACAATATTATGGTTGGAAGAAAATGTATTATCCTGATTACAGAGATTTTAGAAAACTTTACTTCAAAAGAAAAATGTAGAAGGACTAAAGAAGGCAGGGAGGGAGGGAAGAATGACTATGGCATATAAGCTTAGCATCAGCAAATGAACAAGCATTAAATGTGCTCATAAAATAAAGAGCCACACAAACTAGTAATAAAATTTGCATTTCTAGTTCGCAAAATACTGCAGTGAAAAGAATTTTGAAGATTTCTCCTGCAAGAATGTTTTAGTCTCCTGTTAAATGCACAACTATTTTAGAGAAACACTCAATGTGACTCTCATTATCATATTATGACTGTTCCTACATTCCTACCCATATTTTAATCACATGGAACATGCTGAACATTTGCTTTTTCAGGACCAAAATTCTTAGGTCTGTTATACACTCTAGTTTTTAAATGGAAAAAATATTCTGGCAATGGAAAATAATCAAGTGATTTTTAGAACTATAAATTCAAAACTAGATGGTTCAAAAACAATTACAGATGGGAAACAGCATTATGGAATACATTAATATTTCAAATATGTTACACTACTTACTTGAGGAGTTAAATACTATTGGGATATTCTTCCAATGTTAGAAGTAAAAATATAACTGAGCATTTATTTGTACTTCCAACCAGGACTAGATCAAGGAAAACAGTCTTACTAATGAGGAGATGGGTTTATTCAATGATCCTTCATTAGCTGTCCTTATCTCTCTGTAAGCCTACCAATTTTGAATGGCGTTATTTTACTAGTAATCTATTTCTGGCAAGGATTGTATTTGCACTTACTGCAGAACCTTTCCCTAACAAACTGTTATTCACGCTTTCCTGTAGACATATTTATTTCTCACTTGTACAAAGTCAACCATGAACCTGGGCAAATCTGCAGGGCAGCTGTCTCAATGCCATGACTTATTCGTTCACTTTCCATCAGCCAATGCTTCCCTAATTGGTGGCTGACATGACACTAGAAGAATAATTGAAGGGGAAAAAATAGAAATTAACCTATTCTATACAAAAGCCATGGTTCCTGTGGGTCAAATTCTATTTGATAAGCTAAGTCAGAGGCCAACTAATGTCAATGTTGTTGAATCTATAGCAGGTCCTCAAATAAAATTATTTCATTCAACCTCATTTTGTTATAATGTTGATGAGAAAAATAATCAGTTTCAGGAAGGACCACTGTCTGTGTGGAGTTTGTACTTCTCCCCATGTCTGACTGGAGCTGCTCCTGGGGCTCCAGATTCCTCCCACATCCGTTGAACCATCACGTCCAACTCATCCCAGTCTGAGTGTGTGTGTGTGTGTGTGTGTGTGTGTGTGTGTTGGCCCTGTGATAGAAGGGTGTCCTGTCCACAGTTGGGCCCCACCTTGTACCCTGAGCTGCCAGGAGATGCTCAGGCCACCAGAAACCCTGCACTGGAAAAGGTGTCTTGGAAAATAATACTCTTGTTTTTATTTAGCTTAAATGTATGCATAATTCATCAAAGGTTAATATTAGAAGTGTTTTGGGTCTTCAGTAGTTTGGTCATGTTTTTGTGACCAGAAATATACTGTAGGGACTTAACTAATTTTTATTAATTAGTCTATGGGAAAATTGGTTTTGTTATGTCATTTTGCTTAAAGTTGCAGTTTCCAAGAACCTATAGATGGCTGAGAGAAGAACTACTGTATAATCACTTTTTAGTCCCAGAAAGAGGTGAGTGGTTGGTGATGGTAACAATGTCTACACAGGAAATGTACTATTCTTTCCTTCCGAAGAAGTTATAAAAGGGTGCTTTGTGCAACAGAAAACTTCAAATGTAGCAAGAATAATTAGAGCAAAATATGTTTAATATAAAGAAACCCAGTATATGAGCAAGGCAGGAAAAAGCCTGGTACCTCAAAGGATTTCATTTTTTGTTAAATTCAATCCCTTCCTATAGAATGGAGACAATTTGATTCAAATGAATTAACTGTAGACACCACGGCAGTAGGACTGGCCAACGGGTATATGAAAACGTACTCGACATCACCAGTTATTAGGGAAATGCAAATAAAATCCATCAACAAAATGAAAAGACATACTGAATTAAAGAAGGCATCCATAAATGATGTATTTGATAAGAAATTAATATCCAAAGCACATAAGGAACTAATACAACTGAACACCAAACAAACTGAGTAAAAACTGGGCAGAAAATCTGAGTAGACATTTTTCCACTCAGGACCTGCAGAAGGCCAACGGACATGTGCAAAGTTGCAGTCACTATGAACAACAGTATGGAGGTTCCCCAAGAAATTAAAAACAGAACTACCATATGATCCAGCAATTCCACCTCTGGGTGCTTATCCAAAAAAGCGAAAACACTGACTCAAAAAGATACACGCACCCACATAGTCGCTGCAGCACTGTGTACAACGGCCAAACCAGGGGAGCCACTGGTGTCCATCAGCACATGAGTGGGTAAAGCAATGGATTACCACACACCCACAATAAAATATTATTCAGCCATACAAAAGAAGGTAATCCTGCCATTTGCAACATAGATGGACCTCAGAGGTATTATGCTAAATGAAAAGTCAGAGAAAATTATAAAAGAGGATGATCTGATTTATATCTGTTGTCTTACAAAAAATCACTGATAGAGAACAGACTCCTGGTTGCCAGAGGCAGTGGGGTGGGATGGTGCATGAATTGGATGAAGGTGGTTAAATGTACAATCCTCCAGTTACAAAATAAATAACTCTTAAGGATGTAATGTACAGCGTGGTGACCATAGTTAATATTATACTGTATATTTGAAAGTTGAAAATAGTAAATATTAAAAGTTCTCATCATAAGAATAAAATTGTAACTATATGTGGTGATGGATGTTAACTGCATTTAAGGTGATGGTCCTTAATCATTATGTTGTATTCCTAAAACTAACACAATGTTATAAGTTACAATATTATATCTCATTTTAAAAATTAAAAATGTTATGTGAGCAAGTGAATTCATTTATTTTAGGCTCAATTAACTGTGCAGAGGCATAGTATACAAGCCTCTTGGTTCTGTGTTACAAAACTGTCACAATTCTATTGCAGGATGTTGGGGGAAACTAGGAAAAAACATGTAATTAATATGTTACTCCCATAATGGACACTATCACTACTCCATAATCATGGGAACTTCTGCTCCAGTTAATTTTCTGAAGTTCTTCAATGAGTTAATTACCTGAACTTCTCTAGCTCTAATGGAGTTACAGTTTAATGGGTTACACAGACTAGACGCTAAAGAAGAATAGGTAAAAAGTCCCATGTAAACAAGGGTTCTTGTTTTCATTGTTGTATACACGGTGCTTAGAATGGGGCCTGGCATATGTTAGATTGCTAAATAAATGTTTACTCAATGAAAATATAACATTAAAAATAATATCTTGGGACATTGGGTTTGATATAAAATATTCCCAAATACTTGAGGATAAAATTTCAAAGATATTAAGCCTTCCAGACGGCTGCCATCTGTCCAATAAACATTTTGTATTCTATGTAAATATAAGTGAGAACACCAATAGGCTGTTGACATTTCAGCACATTAATGTATGAAAAATATTCATCATTATGAAGAGAGAAGTGAAAGATCACATCTCATATTTTCCCACATATAATCTGATAGATTGTACTGTTGAACATTTCATTACATCTTACTTTTCACTATCGCTTATTGTACACTAGAACACAGAGTTAAAACCAGTTGATTAAATATAACAATCTGAACATTAAATAAAATGTACATGGGAACTGCATTTAAATATTGAACCCTAAGATTATCATGTTAAGTGGATACCTCGTTTTCCTTTATGTGGAAGATAACTGTAGTTTCAAGAAGTGTTACTGGATGCCAGAGTGATAAAGACTAGAACTGCTACATTCTGTTCCATGGGCTCCCCAAAATAGAATTATGTTCTAGAACAGGGGTTCCCAACCCTTGGTCTGCAGCCTGTTAGGAGTGGAGTGTGAGCAAAGCTCACCTGAGCTTGGCCTCCTGACTCTCTCTGCCTCTTGCCCTCCTTCCTGATTTCCATGAAACTAGTCCTTGGTGCCAAAAAGGCTGAGGACCACTGTTCTACAGGGTGGACCACTTGTAGCAAAGGCTTCTCTGCATTAGGTGACTGTTCTAGGAACCCATCTGTTATCAGTGTACCCAAGGGCATTGTTGTGAAAGGTTGCATTGGGCTTCAGTGAAATTTTTCTGAAGACTCTCTCAACGTGCTTGCGTATTTCATGATGGGTGATTTACGAGTGTACTTGCCCACACTCGACTGTGCATTCAGCTCTTCACCAGAAAACAACCTGATCCTGGCACCCCACCCTCCCGATTTACCCAGTCTTGCCGTGAGCAACTTTGTCTGCTTGTTTGTTTCCCCGATGAACACAGTGCTTAAAAGAAAATGTTTTGTTGATGTGGAATAGGTGAAACAAACAAAGAAAAAAAAGTCACAAGCACTAAAAGGCATCAAAATTGATGAGTTGAAAAACTGTTTTGAGCAGTGGAAATAATGTCCCAATAGGTTTATTGCATCAAATAGAGAGCACTTTGAAGGTGACTAAAGCTTAAACATGTAAGAATAAATACAGATTTTTTTATAAATAAGTTCCCGTTTTTTTTGGGGGGGGTTCCCTCTCTATTATCAGCTTAGTGAAGCCAACAATGTGTCATAATTCCCCCTTCCAGATGCTTGCTGAAGACAGCTAACCAGAAGTACAGTTTGGAACACAGAGGTGAAGGGAAAACTATAATTCTCAAAGACCATTGAGGACAGATGTTTGATGGGCAGTCCTACAGCTGGTCTTCGCTCTCCTATGTTGCTCCATTAGCTCGTATTCTTGATGGCTGGCCATGCTGATGCACAGCAGCCCCAGGCCCACCCCCTGTTTCTGGACTGCTCATCTACTGAGGCAGGTGTCCAGCTAAGAAAAGAGCTGCATGTACACCTCTGCATGAGTGCCCATCATGACCCAGTGCCTCAGTGACCCTGCAAGCTTGGATTCCCAGGTGTCCTTGCAAGCTGTGACTGCTCCACCTCCTCTAAGGCTTTCAGTTAGAATGGGTAGATGCTCTTTCCCTGTGATCCTCAGTCAGCCCCTTCCAGGCTGTCAATTCCCCAGCTCTCCCGCCATTGTGCAAATTTATTCTAAAAATGAATCTCTCATCTTCATGAAATTAGTGTCTTCTCTGCCTCCAATACTGCAGCCTAATTAAAACATTGATTTGACAACCAATTTTATCAATAATAAAACAACAGTAACAACACCTTTCATTAAAGTTAAGGCTTTAGACTGAATACTTGTGTCCTTCAAACTTTATATGTTGAAATCCTAACCCCCTATATGATAGTATTAGGAGAGAGGCCTTTTGGGAAATGAAAATGTCTCAGGAATGGGATATAGTACCTTATGAAAGAGCTCTCTCTCCCCTTCTGCCATGAGAGGGCAGCAAGGAGACCACTGTCTTTGAACCGGCACCTTGATCTTCACTTCCTAGGCTCTGAACTATTAGAGATAACTACTTGTTGTTTAAGCATCCAGTTTACAGAAATTTTAATAGTAGGCCAAATAAACTAAGACAGGTAGCAAAGGGCCATTTATGTAAAGGTAATAGACATTTCATGAAATGGATTATTTTAGCCTTTTATACAAGTTTTCAGTTTAATTTTTTTGCCTTGATTTTCATTTCTTTCATTATAAGTGAGGCTGAACAGAACATTATTACTGGCCATGTTTACTTTTCTCTATGTGACTATTCAGCCATAACTTCACCTATATTCTGTTGGCTTTTTCTTCATATGTGTTTTTATTTTCTTTTTTATTGTTGTTCAATTACAGTTGTCCCCATTTCCCCCCATTACTCTCCCCTGCCCTACCCACCCCCACTTCCCACATTTAATCCTTCCTCCTGGTTCTTTGTCCATGAGTCATTTATACATGTTCCTTGAACAAGGGAAATAAAGGAAAGCATAAACAAAAGGGACTTGATCAAATTAAAAGTCTTCTGCATGGCTAAATAAATCAGCTAAATGAAAAGGGAACCAACCATATGGGAAAACATATTTGCCAATGATACCTCAGGCCAAGGGTTTGTTCTCCAAAATATATAAAGAACTCACATGACTCTACTCCAGGAAGACAAGCAATCCAATTAAAAAATGGGCAAAGGACCTGAACAGACAGTTCTCCAAGGAGTACATACCGAGGTCCCAGAGACATGAAAAGATGCTCAGCATCACTAGCCATCAGAGAGATGCAAATTAAAATCACAGTGAGATATCACTTCACACTGGTCAGAGTGGCCATCATAAACAAATTGAAATTTTGTTATTGTTGTTTTTATGTTCACATCATACTCTTTACTAAATATATCTGGCCATTTCTTTGCTGTTTTTTTTATTCTTTATCTTATTCTCTTGATGTACCCTACATTCTTTATGTAACAAGTTAGAAAAATTAAGGGGTTAAATATCATAGTAAACTATTCATAAATTGAAGATATTTTCAATTCATATAAATGAACATAATCCTGACACTTCATAAACATCACTTAAAATTTCCTGTCCCTCCCATTCCCTCTTTCCCTACCTTTCCTTTACTGTATTTGTGCACGTGTAAACATGTGTGTATGTCTCTATGTCTAGGTTATGCTCAAACTGACTTATACCACCGGGAACACACAAACTCCAATTTCCTATAGTTCACCTCAGTAACAAACATATATACACGTAAGTGGGCACTTGTTTGCACACACGAGCTCATAAGCCTGCACTCCTACACTCTCACCTTAGTTTGTACATGGCCAGACACCCAAGAGTCCAAAGGGTAAAGTCTATGAATATTAGATGCAAAAAGAGCAGCAGGTAGAGGCAATCTTTTCCTTGTTTATCCTCCACTGTCAGTGAAAAGGAATCCCTGGAAACAATCAGGTTAAAACCAATTTCAATTCATCAAGTGCAATTGAAACCACAACATTAGAGTCACACGCAAACAAACTAGAATGGAGTAAGTACTGTAGATGTTTCATTTCACAGTCCCAGAGTTTATCCATATTTTTCTCATTATAAATAAATATATAAAATAACTTACATTTCTCCTACTCATTTTTCAAAAAGTAAACATGTGTTATGCTAATATATGCTTATAACACAAAAGTCATATAAGAAATCTGGTCTAATTTGGATACATATAATTTATTTATGAATATGTAACTAGTGCTTAGTGTGTGTTAGTCTGCCACATACTAGTTTTATCCCCTCGATATATCAGTACACAAGATGTAAAGATCCCCATTCCCTATGTATTTATGTCTCAGAAATGAGAGAGAGAAATAAATTATAACATTATAGAAAAACAAAAAGATAGAACAGGATAAAGGGGATTGTACTGCCTGAGGGTTTTGTGCAATTTGCACTAGTAAATAGAGTAATGAGGATAGAGCTCTAAGAGAAGTGGGGACTGAATAAGGGCACTTGAAGGCAGCTAGCCAAATAGGTATCTGATAAACAGTATTCTGGTATGAGGGAAGGGCTAGCAAATGTGGAATAAGCCAGGGGAAGCAAGAAGAGTTAGGAGAGCAGAATGAGTAAGGGGAAGAGAATAGATCAGGAATAAAATTAGGGGGCACATATCAGTGCCCCTTGGCATTTCCTGGGAGGTAGTGGGAAGGTATTAAGTGGTTGTGAACAGAGGTTTTGCATGATCTAACATGTTTTCAAAGGATGATCCTTGCTGTTGAAGCTAAGCGTTGGAGAACTAGAAGCAAGGAGACGAGTCAGGAGGCTAATGCAGTGATTCACATAAGCAGTTGTCACTACTACACCTCATGACAAGAACAGTGAAACTGCTAAGAATCGGTAAGATTCCACAGACATTTTCGAATTAGAGCCAAGAAGATTTCCTGGCAAATTAGTTCTCTAATGTGAGAGAAATAGAACCTATAAAAGAGTTTGAGATTTTTTTCTTAAATAACTGAAAGGATATAGTTTATTGACAGACATGGTAAAATCTGAGAATAGAATATATTTTTGATTGAAGAGCAAGAGTTCATTTTGGACTTATAAATTTGAGATGGCTTTTAGGAATCCAAGTGTCTTCTATGCAAAGAAAGCAGTTGGGTAGAGAAGATTAGATTTGGGGAGGTCCGACCTGGAGATATATATTGGGAAATATGAACATACGGTGTTTAAAACAATGAACTCGGACTAGATCACTATATGTGTGGGTGTAGACAGAGGAAAACAAATCTGTTTCAACATTAATGGGAGAGGAGGAGAAACCAGCAAATAATACTGAGAAGAGACTGCTAGTGAAGGAAAAAGTAAAACCGAAGGTGTGTGAGCATCTGGGAATTCAAGTTGGCAAAAAAACTGTGTTAAAAATTAACTGGGTCAAATAATTATTAAATAAATTGAAGAAAGAATAGTCTTCTATATATACACACAGTATCAGTTGGCAGAAAGTTTCTGGAAGAATGCACAGGAAACTGCTGGTGTGAGCAGAAAACTCTGGGAAGTGGAATAGTGGGTAGTAGGAAGGGGATGATTTCAGTGTAATATATTTGACAACACCTGATTTTCCTCACCATGAACATAAATTATACTTACAATAAGACATGAAAATATGCTTAAAAAAGAAAAATAACGATCATCATCTGGGTGACAAAACACATCAGATGACAACTGATGAAAACGAAACAGGTTATATTTGAAAAGAAAACTCAAAATTTCAAAATAGCATCCATGGAATTGTAATGGAATCCCAAATCTGTTAGTTGTTACTCAGATTAAACATTACCTCCAGATGGCTTCCTTTAAAATGTAAACATGCAACATTTGGATTTTTTTAAAACAAGTACATTTCTTATTGATGGTAACTAAATGGTGTTTTTAGTGTTTTTATCATAGAGTAGATTCCATCCATTCACTATACTTTTCTAACTGAGTTGTCCTACTTGCAAGTACATGTTTTAATGTTGTCTCTCTTCTGTGTTGTTCTTATAAGGTTGCCATTAAAATACATTAAACTAGAAAGAAAGAAGGAAGGAAGGAAGGAAGGAAGGAAGGAAGGAAGGAAGGAAGGAAGGAAGGAAGGAAGGAAGGAAGGAAGGAAGGAAGGAAGGAAGAAAGAAAGAAAGAAAGAAAGAAAGAAAGAAAGAAAGAAAGAAAGAAAGAAAGAAAGAAAGAAAGAAAGAAAGAAAGAAAGGAAAGAAAGAAAAAGAAGAGAAAATGCCACCTTTTGAAGTGGGTAATGCTAAATAAGTATTATCAGAAATATTTTTTTATGGCAGATTACTAAATGTATTACATGTACATAGGCAGCTAAATGAAAGCTGTATGCAACATAAGGGAGAAGTGTACATTTTATGATTCTGAACATATATATAAATACAGGTTGTAGAATTCAAAGATGAGAGGGGTTTGCAGTAGAAAATCAGGCTGTTCATGAAAGTAATGACATAAGAGTTATTAACAAGTGAGTATTGAAATGCCATTGACAATTATGGAGACTGAGAATAGTCAGAGACCAGAGCTAAGGTCAAGTAAATAACCTGGAATCAAATATTAACCAATATGCCATTGACTATATAGGCCTTATGTCCATGGCAAGGAAAGATATCTCTAGAATAATATATTACAAAGTCAATCTAGAACTAAAGATGAAATTACATAGTAAAATTGGAAATGTTAAACTACCTGTTTTGTTTTTAGTATAAGACCAGAAATAAAGTTGAAAATATTTTGAGGAATAAAGTATGAGTAATAGAAACTATGAGGTTGTGATATTTTTTAACTAGGCATCAAAAAGATTCAAACTGATTTCTTCCATTGTATAGTCTCCCAATGCAGTTTTCTAACTGCATTTTAACCAATTAGTAATAAACTAAAGAAAAGGTAGTCACTATGGAAAACAGTATGGAATTTCCTCAGAAAACTAAAAATAGAACTGCCTTTTGACCCCCAATTCCATTGCTGGGACGATAACCTGAGAATCCTGGCACACCAGTTCAAAAGAACATATGCACCCCAGTGTTCATAGCAGCACAATTTACAAGAGCCAAGTGCTAGAAGCAACCTAAGTGCCCATCAGTAAATGAGTGGATCAAAAGACTGTGGTACATTTACAGAATGAAATACTATGTAACAGAAACAAAAAAGGAGTTCCTACCCTTTGTGACAGCATGGATGGAACTGGAGAGCATTATGCTCAGTGAAATAAGCCAGGTGATAGAAGACAAATACCACATGATCTCACCTATAAGGGAAACCTAATCAACAAAACAAAGAAGCAAGCAAAATATAACCAGAGACATTGAAATAAAGAACAAACTGACAGCGACCAGAGAGGAGAGGGGAGAGGGATAGTAGGGGAAGGGCCATCAAGGAACATGTATAAAGGACACATGGACAAAGCCAAAGGGGGTAGGTTCGAGGGTGGGAGGCAGTGATGAGTAGGGCAGAGGGGCATGGTGGGAGGAAAATGGAGACAACTGTACTTGAACAACAGTTAAAAAAATGAAAAGTAAAGAAAAGTCTTTATGCATTTTGTAACTCTTGTTACTTTCCCTTAATTTATATCAGAGGAAAACAGGTAGCACCTTTTGTTTGTTTGCTTTTGCAAAGAGGATTTTGGGCTCCACATCTTTAGCCTAAAATTACCTCCTCATTTTTATGCTTTTTGAAACTTTGGCATTAAATAATGGAAGAGTAAACGCACTTACAAAAATTGGTTAAGTAACCATTAATGAAAATATCTTGGCTCCGTGTTAAAGGTATTAATCATAACTTTGTGACTGGGGAGCAAAAATATAATTTTTCAGGGTAGTTCTGTGTGAATCCACAATACTGGGGAATTTTTTCTCAAGTCTATTTGTAAAAACACTCATAACTTACCAGATTTCCACGGTGACATGAACTAATGGACCATCTTTAAATAAATTCACTTAGAGATCCAGAATATGGCACAAGGCTCCTGTTTTCTATAGTACTGTAAAATTAGCATCAAACACAGAAAAATTTACCATTCTTCACCTCCCCCATGGTTGTCATCTCTGCACCGTAAATCACAGAGCAAGAAAAAATGAAGTTGTTTTCTTCCTATCATTCATATTTCATAGCTTTCTCTACAGTGTAGAAGTATTTCATTTTTAGGAAGGATTAATGCCAAAAGGGTTTATTGCCTTCTATCTGCAACATTTAGTTAGTGTTAGAGATCTTACTAAAGAAGTTGCTTTTAACATTCATGTGTATGCGTGAATACATACACGTGCACACAGTAATAAACATGAAATATGACAGCATCACAAGAACTTCTTTGAAAAACATTTAAAATATATTTCTAGTGTATTTACCTTAATTTTCAGGATTTCTTAGCACAGACAAATGCCTCTAAAAAACTGTACATTTAATGAGAAATCAGACAAGTAAAGGAAGCAATCACCATGTTAGAACTATAAAACAAATTTTTTGCTCCTTGTTATAACATTTATAATTGATGTTTACATTGTTTAGAATTATGGACCGAGCTGTCTGCCAGCCTTCTCTTTCTGTGTATGCACATTTGGGTATCTATGTGCATGAAGAAATAAGGGTAGATGGTAAATTTAAATATAATGTTGAGGATGCTTAGTTATGGAAACATGTTAATGAACTGCCTATCCTTCTTCAAGAAAATAATAAAAAATCAAAAGAGAAAGAGTGAGAGAATGTCTGCTTTTATGTTAAAAAAATACCCAGATGAACTCTGAATAAGCAGTTGATATTCTCATGAGGAAATTGACTCTTAGCTGAAATTTCATATTCTTACAATAATAATAATTTCTGTGCAGTTATTAGGTACAAAGCTTCATGGACTTGCACACTAAGATTTCTTGTAATGACTTGGATATCTGTAGGACCAAGGAAAGGGGCCTGACTCATTATCTGATGTGATAACAGGCCTCACATGAATGTCAAGGGATAATGGGCAACTTAGCGCACTGCAAATCAAACAGCTCCATGATCCATTATTAACCTAAGTGAGCCTTCGCTTTATTGAAGTAGTCCTCTAAATGAATAGGTCACAACCTGTTTAAAAGCTCACAGATTTGTTAATGTTCCAAAGACTTATAGTCTATTATATCAGATGGCCTAAGCATGTCTGGAATTGTAGGCACTTTGGATAGCTAAGCTGCTTTGGTGTGTATATGACTATTTTAAAGAATATTCTTTGAAATTTGGTTTAAATAGGGCACAAGGCATTTGTGATATTATTCTGCATAAATGTGCACGTGTCAAATTGAAAGGAATAAGATAGGACTCTGTAGAGAAATACTCCACAAGAGGAAATAAGTTCCCACTCTAAGCTGACTTTCATAATGCAATTAACTCCATTAGAGAGAATGGAATTTTGAATACTGTTCAAATTAAGGCAGTGCAGTTAGCAGCAGCAGCAATTCAGGAAGAATTAGCAATGCCCTTCTGTAGAGAGCTACTGAATTAAACCTTGGAGGGTTTTAAGATTAAGCCATTTAATTGTTACTTCTGGAGCTCTGGACTTTGCACAGACAGGAGTCCAGGTGTTAATACCGATTCTCCTCTGTTCCCTTCAGATAACAAAACTGAATCTCAGAACCAATTAAGACAAATCTTTAAAGGCATTCTTCCCCTTTTCAGTGTATCCTGAGAGGTTTATTTTAATTGTGGATACCATAGGGAATCGGGACACTATACACAGTGAGACAATACAGAATCTTGAGTTGCAAAGATAACTAGTACTAGCCCAAATTATTCTGTCTTAGCTTTAAAACCATTTTTATAGGCCAACACCCACATTTTGCTCATTTTTGTCCCTTAATCATTTTAGCAGGAGCACACTGTTTCAGTCCCAAATACTAATACAAAGTACTAGACTAATTAATGATTATTATATTCATAGGCCAAGGTATATGCATGAATATATTACATTAAAAAGTCCTATAATTCATAGGTATGTCTCACTGTGCTCCCTAAAGATAACTGCTCTTTACATATCACCCTATAAATTTTTCCAGTCTCTTTTAGATGTATGTTTATGTTTAGGTGAACGTGTGCTTATACCCATTATTTCATTCATTCACTCATTCATTCACCGATCAAATACTTATTGAGGAATTTTATATGCCAGGAATTACTGTAAGACTTTCTTCACAAGGTTTGGGTTTTATGTTGGAAGACAGACAATATAATGCTGTATCATGTAAATATGGATAAAGTTACAGATAATCTTTCTGAGGAAGGAAGTGTTATTCACAGGCAGTGTTTAGAAAATGTAACTGTGGATTAATAATATGCAAAACAAGATCTGCATAAAGTAAAGTGGGGAGCTGAGTGAGTGCAAAGTGCCTGTGGCAGGAATAGACTTGGCATAATGAGAAAGAAAATGGAGAGGGTAGGTGAGATTCTGGGTTTAAACTATGGAAAGCACTTTGTGATACTGGAGGGTTTATATCTGGATACTGGGTAATGAATTGTGGGGTGGGGTGGATGAAAGTAGAAGAGGAAAGGACCCTGACAATCA
>CM052540.1:175408685-175426964 GCA_028533065.1 Trachops cirrhosus
CTTGTTGTCTGTTGTTTTATTTATGATGGCCATTCTGACTGGTGTGAAGTGGTATCTCATTGTGGTTTTAATTTGCATCTCTCTGATAGTTAGTGATATTGAGCATCTTTTCATGTGTTTCTGGATCTTCTGCTTGTCCTCCTTGGAGAAAAAGACTCCATTTTTTTTTTACTAGACTTCACTCAATCTTATTTAAGACCTCCTTTAGACAAGGTTTTCTCCTTAGCTTTGATCTTGGCCAGCTGAGTCCAGGTCCCCCCAACACACACACTCTTACCCTACCCTTATATCTAATCAAGTTTCTCTTCTCTCTCACCCTTAATACTTAACCAAGTCTCTCATAGTAATTTTCTATTCATTGACTTTACTTAAAGGCTATACATCATAAATTGTCTACGTGTGTTTAGAGTTGAGTTCAGTATCTCTTCCCTGTTGCAGTGGTGTTGACGAAACTCTTCTTTGCCTGTTTGACTCGTCTGATGGGAACTTTCTTTTACAGTAGTCCCCTGGAAATGGGGAAATATGGAGCAGAGCCATCCCACCCAAACAACAGGACTTTATCTTGAAAATGAGACCCCAGAAGACATGCACCTCTCCAGCCTGAAGCAGAGATGCCCCAATTTCTCCGCAGATCTATGAGTATGAAATGGGATGAAAAACATCTGGTGCATACCACTGGGTGTTAGGAAGAGGGTTTGCTGCCCACCAGTGGCTTACTGACATAGACAACTGATGCGCTGGTGATGACATGAAAGAGAGAATTTTGCTTTCTGATCAAAATGAAATTGAAAAATTAATACTCCGTATTTCCTTATGAAATTATATTACAAGGAATATTCATTACAGTTACATTAAGATATGTATGGATACCCAAAATAAATAAATTTATGAGTAATGTTTGTTTAATGAGAACTACCAAGAGATTTTGTCTCAAATCTTTAATTCTCAGAAGTTTTGAATGTTTTAATATATATTTGATAAGATAAGGGTTTATATGATGCATTTTGATATTGGACATTTAACTATATTCAACAAGAATGCTTTTTTTTGAAATGTCTTAAGTGAAAGTTACAATTTATTTTAATTTTATTTTGATAGGAGTATCATCAATCAGATTGCAAATTAATTTTGGGTAAACACTCTAAACTTACCTAGTCTTAGGCTTTTCTTCAGATAGAAAGTTTGAAGAGTATTATTTTATAACCATTGCAAGGTCAATAAATCAAGTACTTTTGGCATTTATTATGAGAATTACTGAGTACAGAAGCATAGGTTATACATGAACACAAAGATATACAATCTCTGGTTTTAAAGAGTTGCAGTACTGTTAGTAAAAAACAAGAACAGACTGTATAGAGTAAAGAAAGTAAATCATAATTTAAAAAATTTTGTACATTCAGTTTAGCAAGATAAAATATAAATAGCTACTGGTAAACTTAGCTGGCAGGAGATTTTTCTACATTCACTGAGGGCTGGTGTTATACCTGGCACTTTAATACCTCACAGTCAAACTGTGCTATTAATATTTTTGCTTAATGAATTGCCCTTTATTTAGAATCCTACCTCTTACATTCTCCGATCAAAAGAAAAGTAAATTCTTATTCTGAAGATCAAGATGATTATATTTTCTTCTAAAAACTCATTAGGATTACATACTGCTCAGTTAGTCAAAAACAATGAGTTTCTAATTTTTTTCTCCGGTATGATATGTCATTAACTGTCAACCATTTTTCTCTTGTATTTCTTTTTCTTATAAGTAGAAGGATATTGATGATACTAAACTGCCATTGATGAATGCTAATATTTTGATATTTCTACTTAAAGGGTATATGGTTGAAAATATATTTTCTATTTTTATAGTAAAATCTATACTAGGAAATTATGTTAGGGTGCTGATAGATGTTCACCAAAAAAGAAATAAAAGAATAAAATCTACTCTCTATGATTTTTTATGTTAATTTAAGGGTCAAAATTTTGTTAACTATATAGTTTTAATATTCACATCTGTTCAGTTCTGCCATATTGTCCAAAGATTATATTTTCCCATATAGCAGAAGTGCTTATTCTATGTTCAGTTTTAAATATGCATTAGAGAGAAGCATGACCTTCATTCACAGTGAGAGCCACAGGGCTGATAATGAACAGACAACTTTTAAACACAGTGCAGATGCTAACATATTCAAAGTTTTTGACATGTGTAAGAGACTAACACCTAGGTCAAAATCAGTTTCATCTACAGGTTACTTGTGTGGTGTTAATTAAAATAAGGTCATTACATAAATTAATCTTTCTTGATGTATTTTAGAAGACACTCCCCAAATCAGACACTTGATCATCAAATGTTCTTTCCTGATCCAGTACCTTTAAGTGTTTGTGTGCTGTTAGCCATTCTACTCCCCTCTCTGTAAGCATAAATCCCATTATCTTGTCCTATTCTGTTTAAAGAATTGTTTCTCACTCCAAAGTTTACTGCTTTCCTTATTAACCTAAAATTTACCACTCAAATCCTAGGGGGTTTACTTCCTTGTTCTTTTTCTCCTTTCTTACAGGCATTGTCTTATTTCTTTTTGGTATACACATAAACATAAATCTGTAGCTTTAAAAATTATAACCGATTCTATTTATATTAACTCCCAATTCCCATTCACTTCCTTAGTCAGAAACTTTTAATTTTCTGATTATTTTATTACTGATCTTATTTTCATCATGGTCTTAAAAATATACAGTCTGACTTAGTTTTCCTTGAATGGTGTCATAATGTAGACATTATTCTGCAACTCACTTTCTCCCTTGCAGGATATTTTGGGTCCTAACTTGGCAGTTCAAGTATAGAATGGCTGTATAAATATTTCTCTAAGGCATAAACTAGAAGTGCTGTTTAATCGAGTGCTTTTATGTGTAAGTGCAGTGGTGTTGCTCTCCAGCAGAACTTGAGAATATACACTGTGACTAGATCTTTTTGAGAATGCCCACTTCCCCACCACACTATTAATATTTGATGTTATTAAACATTATAATAGTTCTTATGGAGTGTTTGAATAATCCTATTTGTATTGTTTTAACTTGCTTTTCTCTCTTTTTCATGAGACTGAAAATATGTATTTTTGTTGATGTTTTATTTTACTTCTCCTTTTGATTTGCTAACTTATGTCCTGGTTCTTTTTCCTTATGGATTTGTTATTATGTTTTTCCTTTTATTTACACATATCATTATATATTTTAGACACTCACCATTAGAATGCTTAACAAAATGCATATTTTGAGTTTATATTTAGCTTTGTATATTTGATGTATCTTTAAAAAATTCTGAAGTTGTAAAATTTATCTGCTATGTTAATAATTTTCATTGTGCACCTTGCAATGAATTAATTAAATATGTGCGTTTGATTATTTCATATATATAAATATATATGTATATATATAGTCTACTTTGAAGGGGACTGAGGCAACATTGTCCTTTGACAATATTTCTTGTATCTTGTGTCTTCTTCAATAAATGTCTCTATTTTTCATATTACATGGCTGGATAACTTCTGGACAGACTATATATATATCAATGTAGGCACCTTAGGCCCTCACACAGTTCTCCTAATTGCCATCAGCTGTCCCATCATATTTTCCTGAATCTCATCAGTGATCTAAAGTCTTTTAAAGGTGATTTTAGTTTTGGCAATAGCCAAAAGTCACAGGGCACCAGATCTGTGTTATAGTGGGGCTGAGTCACCTGGGTAATTTGCCAAAGAACTCTTCATGAGACTCAACTCATGAGTGGGCACATTGCTGTGATAAAGCTACCTATCACCAGTTGCCAATAGCTGCAGCTTTCTGAGTCATCTGAATAGTTTCCCTGGAGGAATGTTCAAGCTTGATGCAAAAGCTGATGCATGTTCATTGCTCTACTCACCCAGTTATTTTGAATGTGATGGATGCATAGGACACAAGCTCACTCAACAGAATCTAACACCCCCACTGACTAGTATAGTGAAATCATTATTGTTCGTCTATGCACATTCCTATCAACTTTCCTTAGCTGCCAGGTTACACCAGTGCTCTGCAAACTGTTCTTGTTATATTAACAATGGCTGGACTTTTCCAAATGGACCTTGAATATACTTACTTGGAAAAGTTTTGGGCCTTCATTGACATATAGGTGTTTTAATATCATAATCATCATAATAATAACTTATTGTTTTAACATGTGAAAGAGGAAGACATTTTAAATGACCATTTTGCATAATTTATAACTATCCTTTTACATTAAATATATGAATTTTAGCATCATTCGTGAAAAAACTGTTTATTGTGTTTTTACTAAAATTAGAACAGTTTGGATTAATGTATTTATTTATGAGCATTTTAAAATGTATTAAAAAGATATCTCCTTTTGCAAGGGATGTCTTAAATTCTCCAGTATAGTTTTATCTATAAGTATTTGACATTTCAACATTTATATCTAAGTAGTATATAATTCATTATGGATAAGATATATTTCTCTATTTACTTTTTAAATTGGTTAATGTGATAGATAAGAGTAACTTTAGTTCTTGTAAGTTAATTTGTATAAGTTTAAAAACATTACTTATCTTGGAATATTTAGGTATATGATTATGTAGTTTGCCAATATTAACATTTTGGCCTTATGAATTATCTTTTATTTATTCTTTATATTCTTAATGAATTGTTTGGCCACAATTAGAAATTAAATACTATTGATAATTGAATGGAAAGCTTGTAATATTGTATGAATAGATATCATTTATATTGTAATTACCTCATAGTTATAAATTTATCAATTTTGATAAACATCCCTTTATTTATGCTTTTTAACAGTCATTTTTATTGCTCGTTAGGATACAGAATATATATTTATGTCAAATACTATTTTTGGCATCAAGGGAGAAAATCACATTGTTTTTCTCCTTTAATCAAAATGGTGAATTACATAATGTTTGCTTATACTGATCTATCTTCACTTCCTTAATGAAACCTGATGTAAAATACAGGTTTGTGACATGTGCGTCTTGTTTTCATATTTACTATCTGGAATATCAAATGTCTGACTCAGTATGTGCACACAAAGGTAATTGTGCTGAACATGGATATACTGTACCCAAACTCCCTCTCTGTAACTTGGTACTCGAAGTGATGAGAGCCGTCTTCAGCATTCAGCCTCTTCATGAATGACCACAGCTGCTGTCAAAGACGGAATCTTTCTAGGAGTGAGAGTTAGTGTGTGTCCCATGACTGATAGTGGCCTGAGGAAGAAGGCCAGGTCATTTGAACCAATATAAGATATCTCAGTATAGCCATTTTAGGTCCCAAATGTCCCTTGGGTTCATCTGAACTTATCATTCAGGTACCTATCATACTTGAATTTTCCCATTTCCAAATCCTACTTTTTCTTCCCTATTCCTTATGCAGGTATTGATTTCAAGAGCACTTCCTAATAATCATTCTACCCAATAATCTCCGTCACAGGGTCTGCTTCCCTCTCAAAAAAAAAGCTTAAAAACAAACAAACAAACAAACGAACAAAACTGTGGCAGTTGCTGTCAGAAGTTGTCTGAGAACTAACTGATGAGATAAGTTTTGAAACCTGGCTCACTGAATACCAGGCTGAAATTGGGAAGCGCATCACTACTCTCAAGTGGAACCCACATGGTGGTAGACTTTCATTAGTGAGGAACTGTGAGCTTGGGAAGTAATGCATTAATTGGAGTGATGTACCAGAAATATGAATAATAGGAAGGATATATTGACTATAAACACAATGGCATTGAATGGACATGGAGAAGCTGAACTGATACTAGGAAGAAAAAATCATGGAAAACTAAATTAATTGACAAGCAATTTTACACCACGTCTATAAGTCAAAAGTCTCCTCGGTACAAATGGGCTCTAGTCTCCTCTCCTACAGTGAGAAGGCAGAGGCATTGATGATGAAGGTCAAGAGTTACTAGCCAGTACAAGTTGATTATGCCAATAAGAATGAGACTCTGGTACATGGAATGACTATATCAAAGTTAATATCCTTAGAAATGTTGAATTTGCAACAACAGAGACAAATACAGAGTCCTGAAATGGCAACATCTTTAAGAAAACTGATTGACTACAGGTTGGTGAGTGGACTCCCTTGAGTCCCATTGAGGAAGGACCAGTGGTTTATTCTGAAAGTAGTTGGCAACTTTTCCAGTTATTTTTTTTCTTTCCTGACAACAGGGTCCCAGCAGGCATCACTGTTGGAGTGTTACAACAGGTTTATTTTATTGGCACAGGATCCCACATTACACAGCATCAGGCAATGAACTTCAGGGAACAAAAGAATAGAAGTAGGTCTAACACTGTGGGATCCATTAGCTGGATCCCCCATCAACCGCCAGAAAGCTTCCGGTCTAACAGAGGAGTGGAACAACTTCAGTGTTCTTTCCTTGCTTATTGATTTCATTGATTTCTGTTTCAGCTTTTAATTCATTCCCGCCTGCTTTTGTTGTTAAATTCACTGTTGAACATCTCCTACTTAAACTGATACTAGTTTATTAGGGTAGCTTATCTTTGCTTTGTAATTAATTTATCTGGAGATATGCCCTCTTTGAATACATTTAGCTATTTTTTGCCTTTGCTCTGTGACAAGTAAAAAGTCGTTATATTTTCATGTTAAATAGATTCTACCTTGATTTCCTTTTTAAGATGACAATTTCCTAGTAGGCTTTTCCTAATACACAGTTTTTTAAGATGACTTTTTCCTTGATATTTAGTTTAATATGTCAATGAAAATTATATATGGAAATGCTTGTTTGATGTCACTTTTACAGTTTAATGCCAACCTATTGTATAATCAGATTATATAAAGTGAATATTTTTGGTTATCTGTAAGTTAACATTCCATACCTTGTTTGGTGTCTAAATATTAATATACTAGTTTGAACTTACTAAATATAGTAAGTTCCAACTTGCTATATTTTCCAACACTGTGAATTCTGAATTATCTCCTCTCTTGCTCTCAGAGAGGGATTGTTAGTGCTGTTACCACAAACCTGCATTCAGCATGTCAGAACAGAACATCCTCTGTCTCTCTGGCCTTCCTGATGGCAGCATTTGCCTTCAGGTGTCAGACTCTGGACTGGAGTCAGCTTTAGATGGATGATGAACTGCTGAACATTGGCAGGACAGACGCTTGGCAGGGCTCCTTAAAGTGAGTTTTTCCTATGCAGGATCATTTCTGGCAAAAGGAACTATAACACCAATTTTATTGACTGGGGATAAGTGATAAATGCAAATAGGAAACATCCAGGCACAAGAGGCAGCAACCAAAGGTGAGTCCAGCAAGAGAGGATTCAGAAAAAGGAAGAACTAAGTTAATCAAGAATTGACTGTGGGAGCCGGGGTGGGGAAGTAGGGGAGAGTAATGGGAAAAAGGAGGGGCATCTGTAACTGAACGACAGTGTAAAAAGAGCAAACATGTTAAAAAAAAAAACAAATGAACTAAACTTTTAGGTTCCAGCAGATTAATCCAGCTCCATGAATAAAGTCTCCAAAAGAAACAAGGTACCCAGTAATGATTTGAAACCTGGAGTGGGGCTAACTTTGACGGGGAAGGTCAAGGATGTCTCAGAGTTCAGATAAAAGACCAGGGTACAGAGGGGCATCAAGGAATCTTTCAATGAGTTTCTGGGTATTAGAGTTCAAATTTTTATTTATTTATTCCATGGGCACATTACCAGTGCTTCTAGAAATTTAGTTTAAAAATGAATCACCTGGGGATCACGTTCAAATGCAGATTCTGATTCTGTAAGTATGTTTTGGGACCCGAAATCCTAAATGCCTGAAACCCTCTCAGAGGGCTTCTGTGGAACAGGACAATTACTCTGCTCCCATTAATTTGCCACAACTTCACAGAAATGTAGAAAACCAGAAAAGCTGGTAGGTAAGCAAAGCATGGATCCAGGGGTGAATTTGGGGACAGAAGTACTAACTCATGGGCTCTGGATGCTGACTGCTTCCCCACTGCAGAAAAAGCATCCTGAGAGATGTGCTGGCAGCATTCTTTGGAGAAGTGGCTGTGTCTTGTTTCTGTGTTAAGGAAAAACAGTGGAATCGGAGGGAACTCTCCATCCCACCCACAGACCGTGTGTTCCTCTGAATGAGAGGGAGACTCGAGCTCCGTGTTCCTTAGCTGTAATGTGAAAATCTGCATGCTCTGAAATGCATGATTGAAATATATGACAGTGTACAGAAGGAACCACACAGCAGTGCTGCCTAGTGAAGGGCACAATACCAACAGCTGGCAAACAGAAGTCAAGATAGCCAAAGGAATCACTAATAGCAATCGTTTCTTTTCTTTTCTTTCACTGAATACTCTTTACACGCAGAATCACTACTTGGTAATTTACTTAATTACAGTTTTCCTATGTTCGTGAAAAAAATTCTTAGGATCATTCAGAAAATATGTTGATTTTTTTAAAAGGAACATGCTTCTCAGTTTAAGGAGATGAGATCACTAGAACTTTTGCATGAACCATAAACTATACACCTAGCACGCAGTTTCTATGACATACTTCAAGGTAGGTACTAGACTTGTCTATAGGTGGGATCACCTTGCAAATTATATAGATGTCTAACCACTGGACTGCATGTCTAAAACTCATATAAAATAACACTGAATGTCAACTGCAATTGAAAAAAAGAAAAACTTAGGGGGAGGACATTTTATTGATAATCATAATCATGTCGCTCTTTATGCTGAGGCATTTTTAAAAGATACATAGAACAAATTCCATTTTACTAACAGAGAATCTGAAGTGCATTTATAAAGAAACAAAATGACACAATTTAAAACAGCTCTAACATCTATCCAACAGAAATGCTTCCTAACGATACTAAATGTCTTCTAACATCCACAGATGCCTTGCTCTGCGGGAATCATAGCATCTGAAAAGGAATGTTCAGACAGCACAGTGAAACCTGATATTGACACCTCAACATGCTGGGCTGATCACCCACACCCTGAAATCTACTGCCTTTTCTATTTTACTGTGAGGTCGCAAGAACTGCGTTCCCCAAAATGGGTCATATGTTAGATACTCCCAGTGTCCTATCCCTCTAAATTGTCATATGATCCAAACAATGAATAAGTTCACCTGTTCTTTACCAGCCATCACAAGAACTCCTCCCAAATACATGGAATCCTGTATGTGATGGAGAAAGGTGATGAAAATGAGAAAGTATAAGGTCCCCTTTGATGGACACTTGTCTCAAAATTGTTCAAGTTTACCTGTAGATAACTTTTCTTTATTCTGCCTCTATCTTGTTTACACTCTCAAGTTTTTTCACAGTGATTTTTAAGTCAGTGCTTTATCTAGGAACATTAATATCACAGCTGTCTACTGACAAAACATTATATACAGATGTGTACTATAAAAAGCAAAGACCTTCTTTTGAACTGAAGTTTCATTTTATTTCAGGTAACTGCTGTTTTCTTGTATAATTTCAGTGAAGTAGTCTGCCAGAGTAGAAACTGAATCCCAACTCTTTTACTTCTTGGTAATATGATATGAAGTAGCTATTTAATCATTGCCTTAATTTCCTCATCTGCATAGTGAGGATAATACAGCTTTTCTCATAAAATTTGGGTGAGGACAAAATAAAGTCAGAAGATATTGGTACAGAATTGGTGCCTTTTCAATAGTCTCTTGTCTTCTCGTTGTCTGCAGCATTAGAGCAGTTTTTCAATATACGCAGTCCGAAAGTCTGGGCCAGGAGAAGTCTCCAAAGCTAGGGATCTAGGCCTTCACAGTGAGTATCAAATCTGTTAGGACTATCTATAAATATTTGTTTAATTAGACTATCCTATTAGATTTACTTGGTTCACATCAACTATATTTTGACCAGAAATATCAAATTAACTTGCTGCTTAGTTCTCCCAAACACTTGAAACTAAGCGCCAAAAAGTGAGACTTCTAAATTTTAAGGTTTATGAAGACATTGGTGGTTTCCATACTTGACACAATAATGTAGGTATGTTAAGGGGGGATATGTTGCCATCCTATTCCCTATGTAGATGGAATAGAATAAGCAAATGCATGGAACTTGACTAGTGGCCAATTGGACTGTTTCCTAACTAATGTCATTTTTTGGTATTTTTATTGTTGAAATTATTTTTTCCATTTGGATGCAACTCTATTTGAATTTAAATCAAAATCAACATGCATTTAACATGTAAATATTTGTTTTACACTTCCTGTGTTAGGATTAGTTAAAGCATAAAAGGTCTCAAGGTCCCATGTTAAAATATGTAATTTTATGAGATATATTGAAAATGAACACCAGAGGGCGCTCATACTTAGACATTAATCCAATGAGGGCATTTTAGTAAACTTTGCACTCTGAGAGACAGCAAGACTAGTCACCCATACCTCCATATTGTTGTATGAAACACAACAATCTATAACTAAGACATAAATGCTAATATTTCCACTGGTAAAATAAAGTTCGATTTGATCTTATTCAACGCTTTACTCAATCAGATCAGTACCACAAACTACTCAAAATGTCTCATTTTGTTCTACAGTTCATGGTATTACTCAGTTTAGAATATTCTCCATGATTATTCCCATTATATTTTTGTGTCCAAATTTTACACAACCAAACCCATGATTCATATCAAGGCTTTACATTTTGTAAAGCAATTCCGATGAGCTTTTCTTTTTTTCTTTTTTTTTTTTGAGTATATTTGCTTTTGCATCAAAAACTGTGCTTCTTGGAACTCAACCATTTATTCCACTTAGGTAGCTTAGTATGTGAAATTAGAAAAAACGGATCACTCTATATTAAATAATATAAACAGAAAGTATCACATTGCATGTCTTATATAATTTGAACTGAGATATCACAGAGAAAGTCAGGGTTAGAAATAATTCCAGGGTCAGAGGGTCACACAAAATATGGCAATTAGCCAAGTACTGAACTAACTAATAAGTGAATACCGATTTAATAATAAGCCATGAGATAAAATTCAGCAGGTCAGAAGGAAGCCTATTAACTGTGTGAAGGGTGGACCAGGAAGAGCACCGGGGAAAAGGGAGCCCTGGATCTGCCCGTAATAACCAGCCAGGTTGCTGAGGACAGAGGCTTGCTCTTTGTCCACACCCTGTCCAGTTCTTGATATTCCGTTACGCCAGTGAAATATGATTTGAATGTTGGAATCATTTCCCATCTTTCTGACTTTTCTGTGCAAACGAAATAAGCCCTTACTGAATATGGTAGTGAGAGCTTATTCCTGGCCCTAAATATGTGAATGGAATGCAGCACGCCACCTTCCTCAGGGAGTTTTCCTCGTTGCCTTGGACCTGCTCCTGCCAGCAGCGCTCGGCGCAGCTCAGTGTCACTGTTTTCTTGTTGGATTCTATGAGTCCATATTCTCCTCCATTTTCTTCCTACTTTACTGAGCATTTGTACTTAATCCAGTGTGCTGATATACCCTAACATCTCTAGAATATTTAGTTTGCTGAAATATCCTGCTATATCAGGCTCAAAAAAAAAAAAAAAATGAAAACGTCCAAGTCTTAATCAAGGGCTGGATTCCCTTTTCAATCTGGATTCCATTCCAGGAACAGACCATTCACCTGATGGCCTTAATGTCATGGGTTCATGAGGAAGCCACTTTATATACCTGGGGTAAAGCTTTCCTCTGAGCCAACTGCTTCCCTGATATCTCTGCTTGAAAGTATTATATGAATATCCAAATGAATATGCTGTAAGTGATTTCTGATCCCTGCATCAGTCTCTTCCCCTTCCCATTCCAAACCCACGATCCTTCTGCTCTTCTCAGAGAGAAGTGTTTCCTCCCTTTTCTTCACCTCTCCCACATCTCCCCGGGGCCAATGTCCTCTCTTGCCCAGTGTACTAAAATAGCCACCTAATTTGGGCACTCTTTCCTCCACTCCAACTCATCATTACAGAGTAGCTGGAATCATACTTAGTAAATGTGAGTCTCATTATGTCAGTCTACTACATAAAATATTTTAGAGGCTTCCTTTTACATTTTGAATGAAAACTTGCATGTTGTGACCTATATGGTCCTACATGACTCCCTCCTGCACACACTTCTAACCTCGTTCTGTTGCTCTTGGCTGGACACCAGCTCTTCCTTAGCCTGTGAATCTCTTGTCTTAGAAGTTACATTGCTGTCTTCTTCTCATACTTGGGAGCTTGGTTTACAAAATGGTTTTTTGGAGATGAATTTCCTGACTACTCTATCTAAATTTCCTTGGATTAACCACAATCACAACATTCTATTCCTTTTGTCAAAGCACTTACCACCATTGTAACTTAGTTGTTTGTTTGTTCACTTGTTTCTAGTACACTTACCCCAGCCTCCTGTAGACTCTAAGGTCCAGGGAGATTTGTCTTATTCATCACTATTTAGCTGACACATAATAGTACTGAGAACATAGCATCAGTATCCAGAACATAGTTCCTAGAAAAGAATATCAGAATATCGTAGGTGAGAAGAGCTTAGCTAGTTGGGGTCAGGGAGAGGAGCCCAGAATATCGTAGGTAATCAGTAAGTTTGATAAGATCATGGACTTTGGTATCTGGATATCTTCTTTGAGTCCTAGCTCTAGAACACCTTTTATACTCTAAAGCATCTATCCTTGATTTATTTCTGAGAGACATTTCTTCTGAGGGTTTTAATTTATAAAACAACGTGATATGATTTTATGGATGTGTTCTTCAATTATTTTTTTCATTATTGTTATTAATGATATTACTACTGATTTGGCTTGGGGAAGAATACAGTGATAGTTTAAGAGTTTGGTAAAGTAATAACCACTACTTTGATGGTGATGGTAATAATAGTGATGACAGTGATGATAATGGTGATGATGATGATGGTGATGATGGTAGTGGTGTTGGTACTGGTGATGATGATGTTAATATTTTAGGACAGGAATATGACAAGTCCTGATGACTTTCCTAAGAGTAACTTATAGGCAGCAAAGTCAGCTACACTACTTTTTGAGTCACATAGAGCCCAGTGTATAAAAGGCCCATCATGGATGTCATACCCTGCTGTCACCATATTGAAATTCATAATAATTTGATCAAAAGACCCTGCATTTTCATTTTGCCTTGTGCCCATAAATTATGCAGGCAGTTTTGGTGGGGGTAATACCAAACTCCAATTCAATAATATTGTTTCTAATCACTAAAGCAACGTGTGACCAGCATGCCCCTAGCAAGACAATGTGAATCATCTGAATAACCACTGCCTTTCTTTGCACCGGGAGCTCTGCAGTGCATGTCCAAATTTGCCAGCTCCTCTAACAACTGTGCTGGGGCCTTTCGTAGTGTTGGCATGCTAATTTCACCATAAGCTTTTTCTTACTCTTCTGCTATTATTGTCATTTTAACTTGATTTTACTCCAATTTTACGGTATTATAAAAAGCTTTCTTTAATACTCCTCAGAATGGGGCAATTGATAAAAATAAACATCAGTTAATATCCCTTTTATAATTCTTTATTCATTTTAAGTATATATATATATATATATATATATATATATATATATATATATACACTGCCTCTCCCCTCTAACATTTTATACCATATTGAGAGTAACTCCTTTAATTTTTCAAAGCATAAATTACAGGTCAATATTAAAGACCCTCATGAGCTTGAGTTGAAAGTGCTCTTCTGCTGATTAACCCAAACCATGACTCATGGCTTAAATGAGAGAAAATAGTGAATGTGTTTTCTTTTAGTCAGGCCACCAATTTATCCACAATATATAGGTATGAGTGCAAGGACCACATGTTTTTTTTTTCCTCCTAAGCTAAGATATATACATTTTTTTTTATTATGAGGATTCTTTTATTGAAGCTGGAGACAGTAAAACTAGTAAGGGCTTAGCATAGAAGAAACTACAGGAGAGACTAGGTGGGCTGCCCTGGCCCTTTGGGAAGTCAGAGAAAAGGGGGCTTTGGGGACAGGTTCAGGAGATTGGCATGGGACAAGCTACCAGCTGCCCATTGCTTTAGAGTTTAGGAGAAAGAAGGGGGGGATGAAGAAAGAAAAGGGAATGGATCTGGCTCCTCCCCAGAGGGAGATCTGGAGCTTGGTCCTTTGTCTTGAGACTTTTATCTCCCTCTTGCCAGTGGGAATCTTAGGGGAACTCTTAGGGCAAGGTTTTCAGTAGAATGTTCCTCATTTCTCTGGGTGTGCCCTTTCAGGGAGTCTTTAGTCACTGCAGTGGGCCCTGGTGTCGCCCACCTGGTTTTGTCGATTTCCTGGGCCTGGAGCTGAAACACAACTGAAGCCCAAATGTTATCCCCAGTGAGGTGACCTTGCATCTGCTTGTGATCTGCTCAGCCATTGTGTTCACCTATCTGTGTCAGTCTCCCTAAACCACTGCCAAGGAATTTTCCCAGCTTCTTACTATCTTTTCTCAATAAGACTAGTTTTTGTTTGCCTCTCCTTGTCTTTTTTTTTTTTTTTTTGCTCTCTTTGGTGGGGTTTGCTTTTCTTGTACCAAGAGATGCAAAGTTAAGCAGTTTCATAATTTTCTTCTAGCTTTGTATGTCTCACATGAAGTTTCCAACAAAATAATTGAAAGATTAAAATGTCTCTCCCCGCCACCTGCCTTCAGTGGGAGACTTATGCCAGAGGAGAACCCACAGTCAGGGAAGTGGAATGCTGATTCTTCTTTATTTTTTAGATAATAAATTTCCCTCAGGTCGAAATCACTGGTGAGATATAACTGGAATCCTGCAGTTCTTCTCTTCTAAATGCCAGACCTTTGTTACCGCCAGCCTTCTGGTACTTCTGGGCTTTCTGGAGATGCCTCAGAATGATCTGAAGAACGTGCAAGATGTCACAGGTGAAAACGAGAGACGTTTGTTGGCCAGCATCACATACAAGTGTCCTTGGTGTGTTGTGTGGTTCCGGATCTCACTGGCTGCACCAGAACCTCTGCTCCTCTTCTTCACCAGCACAAGCTGCTGGATGTTGCTGGGGTGTACTCTGCTCAGAGCCCATCTTCCTCTCTGGTTGAGGATACTTTATGTCCTAAAACAGATCTGCTGCCATCCTCTTGAGAGCCTGGAATCTGGAGGATAAGCAGTGAGCCACCCATCTGGCCCAGGAAGCCAAGCGTGTCAGCTGTGGAATAAATCCACTTCCAGAGCATCCATATATGTTCCTTCCCCCTTGTTTGGCTGTCATGGAGTTGAGTCCCCTCTCTGAATAAGGTAAATCCACTCCCAGGGCATCTGGCTGGTACCCTGGTCATTGGTAAGGTCACCCTCAGGGCATGGGGTGAACACAGCCAAGGGTCAATCGGGCTTTCTCTATCAAGCGTGCGTTCTCTCTGTCTGTTAGTGTGGCAATCTCAAATGGGCTTCTGTCAAGTACCCTGTCTTAGTGGGTTAAGTCCACTCCCAGGGTGTCTGGCTGATGCTCTCATCACTAGTGAGGTCACCCTCGGGCACGGGGTAAACACATTTATCTCTCTGTATCCTTCTGCTGGTGTGGACTATATCTCCCAGTTCTCCATCTGTAGCATGTACAGATATGTGTTTTTTAACTTAGTGACTAAGTATACCCAGTGAAGCAGCTTCCCTGATACCCCATGAGAGCCACCCAGCTCACCAGAGGAGCCTGTGAATCTGAATCTATTGTCTGCATAGGGTGACAATACTGTATAACAAAATACCATTTGATTCATTTACATTCTGAAAATCATTATTACCAGTCCAGAATTTACTAAAGCAGGGATTTAAAAAGTTTTTCTGTGAAGGTCTAGATAGTAAATATTTTAGACTTTGTGAGGCAGGCTACCTCTGTCTCAAATAATCAGCTATGTTTTGAAGCATAAAAGCAGCCATAAACAACATGTAAATGCAAGGGAATGGCTGTGGTCCAATAAAACTTTATTTACAAAAAACAGATGGCTGAACAGTGAGTCAATGTTTGCATTGAAGGATTAATTAGTCCCTGTATTAAGAATTTGCAAACTCTGCGAGGCAACAATATGAAGTAACAAATATATCAAAGGCAACGAAAACTGAGACACTTTTGTGCTCTTGTCATCAGTCATTTGTGTAGGATGCATATGTCGATTTTCACAACAGATTGAGGTCGGACTCCTGTTTTTAAATTGAAAGTAAGATCAATTTGTGAACTATTCAAGAAAATCCACTTCACTACTCTATAGTAAGTAAAGCTACATTTGGGACAGAAAACACTATTACCCAGCTTAATGGCACATCTTATTATCCAAAATTGCTTAGAATAAATTTGTCTAATTTCAAAAATAAACTCTGCCATAGGGAGATAAAGAGTGATTACTATTGAATCCCCAAAGAGATGTTTCAGGTTAAAATCAATTCAACGTAATTTAGAGTCACATCTTGTTTATTCTTCATTTGCATATATTCAATTGGAAATAATGGCAATACATTTACAGCTATTTTCCTGACAAAGGTGCAAAAAAGTGATGTACATATTGATAATGCAAGATTAAAGGGTCATGTGGCTCTTACAAGTTACTGTAATTGCATAAGTTATTAGAAATATGCACAAAAATTCAGAATAAGTAATCTTTTTTATCTTTTTTTCCTATGAATGATATTCTAAGTAGTTTTGGCAGTGTTTCTCATGTCTGAACTGGAAAATTTACAAAGTTGAAAAAAACCTACAGATATTTGAAGGACATAAATGACTGAGAATTATGTGTAAAATGAAGATCAACTGACAGTGAAACATGTGAAGAAAAGTTAGATTATGTCTTAACTGATCTTTACTAAATATTGTTAATTCATAAGAAAGTATCTTGCTTATGGTTTACTGATTTCCTTAAAATTATTTTCTGAGTTCTTTTGCCTTCAATTATTGAAAGAAATGACTAATTATTAGAAAACTTTTCTTAACAGAAAATGGTTTTCTTCTAGGTTACCACATTAGTAACATATTTGAACTGATGGTTTTTATTCAAGAAGTATTCCAATGCCTATCACTGATTAAAAAAGAAGTGTATAAGTGTGTGTGAAAATGGGGGAGTAGAAAGGAAATTCTAAAGATAAGGGTTATAAGATATTATTTTTCAGATTTAATAGAATAACCCTAGAGATTATATCTGTCACTTTAATTTTATTTCATATATATATTCTATCAGGGACTTAAAGAGCAATACTATCTTCTTTCACAGAGCTTGAAATTCACCCATATTATATGGTGTAAAAGACACATTTGAAAATATATTTTTACTCCCTCTAAGCAAAGAGAGAGAGAGAGAGAGAGAGAGAGAGAGAGAGAGAGAGAGAGCCCACATAAATAAAGACAAAAATCACTCGGTGACTTCCTTTGATAGAAAAATTAATATTTGAAAGTAAACCTCCAAATTCTCTTTCTCATGCATGGGATCCCAAAATAAGTCTCAAAATTTTCTCTCCTTATATGCTCCATTTCAGTAGATTTATATTCAGCCAAAAAAATCTCTGCTGTTGTTTAAATCTTTCTCTCAGTCTTACTCTCTCTTTGTAGCCTCTACTCAAAGATACTCCACTCAGAATATACTATTTTACACTCTGATTCCAAATACTTTTCTACAAGAAGACTGAAGGTGGAGATTCTGATGGACCGCACAGTCACTGGCCCAAGTCTATGACTAAATGGTTAGGTGTTATACTCAACAGACTATAGTTGAATGTCTGTTGTCTAGTTCACTTATTATCATTCACCCTCCTTTATGACCTCCTTTTTAGTATTTTCAGATTTTTTCTACACATTTTAGGAAACCTGCACTATTATTTGTAACCTGTTCCATAAAATCTGCCAATACAGAAAAATTTAAAGAAATACTTGCACACAGTAGTCTAGGAAAGTTAGTATTAAGGCATTTGCTGATGAAGCAAGCACCAATGTTTGTCACTTAAACCTATCCTGACCTATTAGTGATTGAGAGTTTAAAGATTTTTTGCAAGATAAGACAGTAATATCATCTTACCACCTTAAAGACACCCATTAGTCATGGCCCAGGCAAATTGGAATTTATGACTTACACATAATTCTTCCAAATATGCCTGCTATTTATAAAAAGGCAGAGATAGCCCTGGCTGGTGTAGCTTAGTGGATTAAGCGCGGGCCTGTGAACCAAGAGATCACGGTTCGATTCCCAGTCAGGGCACATGCCTGGGTTGCAGGCCAGTTCCCAGTGGGGAATGCACAGGAAGCAACCATACATTGATATTTCTCTCCCTCTCTCCTTCCCTTCCCCTCTG